>OZ020306.1:60424015-60527867 GCA_963971305.1 Arcuatula senhousia
TCTATTTTTCTGTCTGTTACAAACGTTGTAGGGGCCTGGGTGGCCGAGTGGTGTTGAGGGTTTATGGCCTGACTACCCTCTTGGGTATTGCGGGCGTTGACTTCAATATCTATGATTTTCGACTTCTATGCCTTTGCTTCTTTTTAGGTCTGGCTGAAGGAAGAGGTGTTGGTGGCCTGGGTCATAGGTCCTAGGTGGCAGAGTGGTTTAAAGCGCTGGTTTAAATACCACACTACTGATCATCAGCCAATCAGCTCTCAGCTGGTGTCCGAGTCCCATTTGTATTTAAAAAAAAGGGACTTCCCAACTGTATGTGATTAGGTTTGTCAGCTACCTGCCCATGGTCGGTGGTTTCCTCCGGGTACTCCGGTTACCTCCACTGTTAAAACTGACTGCCCTACATGGCCCAGGTGCACCGATAAAGGGCGTTAAACACCAACACACACACACACCCACACAAAAAGGTGGTACATACTTTGTGTGATTAGTTAATAATTGACAGCTTTCTAATTAAGGTGTACTATGTATACAGACCAGTGCCAACACAAAAATGACAACACTAGAAAAGGCAATGAAGTGTCACATTGAAATCACTCGAAGAAACAAAATAATCCTGAGGTCCTTCTACTTTCAGTTTTTGTTTTGGGTCATTTCACTCATTTGAACTTTTTTTAGATGGAACCCACATGTAATGATTATAAAAACAAACAGCTTTCAAGACTGCATTTGGATTATTTTTATAACAATGCATTGCAACTTTTTTAACAACACAAATAGTTATATAAACAGCAAATACGACAAAAATTAGACCAAATTCAAAATATTGATTCACAGCCTAAAAATTAAGTACGTCTAGTAAAGTTTATAACACTAACATTTATTCAATTTTACCATATAATGTACACCTTTATTTTCAGACTTCTTTCCATGCATAATCACATGATGAGGAGATATGAAAAAGAGGTTAAACTGAACATGAAGCACATGGAAACCATTACAGACTTAAATGTGAGAACCTTTGTGTTTCATGTTGTCTGTGTTTATTAGAAACTACATATATACGTACATGTTCCATTGTCTTAGGCCAGCCATGTTATCACAACACCTCTTTTTGTTCACCAAAAATTTAAAATGCAGGAAGTATTCATCTGCCCTGGAAGGTTGCACTCAATTTTTATGTCCTGCTTCTAAGAAGAAGGTTAATACTGTTTTACCCTTGTTTTGTGAGTTTTAGTACATGTACAAATGTATGTCTTCAACCAAGTATGTTAACAACAGCAGAATTTATTCCCTCATTAATATTGTTGCCAGGACTAATTAAAAAAAATATATTTAGAGCTTAATTATCGGTAGGAGCCTTATTACTTATTTTATTTTACTTGTGTTCAATGCATTGCATTTGAATATTTGTTTTTAATTCAATTTTTGGCCAGATTTCATGGAGTGATAAATCAGGGTTATAAAATGGTGAGTGGTGGACAGGCATGTCAGAAATTTGCGTAACAGTTTTTACAGCAACTACTAATCACAGCCACTTCATATTTGGTATACAGCATCAGGGTGGGGTCTCATAACATGGAATCCGATTTAAGGTCTGTTGCTCACCTACTTCCTGTTAAATGAAGTCCAGCCATTTTTGACTTTTGACAGATTAAATTCAGAATCAGAGAGTGTATCATTTCTAGTTTATTCCATTACAGATCCAACTCAGTGAGCTAGAAAAGAAATTTGTTGAAGAAAGAGACAAGAATAAAAAAGCACAGGAAGAAATACTTGGTTTACATGTTGACAAACATAAGAAAGGTGTTAAGAAAAATGATGGTAAGGTTTCTGTTACATAAAAATTGTCACTAGTATGCAAAATTTCCTAACAACCTAAGTTGGCAACAAGGTTAGAATTCTGTTCAAGCTCAAATGTTGTTGGAGTAATCTCTTTGATAAGAGTTTTACATAGTTTTAGAGTTGTTTGTTCCTTTAAGCTGACACCAGCATATCCACACATTTCAGCAAAGAAGGGGGGGGGCTACACCCACAGCTCACTGAGAACAAAATGCTGGGTTTTCCAGACCAATTAATTTGACTGAAAATCTACTATAAATAACAACATTTCTTAAGGAAAAGGGATTTGTCCCCAGAAACTTGCTCTGGATCTACCACTGTCCTGATGACAGCTGTCCCACTATTTTCGCCCCATTTCCATCTATGGGCTATTCCATTAATAATTTGATGGTGGGGGTTGGAAGGCACTTTATATTTTTTAAGATGGGTTGTGGGGTAAATAATGTTGACTTCCATTATTATTTATATTATAAATTTAATAAGGTACTAATTCACGTGGGTAGTGTAGTCTGCAAAAACGGCCTTCCTACCCCCCCACATATTCATTTATAGAATTTTTTTACAATTCTTCATGATTATTGAATAGCATATTAATAGATATCATGGACACAAATCAGTTGTTGCTAAAGGAGTAGGGGTAAGGCCTAAAATTTTATCGAGGTCTCAACCGTTGAATATTCACACAATATCCAAAAATAAGAAAAAAATATATATATTTTCTTATTTTAAAATTATTTTTTTGGTTAAAAAAAATATGAAATGAAACTGACATTCATTCAGAAAATCGCCAATTTACATCAATTTTCAGCATTTTTTAGATACATTGTTGGACTAGAAAAGTATCTCCATACACAAGAAACAGCTAAATATTTTTACAGACTTAAAACATGGCTTACATATATAAACCTTCTTTAAAAATATGAACTTCTCATGTGAGGACAATGTTTTTAGTCCAAAATGTACCTTGAAAACGACAAAACTTTTCGCATAAATTTGTCATTTTTGCTAAAATCACTAGACTTATGACACTTCGAGATTAAATTATAGTTGTTTGGACACTTTTTCCTTTTAGGCAGAGTTTACACTATATTGTAGCCAAAAATTGACACTTTTGCATTTCCTTCATACATGCAAATTTTCTACATACATGTACATTTGTAAATTTTGAAATATTCATGAAAAACGATAACCATGTTGGAATATATTAAATTGTTAAAAATTGTTTTGAATCATATGCATTGTATATTTGATAGATCTATGGCAATTTGCAAACAGTGGAAAATGACCACTGGTCATATTGAAGGCTTTGTTATTGATTATCAATATGGAAAAGATTGAAAAAAAAAACAGTTTAACCCCACCACATTTTAAATGTGCCTGTCCTAAGCCAGAAGTCTTTATCAATTCGTCAAATTTATGTTATTTGTTTTTTGTCAAGAAGATGGTCTTTCTCTGGCACTTTAGGATCAGGTTTAAATCATATATAGTTTATTTTCAATCCAGGGCCAATTGCAAAACAGCGAGCAGTGACCACTGGTCACATTGAAGGCTTCTGGCTGTTTTCTGTTGTGGATTTTTAAATTTATGTTTATAATTGTAGGTTGTGTTGCCTACACTTATTCCACATCCCATTATCTTTTATTCTGGATATTTTTGCTGTGTATTTTTTCTTTGCAGCTGATTAATGCAGGTTTTATGGTGTACACTATTTCACATTTCAATATCTATTCAGTATCAATTAACATCGTTCATTTTTTCTCTAATTATGATTATTATATGTAGAAGCAGAAGAGAAACTTGCACAGCTGAAAAGGGAGTGTTGTAAAATAAAGAAGGAGAATGAAAAACTAAGAACAGAATTAAAAGGCTTGGATTTTGTAAGATAATTTATTTTCAAAGAATGCAAAAATGGAACTTGTACTGTGGATTCATATTCTTTAGATACCAATATGTTGGTGGTTTTTGTGGGCAATAATCATGAAATTAGAATCCAACTAAGTTTTGATTTTTGGCCGGATTTCACAAAGTGAAAAATTTGGGTTATAAAATGGTAATTGTCAGGCGGGAGGCAGGGAAGAAAATTTTCGTAACAGTTTTTTCAGCAACTACAAAATGTAATTATCACAGCCACTTGATATTAAGTATACAGCTTCAGGGTGGGGTCCTACAACGTGGGGTTCGATTGCAGGTCTGTCCCTTGTCTACTTCCTGTTTAACGAAATCCAGCCATTACTGTCTTTGACTCATTTTTTAAAAGTTTATTTTAAAAGCAACATGTCCAAACCACCAAATTAAAAATTCAACAAAATGCCTTTTATTGGAAAACCATGAAAATTTATCTCCATGAAAGTAAATGTATCCACAGTAATTTCCCTATTGAATATTGATATTTTCATTGAAACTGACACCTGTTTATGCCATCACCAAGTTATATAACACAGATAAATTAATTTCAATGGGCATTATGATGAAATTTTGCATTGCTTTTAAATTTTGTCCTGGTCAACTTTGTTTGGTTTTAAAAGCGGTCTTTAGCTAAACAACTTTTTGTTCAACTTGAAATGTAATACATGCATAATGGCTCACAATTTATGTAATCCTATTGCTGAGCAGGATGCAGTATTTAATTTGGTACATACAGGTTTCACAACTATAAGTGATGAGATACGGCTTTTTATCACATGGAGTTAGATATTTGAAATTAGGAAACGAGCATTTGCGAGATTCCTTTGACAAATATCTAACGAGTGTGATAAAAATCTGTATCTCATCACTTGAAGTTGTGAAACCTTTTTCTCTAACTGTTTAACATGAAAGTATAGGCCCAAAATTACTTACTTAATTTTAACCAATAGGAAAATAATCCTATACATGCTTTATGTTATTTTTAAGTTAACATGCGAAAAAAGTAGTCAAATAAAAAAGTACCACCTTTTTTCAATTAATTTTAATTAAAAGAAGACTTTATTACAAAACAAAAGTTTAAGTACATTATTTGGATACATTTTATTTGTCTTTTTATTCAAGCAAGATCAACAGGTGTTCAAATGAAAGTAAGCACTCTTTCCAAGAGATACGTATCTAACTGCGGTGTCTCACGCGGACAGCCAATCAAATTTCTCGAAATTGAATATCACATGGTGGGGAGTGTGATACGCAAAATAGTCTCATCTCGCAAGAACTACATAATATTGCACAACAGTAAGAGAAATGTATATTCATGTAAATATTTAGGTCATTAATGAAATAGACACAAATTTATACAGTCTTGTTTGTCTTCTTCGTACTGATGAATGCCTCCGGAGTAGTTTTTTTTTTCTAGAAAACTGAAAACTGAAAGCTCGATCTTCATTAAACTTTGTATGTGCACATTGACATTTCATCATTTTACGCATAAATGTTTTGAGTTCTAACTAAGGGCTATTCCAGAAAAAAATATATCCCTGGAGCAGAACACACTTGAATTAAAATTCTGTTGGTGTGGGGGTCAGATACAAAAATTCTAAATACAATGCATTGCAATACATAAAATTAAATGTATTGGTGGTACCCCTAAATTTGATGGGTGTTTTGCCCCCAGGAGATATTTTTTTCTGGAATAGCCCTAACCAAACAAGACATCAGTATCTTTAATTTTCTTATTATTTCTATAATTAATATTTCTAAAACATATTTACAGGGATTCTTTGAAGAGATTGAAGACATCAAATTTACCCTACAGCAGTCTGCCAGATTAAACAAAGAATATGAACAGACTTTAAGGAAACTTTGTACACAGTTTGGTGTGCCTTACCCTCACCCAGAGAAAAGAATTCTGGATGATAAGAGGACTAAATGGAAGTGATTGAATGTTTATAAGAATGTGTGATGCTAATTTATTAAGGCTAGTCTGTTTTATACAACTAATTCATAAAAGAAAATGTACTAGTGTTAGCTTTGAATATATGTTCTGGTTTTATATGTAATTGAGTAGTGTTTTGTGGAATTCTTGATGATAAGAGGACTATTAAATGAGTGTGCTGGAACATTTTAAAACTGTAATACTAATTTATGAAGGCTAGTTTCATTAATGCAACTAACATAAGTGACAAAGTGAAGTACAAGTTTTACTTTTAGATATGTATATGCTTTGACTGGAAAGTGTTTTATACAATAATTATGAGGATAAAAGAATAATATTTTCCCATATTTTGCTGGTCAGGTCCGTCAGACCATCAAATTTTGGGAAGGCTACTATGTTTAAATGGAAATAAGAGAATGATTTTACAACTGTATGATGCTAATTTACTAGTATTATGCCATTTATGTCACAAGAAAACCAAGAAAAATGGTACATGTATTTGTTTGGAATAGGTAGTGTTACATGTATTTAGAATACTCAACACATCAATGTAAATACAGAAAATTTTTGTAACACTAGTTCATTCTACCTTGTATAAATATTATATTTTTTCTAGCCATGGAAAACACCTTTTGTAGTATGTTAACTATGTTTAGAGTTAAAAGGATTATGGGGCATGTATAGGGGGTACCAATATCCCAAATCACTGTAATTTTTTCATCAAATATTCTTTGTCCAAAAAAAGTGCTTTTCCAGTATCCTATATCCCTGTTAATAAAATGGACTTAAATATCCCATATCCCAGTAAGTTTTGCCTCAAATTTCCTACATCCCATGAAGAAAATGTGTGAATATCCCATATCCCAATATACCCTAAACAAGCCTTGATTATGTTGTAGTGAAGCACTGTTTTTAACATTGTTTTATAAATAATGCTCATAGATTGGCTAGTCAATTTTATGGAAGTAACTTTGAAAACTTTTAACATGTAAATGATATTTATTCACAAATCAAGAAATTAAAATAACTTATATATGTACTAATTTAATTTGTGTATGTCTTGTGTGTCTTTAAAAAAAAAAATTGCATAACTTGTAGTATAACAAAATATTGCAAACTGGGTTTGCCACCCCCCTCTCTATGGATCCCCTTAGTTTTCAGTACTACTTATACATGTTTAAGTATATACCTGTGATAATAAGTCAGTTTTAAAAGATTATGTATAGGTTATACATGTATTAATGAATAAATGTATATTTAAACACCACTGGTAGAGTTTTCAACATATTATATTCTATTTTGAAAAGAGTAGTTCCCCTTGTGCAATTCATTGTAGGTCTCTCCGTCTTATAGCTGTGAAAATGTAGCTATTGAGGGTGCCTTTTTTTGGCGTTGAAAATTTACACATTTCATCTTCAAGTTGTTTTCTAATAAGTTAATGAAATATATGCATACACATCAACCTACATTCATTTTTAGCTCACCTGGACTGAGCTATTGCCATCACTTGGCGTCTGTCATCGTCGTCTGTCGTTGTTGTTAACTTTTCTTTGAAAATCTCCTCCAAAAGGACTGAAGGGATTGCTTTGAAACTTTGTACACTTCATCAATGGGATGTCCTCTACCAAGATTGCACAAATGGTGACTGCTGTCCAAACAACATGGCAGCTGTAACTAAAAATAGACCAGGGGGGTCAGACTACTGTTTATGGCTTGTAAATCAAAAAGTATAAGAGATAGATGAAATCTGATGCCACGCTGCTGCTTCGCAAAAACTCGACAAAAGTCTCCATTGAGTCGTAGTTGTCAGATGACCCTTTACAGCCCCTTAAAGGTGAAAAATAGCGTTTTTTCATGTTTTTGGCTTAAAGAATGAAAACTATGACAGATAGAGAAAAGTTGTTGCTTGCTTAAATGTTCAGCTCATTTAGCCCTACAAAATTAAAAATTAAAAACGAAAGAATATGGAATATGTGCCAAAAACATCTCCATAGGGTCGAAGTTGTCAGATGACCCCTTAAAGGGATTACAGCCCCTAAAATAACGTTTTTTCATATTTTTGGCCTATGGAATGAAAACTATAGTGGATAGAGAGAAGCTGTTGCTTGCTTAAATGTTCAGCTTATTTAGCTCTACAAAAGTCTCCATAGAGTCGAAGTTGTGAGATGTCCCCTTATAGGGGTTTTGGCCCCTAAAATAACATTCTTTCATTTTTTTGGCCTATGGAATGAAAACTATAGCAGATAGAGAGAAGCTGTTGCTTGCTTAAATGTTCAGTTCATTTAGCTCTACAAAAGTCTCCTTAAGATCAAAGTTGTCAGATGACCCCTTATAGGGATAACGGTGCCTAAAATGACGTTTTATCATGTTTTTGGCCTATAGAATGAAAACTATAGCAGATAGATAAAAGATGTTGCTTGCTTAAATGTTGAGTTCATTTAACTGTACAAAAGTCTACATAGAGTGATAGTTGTCAGATGACCCTATACCTTATAAGGGTTACAGCCCTTTAAATAACGTTTTTTCATGTTTTTGGCCTTTAAAATGAAAACTATAGCAGATAGAGAGAAGCTGTTGCTTGCTTAAATGTTAGGTTCATTTAGCTCTACAAAAGTCTCCATAAGATCAAAGTTGTCAGATGACCTCTTATAGGGATAACGGCCCCTAAAATGACGTTTTATCATGTTTTTGGCCTATAGAATGAAAACTATAGCAGATAGAGAAAAGCTGTTGCTTGCTTAAATGTTGAGTTCATTTAACTGTACAAAAGTCTACATAGAGTGATAGTTGTCAGATGACCCTATACCTTAAGGGGTTACAGCCCTTTAAATAACGTTTTTTTCATGTTTTTGGCCTTTAAAATGAAAACTATAGCAGAAAAGTTTTCATAGGGTCGAAGTTGTCAGATGACCCCTTATAGGGGTTATGGCCCCTAAAATATCATTTTTCATGATTTTGGCCTATGGCTACAGAATGAAACTATAGTAGATAGAGAAAAGCTGTTACTTGCTTAAATGTTCAGCTCATTTAGCTCTAGAAAAGTTTTTATAGGGTCGACATCAAGACCAGGTTAGCAATTCAGGCTCCTGGGAGCCTCTTGTTCCTAATATAAAACAGGAAGGGTATGTGTTCCACTATATTTTTTTACTTGTAACTCAAAAAGTTAATATGAGGAAAAGAAATGGAAGCAACCTATGGGGCTACCATTATTCAGCATAAAAAACTAAAAAAAAAAATTCATTGAGTTATATATTGTCATTTCAGAATATTTTTTTTCCATAAATCATCAAGATCTTTAAGCTCATTGAGATATTTAAATAACAAGAGGCTCCCAGGAGCCTGAATCGCTCACCTGGTCAGGATGTCAACCCTATGAATACTTTTGTAGAGCTAAATGAGCTGAACATTTAAGCAAGCAACAGCTTTTCTCTATCTGCAATAGTTTTCATTCTATAGGCCAAAAACATTATTTTTCGCCTTTAAGGGGCTGTAATCCCTACAAGGGGTCATCTGACAACTTCAACCCTATGGAGACTTTTGTAGAGCTAAATGAGCTGAACATTTAAGCAAGCAACAGCTTTCCTCTATCTGCAATAGTTTTCATTCTATAGGCCAAAAACACTATTTTTCGCCTTTAATGGGCTGTAACCCCTATAAGGAGTCATCTGACAACTTCGATCCTATGGAGACTTTTGTAGAGCTATATAAGCTGAACATTTAAGCAAGCAACAGCTTTCCTCTATCTGCAATAGATTTTATTCTATAGGCCAAAAACACTATTGTTTGCCTTTAAGGGGCCGAAACCCCTATAAGGGGTCATCTGACAACTTCGAACCTATGGAGAATTTTGTAGAGCTATATAAGCTGAACATTTAAGCAAGCAACAGCTTTCCTTTATCTGCAATAGATTTCATTCTATAGGCCAAAAACACTATTTTTCGCCTTTAAGAAGCTGAAACCCCTATAAGGGGTCATCTGACAACTTTGACCCTATGAATACTTTTGTAGAGCTAAATGAGCTGAACATTTAAGCAAGCAACAGCTTTTCTCTATCTGTCATAGTTTTCATTCTATAAGCCAAAGACATGAAAAAATGCTATTTTTCACCTTTAAGGGGCCGTAACTCCTATAAGGGGTCATCTGACAACTTCGACTCTATGAAAACTTTTGTAGAGCTTTTGATGCTGAAGCAGTAGCGTGGCATCAGATTTCATCTATCTCTTATACTTTTTGATTTACAAGCCAAAAACAGTAGTCTGACCCCCATGGTCTATTTTTAGTAACGGCGGCCATGTTGTTTAGACGGCGGTCACCATTTGTGCAATCTTGGTAGAGGACATCCCATAGATGAAGTGTGCAAAGTTTCAAAGCAATCCCTTCAGTGGTTTCGGAGGAGAAGATTTTCAAAGAAAAGTTAACGACGACGACGGACGACGACGACGACGGACGCCAAGTGATGGCAATAGCTCACATGGACCTTCGGTCCAGGTGAGCTAAAAATACTTCTGAGTCAAAATTGTCTAATCTACTGTTCAAGAATTTCCCCTTTAAATGTTCATCTCAATTTTTGATGATTTAAAAAAAGTCTTCTTCTCTGAAGGGATTGCTTTCAAACTTTGAATACTTCATCTTTAATTTTTAGTCCCCTACCGGCGAAAGCCGAAGGGGACTTTAGGTTTGCGCTCTGTCCGTCTGTCCGTCTGTCTGTCACGCCTCAGTTTTCCGCACTTTTTTACTAAACCCTTATAGATAATGAACTGATTTTTGGTATGTGAGTTTACCTTGATGAGTTACAGATCAAGTTTGAGTTTCCTGCCGATCCCTGTTTTTTATGGGAGTTATGGCCCTTTGAACTTTGAAAATTCACTTAAATATCAGTTTTCCATACTTTTTTTCTAAATGCTTATAGATAATGAACTGATTTTTTGTCTGGGAGTTAACCTTATTGAGTTACATATCAAGTTTGAGTTTCGTGCCGATCCACAAATTTTATGGGAGTTATGACCTTACTGATCAAGTTTAGGTATTCATTTGTTTGACAAATTGTTACCAGTGACTGAAATATGAGGCCGGTAGGGGACTAAGTATTGTTTTGCAATACTCTCAGAATGCTTGTTTTCTACCAAAATTGTCTGTTTCACACCATACCATGTAAATCCTGCTGGGAGCCTTTTGTTTCTTTTGTGTGACTAGTGAGTATAGAACTAGGTGTCTGCAGATTAACTTGATGTGCATGTTATCCATTTATATACATACCGAAACGAGCAAATTTATTAGTGCTTACTTGATGGACACTAAAAAATGATCAAGATTTTAGTTTTTCATGTTATTGTCTTATAGATTTTAAACGATTGCAGATTTTTGCAATTACTAAGTTCATTTAAAGATTATAAATACCTGGTGAGCAATTCAGTCTCTTCGAAGCCATGCAAAATTTTCGAGATCCTGAACTGTTATGACGATTTCATTGTCATTTTGGTTTCTGTTGTCTGAATACATTTGATATTAGTAGTGATAAATTGCATGTGGCAAGCACAGACCATTCAGTCTAGTGTTATGGGTAAACCTGGCATATCATTTATTTTGCTGGTAAGAATTCCTATTCTTAAAATCATTCAATCAAAAAGTGCACGATTCTTCTACAAGTTCGCCAAACTTGTAGTTACACATCCACATTTACAGTCCAACTGACGAAGATTATGATGACGTAGAACAGCAATGACAATGCAAGCGCCGGTCACACTAATTAGCGCCCGGGAGCGCCCGGGGAAAATATTTAGCGCCCGGGGAGTACTAAATAGCGCCCGGGAACAGATTTAGCGCCCGGGGAATGCATCTTCATTTATTATACGAAAACTCCAACCACAGCACGGAAACCAAACCAAAAGAAACGTGTACGTAGCAACCGAACAGTCACCCTGAATTTTCAGAATTAAGACATTGTTTCCTTATATTGTTACCATCAAACATAACCTTATTATTTCAGATGTCTCAGGAACTATAATTGATATGCCGATTGTATTTTATTTTTGCATATATGTGTGATATATGTTTTATGTCTGTTGTTCAAAGTTTTATGTGGATTAGAGTAATTCTTTTATGTAGATTTGAATAATTCTTTTATGTGGATTAGAGTAATTCTTTTATGTAGATTTGAATAATTCTTTTATGTGGATTTTCATTTTAATAAGTGTTATTCCCTTTCTTTTTATAAAGATATCTTTTTATAAAGTTATACGGTTTTGTATCTTTTTTATCTTACTCATTTAAAACATATTCAGCTCTTACATATTCTCTTAAAAATAAGTCATGTTCTAATCATCAAATTCTTGGATTTTAACGCACAGTTTGTTTTGGTTTTTTTTTTCTTTTTATAGTTTTTAATTTAGTCCATTGTTGTAATATATAGATAACATTGTGAATAATAAAGGTAAAAATGTTGTATGCATAATTCATTTTTTATCAACCCAATCCATATTCTATAAAGTTTCCCCGGGCGCTAAATATGTTCCCGGGCGCTATTTAGTACTTCCCGGGCGCTAAATATTTCCCCCGGGCGCTAAATCCTTCACCGGGCGCTCCCGGGCGCTAATTAGTGCGACCCGCAAGCGCTGTTCTTTTGCGTTGTTAGATTTTTAAAAGATGTATAACATGCTTATAATAAACAAATAGCAGAAAAGAAGCAGATTCATTTTTACAGCTTGACACGGTTGTTATCAAGGGCCATGCTGACACAAAAGCTGTTAAGCTGGATCATCTAGTAATCGAAAGTTGTGAACTGGTAAAGTCATTAGAGAACAGGTAAAATAAAATGAAGCTAATAGAGTTTACCTACAGAAGAACTAATAATTGATTGTTGCTGGTCCCTTTCAATTCAGGATTTATAGGCACTTAAACAAGAGACTCCAGGAAGTCTGATTCGGTGACCTGGTCCCAATTTCATAAAACATCTCAAATTTGAGATTTCCTCAAATCCTTCATCAAATGAGATTCCTTGCAACTTTATTGGTCAATATTTGAGCTGAGGACAAATTTGAGGAAATCTCAAATTTGAGATGTTTTATGAAACTGGGACCAAGTCATATCAAGCATGATACCTAGAACGGTCGAACGGCTTTTTAAGCTGAACATTTTAGCAAACAACACATTTTCTCTACCTGCAGTAGTTTTTATTCTTAAACCAAAACCACATTTTTTTTTACTTCTTGGCATAGTCTTGAAGGGTTCATCTTACCTTGGAGACCAGGTAAACCATTCGACCAAGCCACACACAAGCAACAAAAATATACTTATAGGAGAAGAAAACAAAGATTCAAACAATGTTCTAAATGAAATCCAGATGATCCAGTCGCGGTGATCTCCGGTTAAATGGAGACGTTTGTAAGGTTTCAAGAGCTGTGCATTTTAGCAAGCATTGCCTTTTCTCAAAAGAGACATAATCCTAATAAGGGAGATCTCACAACTCTTCTGTTGAAGTTTTGATTCTAATAAGCCCGAGATCAATCAGATCTAGTCTGAATTATTAACAATTTATGGTGATTTTACTATATGTTCTAGATAATTAGGAGACACTCAATGAGAAACATATCAGAATAAGCGAAAAGGGAATTGGTAAACTGAACTTTACTATGAAGTTCAAGATTAAAATTATACAAAAATAGGATTTTGTGATTAACAACTTAATATTTTAAGGTAATATTACGAATTCACCATAACATATCAATAAAATATCCACGTCAACTCAAAAATCGCACTAAAACACACTCAAACTTAGCGCGTAAATTCCAGGCGGCTGCTCCATTACGTTCAATGGGCCCCATTAAAACCCTCGCGAGTAAACGAGTATTAGAGGGTTTTATTATTAGAACTAAACTACCTATATGGCATGTATGGTGTACAAACTACATAATGGCACATGTCCTACATAGGTCTACACACCAAGCTTCGGGAAAACTTTAATTTCGTTGAATTCTGGCAGGACAAAAACATGTCTGGTGGGAGACATAAATAAGAAAACAAAATTACAAAATTCAAAACTAAACTTTCTTTTTATAGATTTATCATATTTGGAAAACATTTTTCTGTATTCCATGGATTATTTATCCATAATTTTATTTTCTTTCGGTTTTCTTATTCTGCATCTTCATCAGTTTTTCCTATCAAGTTTCCTATGTTTTTCTTATTTTCTCCGGGAGTTTTTCATCTCGTCTCTGATGCCTTTAAGGATGGCTCTTTCCCATTCGTCCTGGGTAAAACAGAAAAAAAACTACCATATTAAAATACTAGGAGGTCAAAGTCATGAATGGCAGGATTTCGTTAGACAGTAAGTAGGTGAACGACAGACAATACGTCAAATCCGACGGTATGGGATCCAATGCTGATTCTGCATACAAAATGATAAGAGACTGTGATTATTAGTTTCTCGCCACATCGTGAAATCCGATCAAAAATTGAACACTCTATTTCTTTTTTTTTTGAATTTCTGTAAAAATGTTCAACATTCTCTTTGCTTTAAATAAAAATATATTTCAATAATAAACCAATTGCAATGCTTTGTTTCAATTGAAAATAATTATGTTTCACAGATACCCCTGCATAGGACCCCCTAATAAAAAGAAGTCTGACGGGTCTGAAAGTAACTTAGCACATACAGTTTTTGAGAAAAGATTGACATTTAAACCGGATTTATCTTTTCATCTTTTCGTGAAATGGGACCCCAACATTTATTTAAATGACTTTTGACCAGATTTTAAAGCATAGGCTTTATTTTGTTGAAAAGACTTGGAAGTCATCTAGGTCTAGGGGCAACTAGGGCAATGTCATGTTAAAGCTCTAATCTAAAAGCTATTCCACCTCGTGTCGCCGTCAGTACAACACCCACACCCCAACTGAGTTTTCGCAGAATTTCCTAGGTACTTTTCCTCACACCCGTCAGAACTTGAATGCTTGTGTCTTCGTCATCATCTTTCGTTCGTCGTCTTTGTATGGCACAGCAACATCTACACCAATTTATAGTAACATGTTAAATCCTAATCTCCTTCTATTACTTTGTCTGATTTCTGTTCCGTTAGCGAAAACAAAACTTTTATCATAGTTGGAAAACAATTTCTTTCATTTCGTTTTCCCGTCTTTCAGTCTCGTTTTCTTATATTCGGCATCTACCTTTCCAAGCAAGTTTCCTCGTTTTTTTTCTAATCTTCTCCCTGAGTTGTTTATTCCGTCTTTGTAACACGATCTAACACCTTTCAGAATGTTTCCTCCCTATTGGTCCTGTAAATAACAAGAAATACCACTTTATAAAGAAAAATCCAAGAATACTATGAAGTTAGAACCCCCCTAAAAATCTAATGTGTATATATTAAAAATGCATTTGCGGACCAAGATCTTCTGGACATTATACCCAAATGCAAATGTCTAAAAGATGGTAAAAAAATAAAATTAACTATTAAAGATAAGACCATTGACTATTATCATAACCTTTATATAAATAAGATAGAGAAAATAGATATAAACAGCAAACTCTTCTTGTATAAGAGTTTAAAACCCTTAACAGAACCTAAATTTTTTCTTTCATATAATGTTTTTTCAATTAGGAATATTTTTACAAAACTTCGTATAAGTGACCATAATTTGGAAATTGAGAGAGGTCGCTATTTCAAAATAAATAGAGATGAAAGATTATGCAAATTTTGCAAAGTAGTAGAAGATGAAGAACACTTTATTTTAAAATGCTCGAAAAACGAGAATATCAGACAAGCTCTCTTTGAAGATATTAAAAAAGACTGTAACAATTTCCCTGACCTTCCAGATGATCAAAAGATTAATTATCTTTTGAATCCTAAAACCTATAGACATGTTAAAATTATTGGCTTCTTTTTAAAACGGTCATACGAACTGAGGACAGAAGACTTTTGATAACATGCCTACTTCAAATGAACATAATGTCTACTTGCACTCAATGGTATGTTATTTTTATACAATTGTAATGTTAAATTGTTCAGTACAATTTGTTTGTATTTTGTATTTTGATCATGCTATATTTGTGCTTGTATATATGTTACTGCAGCCCTAGTTTTTAGGGTTAATAGTTTGAAATAAAGTTATTATTAGTCTTTCTTGAAAGAAGCAGAGAGGCACCAATGGGGCATTCAAGTGTTAAAAGTCCGCAAGGGCAATGACGAAACCGGTAAACACGAACAAAAACAGCACGAGGAAACACAAAACACAAAATCAACCGAACGGAAATCAACTCGTGACAAGATCGAGTGAACTCAGGTGCTCCGGAAGTGTAAGCGGTTCCTGCCTGATATATCACACCCGTGGTGTTGCTAATTTTCAATTCAGTGTGTTAAATCCGGTAAAGGAAGACAAAACAAATTTCTAAGACAAACCAACATCTGCACTCATTTGAGAGATAGAAATCCCATATTTGTCTACAAGTGTACGGCGTCTACCGTAAAATTTCTTGAGTGAAGACAGCATCCGTGGAGCAACATAACTCTGTGTTAGCAATATTTGTATCGAACGTGACGCTCTGCCAAGGGAATTGATTTAATTCCCACAAGCTCTGGAGTAACGAATCAACTGTGATACGAAGACTCCATAAGCAAGAGCGGACGGTATGTTTGCTACACTAAAAAGGGAAGGTTGAAGTCATCACGTTTGTCATAGAGCTTTGTTGAAAGTCTTTCTTGAGGGTCAATTTCAAGTTTCCCTTTCCTTCTTTGACCTTTTAATATAAAAAATACCTAGACTTTTATTCCCTATCTTTTACCTGCAACTTCAGCTTAATGCTGAAAATTACAAAAGTATATCCCCCTTCCCCCCTAATTTTGCAGTCTTCTTGTAGATTTTCGGCGAAATCTGTCTGGAACCCCAATTTCATTTACAGGTCACAACTTTTGAAAATTTCCGGATCAACCCCTGCCTGGTTTCAGCTATTTTACTAGTAATTTTCGCGGGCACTGGAAGTATTTATTCATATATTCTTAAACGGATTTCGCGAAAAGAAATGATTTACATGAAATAAAAATAAATACTTATATTATTAGTGTGATATGTATTTCTATATATATTGCATTCGTCGTACTTATTCAGCGAAAGGGGAAATGTCAAGTTTTTCGTGTGTCGATGTGAATTTTCTAACATTTGCAAACATTCGGGTTTCCTTTAATTTATGTTCTCTGAGCACAGACTACTGCCCTCTGCTTTACCCGAATCTTTTAAGATATTGTTTTAGATGGCAATGAATGTACAATTCAAGATTTTTGTCCACGTCAAATCAGTCCGTTCTTTCCCGCTGTACATGACGTTTATGACGTCATAACAATAAACGTTAGGTCTTACAGTTACCGGAACAAATTTCTTCAGAAAAAAATCTTAGAAAAAAAAAACAGAATACAATGGGTAAGCATGACTTTTAATGTAATTTTAAATATTAACTAAGTAAGTTTTAAGGCTGATTAAAAATGTTGATAAAAAAAATGTAATTTTGATAAGCAAAATACGACTATAATTTGTGTTTTATGTCTCGGGTTTTCAGAACACCTAAGTTGACGGTTTTTTGTTTGTTATAAGATTTAATTTCTTTGCGATGAATTTTTGTCTACCGATATTGTCTTTGTCTTTTTCGGAATAACGATGTTTAATTGCCCCTCTGGAACATCCTTGCTTCTTTCGGTATGTGGAACAGATTTTAACATAGATCGATTAAATATTCAATATCTATTCAGTGTAGGCCAGGTTTTGTTTAGTTGGGGGGGGGGGCGTTAAAAATGTTTACCGTTTTCAATGAGCGTAGCAATGCGTCAATTTTTAAAAAGTGCTTTTTACGTGGAGTTTATGCCCAAAAAACCCATATTTTTTATCAGTTTTAGGGGGGGGGCGTACGCCAGGTAAACCTTTCTTTGGATCCACGCCTGAGTCACAGTTCTCAACACAACAACAACTAGTTCGCAGTTGAACACCGAATATGTACAAGTACTATACACGCGCTAACAATTTGGTGCCCCAAAATTATTTTGCCTATAAATTTCATATGAATTCATATTTTCCCGCCCAAAAAATTTCAGACCATAACATGTACAATTTGTTCAAAGAACTATTTTGTTGGCTTAAATTGGAAAAGAACGCAAAACAAATTACTTGAGTTTAATCTCTCGAAAAAAAAACTTTCTGTATACAACATGTACAATATTGCTGTAATAAAACATAAAATTGAATGGACAAGGTATGATACGGGCTATTTTTTGGCCCCCTTTTCAAAAGTGAAATTTTATGCTAAAATATTGATTTATTTGATATCAAGTAATGAAAATTAATAAATTCAAATGTTTTAAACAAAGAATAGATCAAATCTCATTTTAGCACTTAATAAAAAAAACTTGATGAAAAAGTGGCTTTTTCTCAAAATAACTCAAAATTTAGTATCTTTTTGTATGTTTTCGGCTAAAATAACTAGCGGTTGTTTGTCTGCCCAAGTTTTCACCAAAATTTTAAGTTTAACGATCCATAAAGCCACAAAAATTTGACGATTAAATTATTTAGTTTGTACAACTAAGTTACATACCATCAGATAATGTTTCTCTTCAGTAGTTTCAGAGGAGTTGCGCTGACAAGATGACAAAATATTTTCATGAAATTTTAAGTTCAAAGGACCATAACTTCCTTCAAAGGTTGAGGATCGAAAATTTCCTGGTATAAAAATGTCAACCATCCCCCAGCATCCCCCGAATAAACCCCCCTTTTTTTTAAAGCTAGTAATTTATAATTAAAACTTGGAGGAAGTGATAATTGTTTGATCAATTTATGACATAAATTTTAACAACTTTAATATTTCAACTATTTATACGTTATGAAAAAAAAAAAATAAGAAAAAAATAAATAAGATCCGTTTACGTATTTTTGAGGGGGGTGTTTATGATTTTATATATACAAACAAATAATAAAATAGTAAAGAATAAGGCACTATAACGTGTTTCTTCGGATTGTGTTTGTCAAATGTAACCTTTTGTATATTTTAGGTTGTATACTAGCGTGCCTAAATGGTGACACAGACGAAAGCTATGTCGTATCACCTAGTAAGTATCATATCTAGATATAGAAGTTTATTTTGTTTCTGTCTACAAATCAGGGAATTCTGTGTAGTGTCCTCCATTTCCACTCTACAATTTGTTTTTATACCCCGCCAAACGAAGTGGCAAGGTATAATGTTATACCCTCAGTAGTTTTTCGGTGTCTGTCCGTCCGCCAAAGGTTTCCGAATAATAACTTGAAAACGCGACATAGGATATAATTGATTTTTTGCACATCTGTTCTGTTAAGTACAATAAAATACAGGTCAAGTTCAATTTTTAGGATGATCCGAAAAATTATTGAAGCAAATTCTCCAAATTGAAAATGATGAAATTTTCTGGTCTATGAAAGATAACTCATTTACAGTAAATTATAAAAATATATTTAACTATTGCTGAATATTGTGGAGGGGTATACATCATTTACTGTCCCATTAGATGCCCTATCTTTTTTAACATTATTTTTAATGTGGTTGATGACCCATCATCATGTTGAATATGTTTTTCAAGTGCCAAAAAAAAAAAAACAAATACCCTGTTGTTTGCATTCTAAACTGGGCGGTGTTTCACACTCCTTGCATGTAAAGTCGTGTTATATACATATGTTGCATTCGACGCCAGAACTAAAAAGATAAGGTGAAACATGATTACCGATTTATTTTAAGAAACAAGAGTGTGTCTCGCTAAAATACCCATACAGTTATACCACTGTAATTTTACTTATTTGTTGTTGAGAATAAACAACAACCAACTCACAATTCCAATGAGTTTTATAAACATATGACTTACTTATAGATCTTGGTTATAAAAATTAAGGTGGCTCATCCCTTTTACAACGCGCAACGTTATGCGCATTGCGGTTGAAAAATTATTTGGGACGTTTCGGAACGTATTTTTATTTTTGACGTTACAATCAAAATTTACGCTAAATCGTCGACGAAATAAAAGAACGTAAAAAACTAAACGTCCGTCGCTAACAGGAATGTTTGAGAATTTCAAGACCGCATCTTCCGTTAGAAGTTAATGGAAAAGTGATTCGGAGAAAGTTGTCTTTTAGAAAAGCGATGTTTTACATAAAATTAGGAAAGCCGTTTAATAAAATGACATATGTTTCCATTCTATAAAAAGACATTTCATCGTATGTTCCATTGTCGTTCTACTGCTATTAAACTGTCTCAGAGCATTTATAAAACGAGTAGATCGTTGTCTTTTAAAGTAGTGCCAACTGCGTGGGTTTTCAGTCCCTTTTAATTAGCAATAAAAAACCTCCCCTCTTTTTGAAAAAATTAATAAATAAAAAGCCCTATTCTGTAGATGTTAAATATCTGCATGTTTTATAGGCACAGGATACGATTACGGCAAAACCTTAACAATAAGAAATTCTTATTGTTACGGCAAAGACGAAAACCGGGAACGGATGACGGGACAGAGACCGAATCATTTACGACCGTAACAATAAGAATTTTCTTATTGTTAATACGGCACTTATTATTACGGCAAATCTCGCGTTAGAGATTTACCAAGCCTAAGATATTTTATCATTAACCTTTTCCGCAACTTTTTGACAATTTATGCTCAATAGGATACTTAGAACAAATGTAGAAGTATCGCTTGTTCTTATTGATGGCAATAAAATCGTAACCGAAAACTGAGGCAAGTGACTTGCCGACACAAATCTATTACAGAAACATTTACATAAGTCGAGTAAAGCAGTTTTACCCCGAAGGACGGAACTCCGAAGGAACTCAAAATGCGTGTTGATCCTTGAAGAAGAAAAAAATGCAGAATTCAGTTTAAAAAGCTTCTTTATTTGTTAGTAAATGGTGTTTGAAATGAACCACCACAAATGATTTTAACATTGTGCCTATGGGAATGTGGCCCAAATGAGTGATATATATCCTTCCCGAAAGTATAGCCTTGCACGCGGAACCAGCTCCATATTTTTTTCAAAAACTTGTTTTACTAAAACACATCTTTTGTGAAAGTTTCAAGCTGGTTCCGCGTGCAAGACATACTGAAAATTTAAAAAGACTATAATTTTTGAAATGGTTGTTAGAAGTTAAAAAATGTGCGAAATCTCTCCGTTTTCTTCATTTTTCTTGAGATTAGCGGTCATTTCAAATCAAGAATTGTTCTTTTAAGTGGTGTATATATATGATGAACCTTTTATAGAATTTGTAAACACTGGCGTCAACTATAAGAGCACAAAATTTCAATTTAAATCAAGATGAAATTTTCATTCAAAATGGGTCAATTTTGAACATGATTTTCCAAGCTGTGTTATTGTAAAAGTATTTAAAAGTAGTCTTTAACAACAGTACAATCATTTTGCTACAAAATAAGGTAAAATGTAACAGGCTATGACATACTTTTTATTTTTCGCTTACAGATGGGCCAAAATAGGGCCTTATCGCAACCCATCCTTTCCGTAATATTATTACGTTTAGGATACAAATATAGCTGACCAAGATTTAATATACAACGCATGCCTAAAAAAATCCCACCACTAAGTATGTATATGCATACATCAATACTTAAAATGTAATTATATACCTACCCAAAGCCCCATATATCAGACTTATTATTAATTTCTAAAATCTTTTTTTTTGGGGGAGGGGGGGGAATGATGTGGACGTTTTGGAGTACAAGAGTACGCTTAGCTACGCCCCTGAAACCGTAACAATAAGAAATTCTTATTGTTACGACAAAGACGAAAATCGGGAACGGATGATGGGACGAAGACCGAATCATTGACGACCGTAACAATAAGAAATTATTACGGCACTTATTATTACGGCAAATCGATATTGTGACGATGTGAAATAAAAAGTGACACAACATAATACAAGCGGGCGAAGGCGAAAAATTCTAATAATAAAAATTTAACTCAAAGTAATTTTGATAACTTATGACACATGCGACACAACCAATATTTGGTTTTCGTGTTTTTTTTTTATTCCGGGTGAAACAATTCAGGCATCCATCTCAGACTACGGATGCCGCAGTGTGGACATGCCTGCAACAAACTGTTCAGAGAAAGAATTTTTTTTTGCAAATTCATATTTACTCAGTCAAAAATATTAACAAGTCGTTTCGGATTGATTTCAACAACAACAACAAATATATAATCCGTGACGGGGATGATCATTGATGCACTCATAGGCGGATTCAGGTAGGGGGCCCGCCCCCACCCCCTTTGCGGAAAAATTTGGTTGAATAGATAGGAAATCATTGAAGCGTGACCAAAGCGGGCCCCCATTTAGGCCAGTCAGTGGGCCCCCTCTTTTCAGAATCTCTGGATCCGCCTCTGGCACTGTTGCAGAACATGTACAATGATTGTTGTCATTGTTTTGAAACGACCCCCTTTTCGCTACCGCTAGGATTTTACGTAAGTTTTAAGAATAATTAGCTTAAATGTTCATGTTCCATGCTTCTCATTATCAAAATGTAGAAATCCTCCATGTTCAAATCTGTGAAAGAAAAGCACAAGGCTATAAAAAGACAGAATCAATATACTATATAATACGATATATAACTTATTAGTATTACACTCATTTATGACAATGGTCAAAAAGTAAAAGATTAACGTTTTAGAGTTACTATCAAATTATCAATTTTTCCACCAAAAAACCACCAAATTTAAAGATTCTACTATAACTTCCAATTTGTATCCTTTCTTTAATAAGTTTTTTATACGGCTATGTCAAGAGGATTGTTTTTGAATTTACGTGCCTTATAAGCTACATTTCCATAGAATTCGGGATGTGATATTCCTTTTACAATCAAAAAACGACGAAATTTTTCAATAAGATACCCTAAACTGAACTTCTGTTGCATTGTAAAATACATGGCTGCTTTTGCTAAAAATAGAAACTATGGGAAGGACCATTCCTTTTTGGACTTAGTCCTCTTAGCAAATCAATATTGATCATATTTTCACAGCCTTTCCATTTACATATTGCAAACTGCATGAACTGTACAAGCTCGAAAATACCCTTTTATTACAATGTTGGTAAGTTAGTTATGCCCTATGAAAAATTCAATAAGAACGAAGTTTTCTTAAAAATAATCCCTTGAAGGAATTATGGTCCCATAAATATTTCACGAGTAAAAGAAATTTTCAGGCGTCTGACGAGAAAAGCGCTGCGGAACGAGCTAAATTATAGGAAATAAATCTATTACGAAGCTTACCTTGTTACGCATAAAGGAAACGACTTGAAATTTTTGAATTATAATCCATGCAAAAAATGGTCCCAGTCAGTATCTGAACCATGAATCTTGCCATTAATGCATCTACCATACAAATATGGTTGATGTATCACTTGTTAGTAAGCAGGATATTAACCATTCTTCAAAGTGGTTATCCATGTGGAAATATAGGTCATAGCCAGCATGTCAGTATTCGAGCCGGTGTACTTCATTTGAGCGAATTGACATTTCAATTGAGCGAAAAAAAAGTTTCATTTGAGCGAGAAAAAAATTCATTTGAGCGAATTTGTTTACAGGTTAATCGTAGGTAAATTTGTTTTTACAGGTAACTTTGACGAACATTTTCAATAGTATAAGTAGTATAGATGTGGTAATCAAGTCCCATTTCTCGGGCTGATTAGGGCTGATTAGCCCTCTGTGACGTCATATCCACTTCCGGTCCGCCATCTTGCTTCCGGTTCCGCCATCTTGCTTCCGGTCCGCCATCTTGCTTCCGGTTCCGCCATTTTGCTTCCGGTCGGCCATCTTGCTTCCGGTGACGCAACATCCGGTAATTAAGGGGAGGTAATTCCGCAAAGTCACCGAACGGTAAAAGGCTTGTCACTTAGTTATTCCTTGACCGATTCCTTTCGGGTTTGTTGCATTGTTTTTAGTAAGACAATGTCTCTTGAATGATTGTCTTTGTGGTCTTCAGTGGTCATTAGAGGCTTGACCAGTAGGTGACCATTTCCTATTTCTTATCAAAGGTGGGATTGTCGTATATCGTTGGAAAGATCGCAAGGTGTAGTTGCCATTTTTGAGTTGTTTGAGTAGGTAGTGGTCAGTGGTCAGTCAGGGCTTGACCATTAGGTGGCCCCTTTTTCTTCTTGTTGTATATTTAGCGTGTAATATGTCATTGTAAAGCTTGTGAGGTCTAGTTTTATATTCTTTTCTTTCGTGTCAATCTAAGGGAAGTAACTCTTGGTTTCTACTGTGTTTTAAGTCTTGTACTTGATACCGTTTTGTAAGGAATTTGCCGGGCTTTGTGGGGTAGTACTGGTTTGATCTTTTTTATAGGGCGTTAGGGATAACAAATCGATTTTAAGTTTCGATACTTTATTTTGAACACAGTAATAGGTTTCAGTCTTCATCCTCGTCGTCTTCACTCTCCTCGTCAGGCCTGAACTGTTTTATTTTCTCATCCAGCAAGTACTTTCTCTTCTCAGTAGCGTATTTCCAAGACTCTTCATACTCATAATCTTCATCGTCCCTCAGTCGTTTTGCTGTTTGTTTGATCTTCTTGTGGAGTGGATCTCGTGCCATTTCCATTTGCCACATAATGTTATTGACGTAGAGATTTTTTAAAGCTTCTCTATAGAGCGGGAGCAAATCCAAGTCAGCCTTTGATATTGCCTCTTTTTCGTGGTGACCTTTTTCCGTGTATTCATCCATTTTCTTTTCGTGTTCGTCTTTGTAGCTGATCATCACTTGTCCAATAAAGTCGCCCCACGGATCAAACTGTTCTCCGGGGTAAGTTTCTTCGTCTTCAGACAAGTCGTCACTCTTTTCTGATTCCGTAGCCTCCTCTTCCTCTTCCTCAGTTTCCCATTCCGGGTCCTCCTTCAACCATTCCGGTTCCTCCATTTTTCTTTGATGCTTCTGTTCTTTGTGTCTCTGTAGATTGAACAACTTTTGACTTGTGTATCCGCATACGTCGCAATGGTACATCTTTCCTTCTCGACGGCCGGGTTCTATCTGATGATTTTTGTTCCGTCCGTGTAAATTTATCTATCACTTCTGAATAGTATAACATGTTGTTAACAGAATCCTCATTGCCGGTGCGGATTTGATCGGGTCTCGTTAAATTGTCTTTCTTTCTTTTCCATACATAGGCAAAGAATGCATTCCTCAAATTTGCTAAGCTCTTTCTATTGTATGCAAGCTTCAATGCTTTGAATCTACGCCATTCTTTAAATATTTGCTGGCATTCTATGCACGGCACAATCAAATTTTGTTTCGATTTATAAAACTGATCTTTTGGCTTCCTCTCGCCGCATTTACGACAAACACGTTCCCCGTTCTCACTTTCAATTTTCTTTTCTATGAGTTTTAGAAGATAATCCATTACATTTACGTGTGTCTTGTTCGAATACATTTGAGCCACTGACAACATTGATCATTCATTTTGCCTTTTCAAAATTGTATCGTCCAATCATCTCTCAGCATTTTATCACGTGACTTACTCTTTGCTCTTCTTGCTCTTTTGATTGCTCAGTTTGCTCATTTGCAGCTCATCTTGCTCTTTTGCAGCTCCTTTTGCTCTTTTGCAGCTCATCTTGCTCTTTTCCTTGCTCATCTTGCTCTTCTGCAGCTCTTTTTAGCTCTTTACCTTGCTCATCTTGCTCTTTTGCAGCTCATTTTGCTCATTTACCTTGCTCATCTTGCTCTTTTGCTGCTTTTCTTACTAATTTGATCACCCAGCAGCAGCAGCAGCAGCAGCAGCAGCAGCAGCAGCAGCAGCAGCAGACATTTTACCCTCTTCCCCCTTTCACTTACGCAGCAGCAGCAGCAGCCATTTTACCCTCTCCCCCCCCCCTTTTACTGACGCAGCAGCAGCAGCAGCAGCCGTTTTAACACCTTCTCCCCCCTTTTTTTTCACTTAAGCAGCAGCAGCAGCAGCCATTTCATCCTCTTCTCCCCTTTCACTTATGCAGCACCAGCCGTTTCCTTACCTTCTTCCCTTTTCTTCTAGTTGTGTTTTTCCTGTCCTGTGTTAACTTGTACAACTTTTGTCAAGCAGGGAATCCAGACCACTTTATATTTTTAATTTTCCATAGGCCCTGTGTTAAATCTGTTGGCGACTCGTGTCATCCCCAGATCTCAGCAATGAAGTCGTGTGTAATCATGCGGAACTAACTATTCCATTGAGATCATTTTGTACTTGATAACCCAATATCTTCTAACCAGTTCAAACCGGTTTCTTTTCGTTCCGATACTACCCCTTTGCAGTTCTATTTTGAACCCTTACCCTAACTCTAGCTATTCTTGTTTGTAATTCTAACCCTAACCCTAACCCTAACCCTAATCTCTAACCTTAACCTTTTCTGTTTTCAGTTCTATTTTTAGCCCTGACCCCAATTCTAACTCTAACTCTCTTTGATAGTGTTGTCATTGTATTTTTAACCCTTACCCTAACCCTAACCCTTGCTATTCTAGTTTGTTATTCTAACCCTAAACCCTAACCCTATCCTCTAACCCTAACACTAACCTCTAACCCTAACCCTAACCTTTTTTCTTTTCAGTTCTATTTCTAGCCCTTACCCCAATTCTTACTCTAACTCTCTTTGATAGTGTTGTCATTGTATTTTTAACCCTTACCCTAACCCTAACCCTTGGTATTCTAGTTTGTTATTCTAACCCTAACACTAACCTCTAACCCTAACCCTAACCCTTTCTCTTCTATTTTTAGCCCTTATCCCCATTCTAACTCTAACTCTATTTGCCTTTGTTGTCATTGATTTTCTAACTCAAACCCTTATTGTCTTTTCTCTAACCCTAACTCTCTCTTCTTTAACCCTTTCTCTTTCTATTTCTTTACCATTTACTCTAACCCTAACCTAAATTCTCCTCTGTTGTGTATAGTATTTCTATTCATGTTCGTACCCTAACCCTAACTCTTGATCTCTTTGCACGTAGTGCTCCTTTTGTTGTTGTTTTGTAAATGCATTATTGTTTGCATTGTTTTTGTTTAACTTCACAACGAATCAGAAATTGGCGCAAACGTGATATTACAAACCGCTCATGAACAGGAAAAGCAAAACAACAACACAAGTTGCAAAGAGATCAAGAGTTAGGGTTAAGGCTACATAGCAGAAGAGTTAGGGTTAGGGTACGAACATGAATAGAAATACTATACACAACAGAGGAGAATTTAGGTTAGGGTTAGAGTAAATGGTAAAGAAATAGAAAGAGAAAGGGTTAAAGAAGAGAGAGTTAGGGTTAGAGAAAAGACAGTAAGGGTTTGAGTTAGAAAATCAATGACAACAAAGGCAAATAGAGTTAGAGTTAGAATGGGGATAAGGGCTAAAAATAGAAGAGAAAGGGTTAGGGTTAGGGTTAGAGGTTAGTGTTAGGGTTAGAATAACAAACTAGAATACCAAGGGTTAGGGTTAGGGTAAGGGTTAAAAATACAATGACAACACTATCAAAGAGAGTTAGTGTTAGAATTGGGGTAAGGGCTAGAAATAGAACTGAAAAGAGAAAAGGTTAGGGTTAGGGTTAAAGGTTAGTGTTAGGGTTAGAGGATAGGGTTAGGGTTTAGGTTTAGAATAACAAACTAGAATAGCAAGGGTTAGGGTTAGGGTAAGGGTTCAAAATACAATGACAACACTATCAAAGAGAGTTAGAGTTAGAATTGGGGTAAGGGCTAAAAATTGAACTGAAAACAGAAAAGGTTAAGGTTAGAGATTAGGGTTAGGGTTAGGGTTAGGGTTAGAATTACAAACAAGAATAGCTAGAGTTAGGGTAAGGGTTCAAAATAGAACTGCAAAGGGGTAGTATCGGAACGAAAAGAAACCGGTTTGAACTGGTTAGAAGATATTGGGTTATCAAGTACAAAATGATCTCAATGGAATAGTTAGTTCCGCATGATTACACACGACTTCATTGCTGAGATCTGGGGGTGACACGAGTCGCCAACAGATTTAACACAGGGCCTATGGAAAATTAAAAGTATAAAGTGGTCTGGATTCCCTGCTTGACAAAAGTTGTACAAGTTAACACAGGACAGGAAAAACACAACTAGAAGAAAAGGGAAGAAGGTAAGGAAACGGCTGGTGCTGCATAAGTGAAAGGGGAGAAGAGGATGAAATGGCTGCTGCTGCTGCTGCTTAAGTGAAAAAAAAGGGGGGAGAAGGTGTTAAAACGGCTGCTGCTGCTGCTGCTGCGTCAGTAAAAGGGGGGGGGGGAGAGGGTAAAATGGCTGCTGCTGCTGCTGCGTAAGTGAAAGGGGGAAGAGGGTAAAATGTCTGCTGCTGCTGCTGCTGCTGGGTGATCAAATTAGTAAGAAAAGCAGCAAAAGAGCAAGATGAGCAAGGTAAATGAGCAAAATGAGCTGCAAAAGAGCAAGATGAGCAAGGTAAAGAGCTAAAAAGAGCTGCAGAAGAGCAAGATGAGCAAGGAAAAGAGCAAGATGAGCTGCAAAAGAGCAAAAGGAGCTGCAAAAGAGCAAGATGAGCTGCAAATGAGCAAACTGAGCAATCAAAAGAGCAAGAAGAGCAAAGAGTAAGTCACGTGATAAAATGCTGAGAGATGATTGGACGATACAATTTTGAAAAGGAAGGCAAAATGAATGATCAATGTTGTCAGTGGCTCAAATGTATTCGAACAAGACACACGTAAATGTAATGGATTATCTTCTAAAACTCATAGAAAAGAAAATTGAAAGTGAGAACGGGGAACGTGTTTGTCGTAAATGCGGCGAGAGGAAGCCAAAAGATCAGTTTTATAAATCGAAACAAAATTTGATTGTGCCGTGCATAGAATGCCAGCAAATATTTAAAGAATGGCGTAGATTCAAAGCATTGAAGCTTGCATACAATAGAAAGAGCTTAGCAAATTTGAGGAATGCATTCTTTGCCTATGTATGGAAAAGAAAGAAAGACAATTTAACGAGACCCGATCAAATCCGCACCGGCAATGAGGATTCTGTTAACAACATGTTATACTATTCAGAAGTGATAGATAAATTTACACGGACGGAACAAAAATCATCAGATAGAACCCGGCCGTCGAGAAGGAAAGATGTACCATTGCGACGTATGCGGATACACAAGTCAAAAGTTGTTCAATCTACAGAGACACAAAGAACAGAAGCATCAAAGAAAAATGGAGGAACCGGAATGGTTGAAGGAGGACCCGGAATGGGAAACTGAGGAAGAGGAAGAGGAGGATACGGAATCAGAAAAGAGTGACGACTTGTCTGAAGACGAAGAAACTTACCCCGGAGAACAGTTTGATCCGTGGGGCGACTTTATTGGACAAGTGATGATCAGCTACAAAGACGAACACGAAAAGAAAATGGATGAATACACGGAAAAAGGTCACCACGAAAAAGAGGCAATATCAAAGGCTGACTTGGATTTGCTCCCGCTCTATAGAGAAGCTTTAAAAAATCTCTACGTCAATAACATTATGTGGCAAATGGAAATGGCACGAGATCCACTCCACAAGAAGATCAAACAAACAGCAAAACGACTGAGGGACGATGAAGATTATGAGTATGAAGAGTCTTGGAAATACGCTACTGAGAAGAGAAAGTACTTGCTGGATGAGAAAATAAAACAGTTCAGGCCTGACGAGGAGAGTGAAGACGACGAGGATGAAGACTGAAACCTATTACTGTGTTCAAAATAAAGTATCGAAACTTAAAATCGATTTGTTATCCCTAACGCTCTATAAAAAAGATCAAACCAGTACTACCCCACAAAGCCCGGCAAATTCCTTACAAAACGGTATCAAGTACAAGACTTAAAACACAGTAGAAACCAAGAGTTACTTCCCTTAGATTGACACGAAAGAAAAGAATATAAAACTAGACCTCACAAGCTTTACAATGACATGTACACGCTAAATATACAACAAGAAGAAAAAGGGGCCACCTAATGGTCAAGCCCTGACTGACCACTGACCACTACCTACTCAAACAACTCAAAAATGGCAACTACACCTTGCGATCTTTCCAACGATATACGACAATCCCACCTTTGATAAGAAATAGGAAATGGTCACCTACTGGTCAAGCCTCTAATGACCACTGAAGACCACAAAGACAATCATTCAAGAGACATTGTCTTACTAAAAACAATGCAACAAACCCGAAAGGAATCGGTCAAGGAATAACTAAGTGACAAGCCTTTTACCGTTCGGTGACTTTGCGGAATTACCTCCCCTTAATTACCGGATGTTGCGTCACCGGAAGCAAGATGGCCGACCGGAAGCAAAATGGCGGAACCGGAAGCAAGATGGCGGACCGGAAGCAAGATGGCGGAACCGGAAGCAAGATGGCGGACCGGAAGTGGATATGACGTCACAGAGGGCTAATCAGCCCTAATCAGCCCGAGAAATGGGACTTGATTACCACATCTATACTACTAGTATAATTAAGTTAACAAATAGATTTTACATATATATAGAAAAAATAAAAATAGCATGTTTATCAAAATTTTAAATATTTTTTTCAAATTATATTGAACTAGAAAATGTGCCTATGAGCCACAGGATGGCCGTCCCGTTCTTGAAATATCATTGACCCCAAATGTGTATATCCTGGATTATGGGCCTTAACCAAGAACTTAACCAATGTCCTTCATTCATAAAATATAGGTCACAGTGACCTAATTTCTAGTGGGTGGTGTCACCCAAACCAAGACACATCTAGTGGTGAAATATCATTGACTCCAAACATCTTGTATCCAAGTTATGGACTTAACCAAAGTTGTTCACGCATAAAATATAGGTCAAAGCTGAAGTCAAAAGTCGCTCAAATAAAAACAGGGGTCATTTTCAAATTCGCTCAATTGAAATACGCCCTTTCGAGCAATGGTGTGAGATTACTCCTTGAAACTCGGATATACAGCATATTTTATAACTATTGTGGCATTTGTATTTTGAATATATATACGCAACAGTGGAAAATTTCCCTATATGTTTAAAGTAAACCTACCTCATAATATGCGAGCGAAGCGAAGCTCACTATTGTAGAGAGTCTGCCAAATTGCACGAGACTCAAAATACGATGGTTGAAAATAAATTCTGTCTGCTACTCGGAATGCATTGTGAATTTACGAAAAAACCGGGTCTCGCGTTAGCGAGACCCGGTGATTACGCTTATTTATTTGCAAACGAATACAAAACTAAACCTATTGTTGTTGTTAAAGGCAAGAACTTTCTCAATAAATAATAACTATCTAACGAACGAAGGCTAGTTGTTTTGTTTTTTTTAAATATGGCCCCCTTCTCGCGAGATTTCAATACACTAGTGACCTTTAACACAGAGTGCACAGTCATGCGCAGAAAAATGGCGGGAAATATCACATCACATCGTCCCTAACAAGGGTAGTTAAAACTAAGTTCTGCCAATCAATTATCGGAACTTTTAACATAAAAAGATTCATTATAAAAGCGTGACAAGCAAATTTTTTTTCTGCATATGTATGATAAATAAATTCGGTCATACCTCATCTGAAAATATAATCCTAATCCATCCTCATGACACGTGCCGTGTTGTGGTCCTTCAAATTCAAACTGACATAGTTAAATGATCAATGCAATCATAGGTCCGTCGTCATTTTCCACCAGGTTATTCAATCTTTTGCAGCCAGTACTAGTAAAAATTAGATACGGGTATACAGAAAATCTCACAAAACCTGACAGAAGAACATTGACATTTTGATGTCTTCATGTTTACAGTCTGCTGGATATGTGACGTCACAAATGGACGATCAATATTTATGTATAAGTTATGGATAATATCGTCCCGGCCGCGAACCATATTTTGACGTTTTTTTGATAATACATTAATTATTTTTTTTTTTCGAACAAATTATTCAATGTTTAATCACTAGCGGACCCTCTTAGATAATTATTGGACCAGCTGAGAGTATTTTGACAATATTTTCAAAATCGAAATTAAGGTTCGACCCAGATTAGGCTGATTTTGTATCTTCGCGAGCTTTTAGGGCAGAGCCATTCTCATATTAAATTGATATTGCTGAGCCGTTTTTCAATCAATTTTTATCAAATTAAAACCAAGAAAAAGACAAACAAGTGAAGTTTTTTCTATAATTTGGAAAAATCCTAGCTGTTACGATTTTTGATAGAACGCGAGTAGAACACAACCTATGTTTTTTCCACGGAAAATGTTGGAAGATTTAAACTGGTTGTTGACGCATAAAATCAACAATTGATTTCTACTTGTGATTTCTTAAAAACCGGTGAAGTTAAAATTTTTCTGAAATCATAAAAATAAATATCAATCATTCCTCGTTCTCTCGGTTTTTAGTTCATTAAAATCGGTTGAGAAATGGCTTTGCAATAAAAATTTACAATTTGGTAGGTTTATTTAAAATATACAGGGAAATTTTGTATTGTTGCGTAACTTTGAGTAAGCATATGTTTAATAATAAATGTATAATGTAAATGTATGTTACGGGCATTTTCCAAAGCCCCCTCGAAATCATACCTCGAACATAACCATAATTAAAGTTCTTGGGAAGACATGATATTATTACATAGATGCATATGAAATACCGATTTTTCCCAGTGAAATAAAATCTGGTAAATTCACAGTGTGAAATAACACAAATATTTTCACTCTTGCGTCCTTTCCGGTCAAGCTCGATTATGACGTCGTGAATTGTATTGCGTTGTCGGCATGACTCCTGCGGTCTAAATTCATACGCCATTCAAATAAATTTATTAAAAACTATTAAATAGCGGCATTTTATCTATGTAATAAATACGATAATCAATTAGGTCTCATGAATAACCAAAATATGATCACTAGTGCGGGAACGCACTGAGATTTAACTCCGCGCACTTGTTCCGCGCACTCGTATAAATCTGTGTGCGTTCACAGACTCGTGATCATATTTTGGTTATTCACTCGACCCAATTAATTATCCTATAATGAAAAAAGTCATATCATAGTTTTTAGTATTTTATATTGATCATTTTTTCTATTATTATTTTTATGAAGAAGTAGAAAAAGAGGAAGAAATAAAAAAAGAAGAAGAAGAGAAATGGATGAAAGAGGGAACTGAAAAAGATAAAGGTAAAATATACTAAATCACTCATACATTTCGTACATAACGCTTTTGTTTTGCTTGTGTGATTTGAAGTCAACACAAACTTGTACTGTGGGGGTAATACTATGAGAAATCCTCTTTCGGGGCCTGGGTGGCCGAGTGGTATAAGGCGCTTGTTTAAATACCACACTATTGATCACTAGCCGATCAGCTGGTGTTCGAGTCCCATTTGTATTTAACAAAATAGAGGCTCACATTGTATTCGATGATTACGTTCTAAGGGTAACGACTCCTATCAAGAAAGGTCTTACAACTTTGACTTCATAAACATAATTTTAAGATCTTTATGTGCTTAACCATATGCAATTTACTTTTTAAAAAAAATCTTGTATAGTTTACAAGATATTGGTCTAAAAAAGAGCAAAATTTGAAGAAGAAAAAAAAAAACAACCCAAGAACAAACGTTCTGACTGAGTATTGCAAAACAATACATAGTCCCTTACCGGCCCCATATTTCAGTCGCTAATAAAAGTCAAACAAATGAAAACCTAAACTTGATCAGTAAATTATCTACAAGGAATAATAAAAAAGTGTATAAAATAAAATTTCAATGGATTTTTGAAGTTCAAAGGGCCACAATTCCGTAAAAATTTGTGGACAAGCACGTAACTCAATCTTGATCTGTATCTCATCATGGTAAACTCACATACCAAAAATCAGTTCATTATCTATCCACATATAGAAAAAAGGTCAGACAACTTAAATTTCTGTAATTTTTCAACGTTCAAAGGGCCATAACTACCAAAAAAATTGTAGATCAGCACAAAATTCAAACGAGATCTGAAACTTATTATGGTAAACTCACATACCAAAAATTAATTTATTATCAATAAGGGTTAAGACAAAATAGGCGGAAAACTGAAATTTTAGTCTATTTTCAAAGTTCAAAGAGCCATAACTCCCATAAAAAATTGTGGACGGGCACGAAACTCAAACTTGATCTGTAACTCATCATAATGAACTCACATATCAAAAATCAGTTCATTATCTACAAGCATTTAGAAAAAAAAATGCAAAAACATGAGGCGTAACAGACGGACAGACAGACAGACGGACGGACAGAGCGCAAACCTTTATTCCCCTACGGCTTTCCCCGGTAGTGGACTTGAAAATGCGTATGCATGTATAACTTGAGTACAAGTTTTACATCAGTTGAAACTTTTAGTATGCAAAATTAAATTCTTGAACTATAATAAAGTTATATGAGTTTACATTAATTTATCAGAAAGTGTACTGTCGCCATCATAAAAGCTTATCTACTCGCAGTAATGGGAGCATATGACAAACGGTCTAACTTATGGCGTCTTTGGGCACAATTTAAGAAAAAAATGTTGAACATGACCACAGATAAAAAACGGATTTTCGACTGTATTTTTGTAAAACAGGTGGGCATTAAGGCCACTACTCTGGGTTCTTAGTCTAGTATGAAAAATATGACCCATCCTCTTTCCAGCATAAAACATATTTTGGAACTGGATGAGTTTTTCGAATACGTTGTTTAAAACAAGATAAGGATAAATTTCTAGTATATATCGGACGTTGAATCCACAATCTAACAGATGATGGTAGAAAACTGTTATGATAATATCTAGTCCTGGTATGTATGTTGACCAGATTATCAGCATTACGAGTATGGTAAATATGCAAATCTTCGAATTCAATGATTATGGTACTAAGTTTGATAAACATAGGAACCTTGATCATCTGATGAAATAAGATAAGCTTATGATGGCAATATATATTCTGTGCAGTTGTCCCAGATAACATCTGCATATTCGAGAATAGGACGAATATATGAGATGTACATAGTCTCAAGAGATCTCCTGTCAACTATAAACTTTAGACGACGTGAAAGATTTAAACACCGGGATTCGTGATTTCCGAGATGTCGGGATTTACAAAAAATATCGTCGGACAGGAGCCTTCTCGATAATTTCATTAATATGAGTATACCAGCCACCATCACTAGGAGAAAATAAGACCGAGATGCTCATGGGACTGGACGGTAGTAATAACTGTACCATCCATAAGCAACCGGTGGTGATAATTTGGATCAAATTACAAATGTTTCAGTTTTCTTAGGATTAAATGAAACCAAGCATCTCTTGGCCCATCCACTATTCTTTGCAAGTCAGAATTAAGCTTAATTGATGCCAAGAGAGGGTTGTCTACTGTAACGTTGATACAAATATCATCAGCGAAAAGTTTTGTATCGCAGTTAACTTCATTAACAATATCATTAATAAATACTAGAAATAGCATAGAACCCAGAATAAAGCCCTGAGGAACACCAGCATTTACTGATACCCATGAAGACTCTTGACCGTTAAGAACCACCCTTTGTTTTCTATCATCAAGATAACTAGAGAACCAGTTTAACAATCTACCCGTGACACCCATTTTTGCAATTTATTAGCCATATACACAACCCTCTTTTCCAAACAAGATCGAAAGCCTTACTGATATCGAAAAAAACCCCGAATGCGTATATCCTTTCCATCGTCTAGGGCTGTACAAAAACATCTTATAAATGCATTAACTTGTTAACTGTAGAATCTTTCAAGGTAAAACCAGACTTGTGTTCCGACAACATGTCGCGTATAAAATTCATCACATGTTTGACCACAGTTCAAAAACTTTGCTTGTTACAATCAATCAGGATATAGATCGATAATTACCAAGACAGCTTTTGTCGCCTTTCCCAAAATACCGGTATTACATTCGCCCTTTTACATGATTTAGGAAATACATAGTCGACAAACCACAGGGACTTGCTCCCCTCTATCAATATTTTGTGAGAGTCAATGTGCGTTACGAAAAAAACACAAGGGATATACTACTTTCACCACCCCCTTTTCTTCAACTCAAATGTCTTTTATTATTTCATTAATCTCACACCTTTTTCTGTATGATTCGTTTTATGGATGATTTTTCTTTCCAAAACACCCAAATTTATTTCCATTTATTGCATCTTGGCCTCAAAATCGTACTTTATTGAGGCAATTTTAGCGTCAGACGTGATGCTCTGCTAAGGAAATCTATGTAAGTCCCGCACGATCTGGAGTAATGCATCAATTGAGATACGTAAACTCCATAAGATGGAGCGGACGGAATGTTGCTACACTAGAAGGTAAAGTTGACGATTGGAAAGTTGAAGTCACCACGTTTGTCATAGAGCCTTGTTGAAAGTCTTCCTTGAGACTCAATTTCGAGATGTAGATCTAAATATGAAGCAGACTTCCTAGAATCCGTTGTGTCCTTTATCTCAAGCTCCTGGGGATATATGAGATGGAGAAAGTCGCCAAATCGAGAATTGTTTAGTGAAAGAATAACATCAATATAACGGAACGTGAGGTTGAAAGAGAGCAAGTCTACGATCTTTGTTTGTTTAGAAGAGATTGTAAGAGTCTGCTTCATATGAATGAAGAAACAAATCAGCAAGCAAAGGTCCACAATTAGTGCCCATTGGAATTTCTATTGTTTGCTGAAAAACACGTCCACCAAACTGAACAAATATGTTGTCAACAAGTTTTTAACGCTTAAATCTACATATTATGACGAGCTTTGCTCGCTATTATTATATAGATATTCTTAAACATATGAAACCATGGTATTCTAATATTTTTTGATTTTTTAGGCTCATCTGTTGAATCCCCAAGAAAACTAAGTAAGTTATATGTATAGATTATATTCTATTTTTTGTTGTTGTTTTATTGTGTCGCCTACAGAGCGGTGCGAGACAAAGGTGCTTCTTTACCGGCGGCGGCGTTAACTATTTATGTTAAGGTTTTATGAAAACCTCCATATCTCAAGAACTACCAGTGTTAAGTTAACAAAACTTGATATGCATATGTCCCAATAAAAGCTTAGCACAGTTGAATCCCAAAAACCTTGACCTTGATTTTCCAGATGAGTGACATACACAATTTTCACAACATATAAAGACAATGTTTAGGTTTCTGGACACCCCCATATCTCAAGAGCGTTTTGTCATAAGTTGATGAAACTTGGTATGTATATTCCCCAATATTAGCATAACACAGTTGCAACCCTATCTTTTGACTTTGACCTCGATTTTCCGGTGACAATTTTCATTACATATCACAGCAATGTTAAAGTTTTAATGAGTGGGAACTATAAATTTTTAGCTTATAAATTATATATATATGCTAATTCCTCTATGCTAGACTGTGTTACATCTGCATCCTTATCTTTTGAACTTCGTTGTGATTTAACATGACTGTCATGGGTGTCATCTTCTATAATAATTACATCTTCTTGAATTGCAACCATGGCCCCAACAAAGTTAGTTCATCACGGTTTTATGAGCAACAAGTTGCCATGGGCCAAAAGCATCTAATCGTACGTCAGTGAAAGGACGTGTAAAGTCCATTATGTCTGACGATAGATCTTTTACGATCTATAATGAAGTAGTTGTGCGGTTTTCTTCTTCGTTTCTTGAGAATCACACATCTTTATAAAATAGAGATAATGTGATTGGCGCCAACTATCCGATATCCTGCTGATCTCCTTCTGTAAACTGGCGTCATTGGTGTTACACTCTAGTATGATGGCGATAAACAAGATGTGTAGCAACATGATATTCAAATGGAAACAGAGGTTATCAACCGATTACGAAGCTCACCTCGTACGCATTATTGTCACTTATTATAAGCGGGAATCGACTAGCATCTGAACCATGTATCTTGCACATGCCATACCACTTTTGTTGGTGTGGTATTTGTCTTTTTGTAGGAATGGACTTTGGGAACGGATCCTAACCATTCTTATGTAGGTGACCATTCATGTAACAGGTAACAGCCAGCATCCGAAGCATGCATGCATTGTGCACCTACCATACCAATATGGTTTATATGGCACTTGTAATTAATCGTGTATCTTATGAAGGTGGTCATTCTTCATAGATATAGGTGACAGCTAGCATCCGAAGCATGGATTGTACTTAGCATCACTAGGTGCACCTACCATACCAATATGCTTGAAGTTGCATGTGTCAGTAAGCGTGATTGGACTTTAACCAGTGTTCTGTAAGTGGTCATTTATGTGGAAAATATAGGTTAGAGCCAGCATCCGAAGCATGCATTGTTGTTAGCGTCACTTGGTGCACCTACTAACCAATATCATTGATGTGGCACTTGGCAGTAAGCGGGAATGAATTTATCAATTCTTCTGAAAGTGGTCATTTATGTGGAAAATATAGGCCACAGCCAGCATCCGAAGCACGCATTGTACTTAGCATTACTAGGTGCAGCTACCATACCAAAAATAGTGATGTGGCATTTGTCAGTAAGCGTATACGGAACTTAGCGCTTTCATGAGGTGGGATAAAATTCAGCTATTTCTGTTCTAGGAAAAAAATCTATCTGAATTTGCGATTCTTCCGTCCACTGGAAGCCGAGAGGCGGGCGGAGGTTAACTAAAGGACTTCGGTGGCTTATATGATTGTTTTCTCAAACTGTAAATTTCATCACTGTACGTGTCAAACTTGGCTTCTTTGAAAATGAATAGCTGTGCCCATTCAAGGTGCTGTTTTATAACCTAGGTTGAGGTTCTTCAATAACTTAAAGGCTTTAATTAATCTGGTCCAATTTGAAACGCGTTTGAATCTTTTCATTCATGTACTTGATGTTTTATTAGCTTCAAATGTCTTTGAGACATTTATAATTGACCGTACTTCTTTGTCAGAATTTGGCATCACGAGATCATGGGTGTCTTCTTCGGAAGGTATTTATTCACTGAAAAGTTGGTTTGGTCTACTTAACCATTCTCTGTCCAACAGATCCACAGATTGGATACACCTTATGGCACACCCAGTCAGCAGCGTTCCTGTTTGTTTGCACATACTGCCATTTGCTTGGCTCTGAGTGTTTGTGGATTTTTAACTTACTTTTCTACGTAGATGTAAAGTTTCCCAGTGGTATTGTCAATATACCTAAGCACGACCTTACTGTCAGTGTAAAATTTAACACTGTCGATCGGATCATCAAGCTGTTTAAAAGCAAATTGTGCATTTCCACTGCTAAAACTGCCGCACAAAGTTCCTTTCTAGTGAATGAGCTACTTTTGCCTTTTCCAGTACAAAACCAACATGGAATATGACAAGATGTTCTCTCTTCCGTAGATAGTCTACAGTTGCAATGGCTTTTTTAGATCATATGAAAAGATGTGGGGTTTTCTTGGTGTAGCTCTACTCAGCTTTAAAATAATGACCTGAGGCCCTCTTGAGGCTTGAATGAACACTTCATACTTTTCTTTAACCTCGTCGTGTAAGAACAGTTTTCCATAGATAATGATAGATGAAAGGAAACCAATAGAGTCACCAGTTTCTGAGCAGGCGATAGTTCAAACAAGAACTTGTCTTTGTTGACGTCCTATGTGAGCCCAAGTCTTCACTGTAACGGCTTGTTGTCTGCGTCCACATTTAGATCTCAGTAACAATTCTGTCTAAGAAGAATTAATTGACAATTACAAATTTGTTATTTCCTCCTTCAGTCTTTCTGTTGGTGCCAATAACGGTGAAATTTCATCCCTTTATTTGATTCCTAAATTACATAAAAAATCTTACAAACAGTGCTTTATTGAAGGGTCATCCAAATGTACCTTTTTCGGTTCTGTGAACAATACTGAGCAACAAAATTTGGCCTCCAGGGATATAACGACTGTTGTTAGTCTAGAAATAGTTTCAACCACTGACGGATTCGAAAGAACTGATGGACATTCTTAACTCTTAATCAGTTTCATCTAGCAATAGCAGTAAAAATAGATTTTCCACCAATTTTCACTTCTTTTCCACAAAAACAACGCTATCACGATTGGCACAGCTGATTAATCGCAGCTTTTTCAAAATGAATGAAAACGCAGGTACAAATATCTGGTAGTCGATAATACTCAGACTTACATGTCATCAATGAGTAAAAAAAAGAACAAATCCACACACCCGAATATTTAAACGGGAAGGTTGCCTCCTAGTTACCGTTTTGGCAACAATGAAACTAATTAACCATGGTTTTGAAGAACATTGTATATCAACTTCAATAGACATATAGATCTTGTTGTCGTCCTTTTTTTCTATCGAAGACAAATAAACCGAAGTGTTCTGGTACCCATCACTGTTTTTTTTACGTTGAACTCGTTGTCACATGGTTACAACAAAGTTGGTTGTCCAGAGGGAAGGATTAATGCTTGACTGTACAAAAACACTATTTTGAAAGTGTTGTATGTCAAGATTTCTCCAATAGAAACCCATCCAAGTTTGAGCTGCTTGTCATAAGGTTCTCCAGCTGGTCAAGTTCTGATGTCGTGTGCTCCTGGCGGTCTTTACCAATAGTAGTAATTTCTCTGCATAACTGTCCAGTGGAGGACATTCAACTATATTCTGCATATGGAGGAAATGTAAGGTAGTAAAACACACTTCTAGGTTAAACGTCAGAAACGGTCAAAGCTTTACAACACTTACGCTTCTACCAACAACTAATCTAAAACTATATCTAACTTTTATTACATAGATGCACATGAAATACCGATTTTTCCCAGTGAAATAAAATCTGGTAAATTCACAGTGTGAAATAACAAAAGTAATTTCACTCTTGCGTCCTTTCCGGTCAAACTCAATTATGACGTCGTGAATTGTATTGCGTTGTCGGCATGACTCCTGCGGTCTAAGGGACCGGTCAATATTTATTAGGGAGTTGGGACCGGTGCATTTAAAATTTCAAAAGCGAAAAAAGTTTATGTCCTACATATGAAAAAAGCAAAAAAAATAAATGTCCTATATATGTTGTAATGAAAAAAAAGTTAATGTCCTATCAATTGATTAAACTTATTTATATATACTCCTAATACAAACAAACTTTGTTGGATAGAATTGTTTTTGGCTGTATTTTGCTATATCAAAGTAAAAACAATAACCCTAGTTTTGCACCTCTTTTTCGCTAAAAAAAAGTTGCTGTCCTATCAGCGCTGATGGAAAAAAAGTTTTGGCCGTATCAAGATTTTCAAAGAATAAAGTATGTGTCCTACTACAATTTGCACTAGTCCTATCACTCCAATAAATATTGACCAGTCCCTAAATTCATACGCCATTCAAATAAATTTATTAAAAACTATTTATTAGCGGTATTTTATCTATGTAATAAATGCGATAATCAATTAGGTCTCATGAATAACCAAAATATGATCACTCGTGCGGGAACGCACCGAGATTTAACTCGTGCGCGGAATTTCGCACACTCGTATAAATCTGTGTGCGTTCACCGACTCTTGATCATATTTTGGTTATTTAATTATCCTATAAATCATACATGGTGGTAGATACTAGACGTGTTTTTGTTAATACTTCAAATACACCACAATTATTTGGCGACGAGGAAAAAGAAAATTCATGAATTCTGCGAACTTCTCCGTTATTATTACTGCGAGACTTTTGTGATTCTTGAATTTATATAATGGCTGGATATATAGGCAAAATAGAAGCTTTTGACGAAAACTTAGAGACATGGGAGTCTTACACAGAGAGACTTGAACAATATTTTAAAGTGAACAAAGTGGATAATGACTTAAAAGTTGCTGCATTGTTAAGCTTAATTGGAGGAAAAACTTACACGTTATTAAGAAACCTTACAAGTCCAGAGAAACCAGCCGACAAATCTTATGACGAAATAGTGAAACTTCTGAAAGATCATTTGTCGCCGGAGCCGTTACAAAAAGCAGAGAGACACCGTTTTATTAAACGAATTCAACTCGAAGGAGAGAACATTAACAATTATGTAGCTGCATTGAGGAAATTAGCAGAACATTGTGACTTTCAAGACCTTAATAACACTTTACGTGATCAGTTAGTGTGTGGATTACGAAACCAACAAATTAAGAAGAGACTTTTGTCCGAATCGAAACTTACGTTAGCTAAAGCCTTAGAGATAGCACAGGCAATGGAAACAGCTGCTAAAGACGCCGAAGAACTAAGAACAAGAGAAACCGCTGGTCTCAACAAACTCAAACGTAGCTCGCCAAGAAAACAACTAGGACCAAAACAATATTCTAAGTGTTATCGTTGCAATGGTACAAGTCATCACGCAAATGATTGCCGATTCAAGGAAGCTACATGTTACAAATGTCACAAAAAGGGACATCTTCAGAAAGCATGCAGATCGACTGGAAATCGTAAACAGACGCCAAATCTAAGAAGACAAGTACACTCGTTGGAAGAAGACGACCGTGAAGTTGAAGAAGATCTTAGTAATTTGGGAATATATAGTGTTCGTGGAGATCGTAATAATCCGATATGGCTAGAGCCAGAAGTTAATGGCAAAACTATCAAAATGGAATTAGATACCGGATCCGCTCTTTCGGTTATTTCAAAACAGGATTATGTGCATTTATTCGGGAATAAATCGCTCAATAAGACGTCCGTAACATTGAAAACTTATTCAGGCGAAGCGCTAACGCCATTAGGATATGCAAATGTAAAGGTGCATTACAAGGATCAGAATGCCGTGTTGAAATTATATGTGTTGGATGTAGGCTGCCATCCGTTGTTTGGTCGCGAGTGGTTACGTGAAATTCAGATAGATTGGAAATCAATTAAATCGTTGCACAAGATGAGTGATTCTGATTCTCCGAAATCGTTAAAGCAGATGCTTAAGATGTATGAATCCGTATTTAGTGAGGGTCTAGGAAAGGTGAAAGGCATGAAGGCGAAATTCACGTTCAAACCAGATTCAGCGCCGAAATTCTGTAAAGCAAGGCCTGTTCCGTACGCCTTGAAACCTAAAATTGAGAAGGAGTTACATAAGTTACAAGAGCAAGGAATAATCGTACCCGTTGAAAATAGTGAATGGGCAACGCCTATTGTACCGGTCCTTAAAAAGTATCAAAATAGTGTGCGCATCTGTGGTGACTTCAAAGTCACAGTTAATCCGCAGCTTGCCGTGGATCAGTATCCTTTGCCACGAATAGAGGATATATTTGCTTCTCTTTCTGGAGGTAAAAAGTTCAGTAAAATAGATCTCCGAAACGCATATCTACAACTAGAAGTAGATGAGAAACATCAAGAATGTTTAACCATTAATACCACGCTTGGATTATTCCGTTATACCCGCATGTGTTTTGGGGTAGCGTTAGCGCCTGCAATTTGGCAGCGCACGATTGATCAAGTTCTAAGTGGATTAAGTGGTGTGCAGTGCATTCTAGACGACATGATCGTCACAGGTGAAAATGATGAGCAGCATCTTGCTAATTTAGAAAGTGTGCTAAAGCGATTATACGAGCATAATTTGAAAGTTAATTTGGATAAATGTGAATTCTTCCAAGATCGTGTTCAGTATTGTGGTCATGTTATTGATGCTGAAGGATTACATAAAATGTCAGAAAAGGTTGAGGCAGTTCTGAATACCCCGACCCCGAAAAATGTTAGTGAGTTAAGAGCTTTCTTGGGATTACTCAACTATTATCATAGATTCTTGGAAAATATTTCAACAATTGTGAAACCGATGAGCCGTCTACTCGAGAAAGGCCGCAAATGGATTTGGGATAAAGAGTGCGAATCTTCCTTTCAGAAAGCGAAGGAATTAGTTACGTCCGATCTAGTGCTATGTCACCATGATCCGAAGCGCCCGATTCGTTTAGCATGCGATGCCTCTCCGTTTGGCGTAGGAGCCGTGATATCACACATCATGGACGACGGAAGCGAAAGACCGATAGCATTCGCGTCACGTACACTGACAAAGACGGAACAAAACCGATCACAAATAGACAAAGAAGCTACCGCTATCGTCTTTGGAGTGAAGAAATTCCACACTTATCTGTTTGGGAGACATTTCACGTTGATAACAGATCATCAACCTCTCGTTTCGATCTTTAACCCGACGAAAGGAATTTCAATGACAACTGCCGCGAGACTACAACGATACGCTCTGTACCTTACAGGATACGATTATGACATTGAGTACCGTAATACGAAACAACATACAAATGCCGACGCATTATCGCGACTGCCATATGAATCAACAGAGGACAAACCAGATTCTGTAGATTTGTTCTATACCGAGCAAATAGAACAAGCGCCGATCAACAGTGCTACCGTGAAGCGCGAAACGCAGAGAGAAAACGTACTAAGCAGAGTGTACGAATACACTATGACAGGTTGGACAAAACCAAACGAACAGTTCTTACAGCCGTTTTACACGCGCCGTGAAGAATTGACCATTCATCAAGGATGTATTCTTTGGGGAATACGAGTCGTGATTCCGATCAAACTGCGCAAAGAAGTTCTAGAGATGTTACATTTAGGACACCCCGGAGTGGTTAAAATGAAAGCTATCGCGAGGAGTTACGTGTGGTGGCCTGGAATAGACGCGGACATTGAAACGTTGGCGAAACAGTGTTCAGGATGTCAACTTCATGCAAAGAATCCGCAAAACGCGCCGTTACATCCATGGGAATGGCCAAGTACACCGTACGAGAGACTACACATCGATTTCGCGGGACCGTTCATGAACAGCATGTTCATCGTTATTATAGACGCACATTCGAAATGGCCAGAAGTATTTCCGATGCGAACGACAACTACAGGACAGACTATTGACATTTTACGTTCAGTTTTTGCGAGGAATGGTATTCCGAAACAAATTGTCAAGGACAACGGTCCACAGTTCATTTCAGAAGAATTCCGTAAATTTGTCACAGCAAATGGAATCAAACATTTTCGCTCAGCTCCATACCACCCAGCTACTAATGGATTAGCCGAGAGATTTGTACAAAGTCTAAAACAAAGTTTACGAGCTATGTCATCTCAGCCGATATCGCTTAACCACAAACTTGCAAACTTTTTGATAACGTATCGAAATTCACCTCATTGTACGACAAACGAGACGCCAGCAAAGATGTTTCTTGGACGAAATTTACGTACACGTTTGGATTTATTAAAGCCTGATGTCAAAACTGTTGTAAATGACAAACAATTCAGTAAATCGTTTAATAACTCAAAGAATAAACTGAGACAATTTGAACCTGGACAAAATGTGAACGTACGCGATTACAGGGGAGAAAGGTGTTAAGTATTTACAAATTGATATCTATGTTTTAATGCCAATGGTTCATTCACCTTAACTATTCTTACAACAACACACCCTTATCACTTGTCGCTGTAACATTTAACTTTGACAGTTCTATAGTAAAGTTCTCTATGTTTATCAATTTATATATCATTGTGTGTGTTCTGCATACTTTGTAAACTCTGTCATACTTTTAGTTTTTAATAATACAATGTAGATACTAGACGTGTTTTTGTTAATACTTCAAATACACCACAGTTACATTCCATAGATTATCTTCCAGTTACTTGCAAAAATAATTTCTTTTCACTACAAACCAATAACTCCGAAAACAAAATATACACGAAAGAACCCTTAAATTTATACATTTTTTCCATATTACAAATACCAAAAAACGCGGGTATAAACGGTTAATTTGGATATGCTATATATCGATATTTCAAGGAGTAACCTCTCATCAGTAGGTTAGCCTAGATTAGACTCAAACCTGCACTAAATCCTCTATAGTGCTATACATGCTCTGAAAGTTCATAAACCTGGCTGTTTATTAAAAGTTAAAAAAACTTATATATCGATTAGACGTCGCATTTTTTTTATCTCAAAACAGGCATTAATAAAAATGTTCAAAAGAACGGTAAAATAGAAATGACACCATGCCAAAAAAGGGACGCCAACTTCCGTTTTTTTCCGAATATTTTTATATTTTGTCAAAATATTATCTCTGATACAGTTGAGCGCACCTTCATTACTAAATTATAAGGCATTCTTAATTTATAGCTACTTAAATTCGACCTAAAGTTGTATTTTAGCTTAAAAATTCTTCCGTAAATGACTCTTTTCAGTGTGAGATGACCAGGTTGAGATGCGAGCACGTGCAGCGATCTCACACTGGTCAATTATCCAATAATAACCGCCGGTACTAATATTGATCGATGATGTCGACCAATGAAATGCACTGTTATTTTATACTTTCGGTTTATAGAATGAAGTCCTCTAAGGTTTCAGAATATAAAATTAAATTTCTTACGGAAGAAATAGGTACTTACACGCGTTCTTGGAAAACCGGCAATGATCTTTCACTCGTGATAGAATTTTTTGGGTCTTTTGACTCGTTCCGCTGCGCTCCACTCGCAAAAAGACTGAAAAATTCTATCACTCATGAAAGATCAGCCGGTCTTTTCCAAGAACTTATGTAAGAACCTGTAATTCTAGGATGTAACTCTCCCGACTTACTTGTAAACAAAACCGCAACATCTGGTGTTGGAACTTCTTCATGAGTGATCGGGATGTTATCACACTCGATAGCTTCTGTTCTGGAATGAAATCACATGTATACTAGTATAAATCTCCCCGTCTATCGTCTGCTCCTCGCCGACCAGACTGAAGGACAGGTCAGCTTTGGGCCTACCTGACTTGTGACCTGACAAAAGTTTACTCTTTGGACAGCTATAGATGACCAGGACGCATTCACAAGCACAACTTTAGCACAAGATTTTCCACTTTCCAAGATTCAAATTTCAGAATATCATACATTTACGGAGTAAACAGTGGATATGTCATTACTGAACACCTCGCCATCCTGCCTTACAGGGGCACTGAAATTCTCTGTGAGGTCAGTAACAGGTAGTGGCGGTTGCTTCCACAAACTCTTTTTCTGAAACTTCTTTCCAAAAGTATTAATGTTAAGAGCATCTGTAACGAATCTTGTTGTTTAGTACTTTCTCTGGCTCCTATAGAGAGTTATCTTGCAATTGGAACATAGACACTTATTGTGCTGATGCTTATAGTGTTATGCATAGAACATTTGCATTTGTGTTTCGGTGATTGCATCAACAGCTGCCGTTTATGTTTTGTGACTTTTCACGTTATATTGGTTTTAGAGTGTGATCCTTTGTGCACTCCCCTTTACTGATAGAAAACTGTATGTCTAATAATTAAGTGCAGGAGTATTCAAATTACGACCACTTTTGCTGATAAAGGATGTAAACTCTGGTATGTGAATCATGTCTGGTACTTACTCCCATTTTTTCTTAGATACAGTTTGAAAGTAACCAGTCACTTCACCAGAGGATCTAGCTCTTCTGGTTAGGAGATTAACAGTTCATCAGTCAATGACTTGAATTTTGTTTTTCATAAAACAAAATTGTATGACGCTTGTCTGTCACTTTATTAGTCTTGAGAAAAAAAAATTTTTCTTCGTGTCACCTGAGTTTGCTATGATCGGGTGAAAGAGTGTCTGTATTCTTTAGCCTTGTTGCTGCATGATCTTTTAAAATATTTGGGTCGTAGCACTTAAATTAGACTGCAATTAGCTGACATGAGGTGGCAGCTGCTGTGCCGAGTTCATATGCAAGCTGTCCTTAGTGACAGATTCTTCTGAGATATTTCAGGAATGTTATTTACAATTCCTGTGTAGAAAAGTGTTGTGAAAGAAGCAAAGAGGCACAAATTCCGATCCAGTGTGTCAAATTCACTAAAGGAACTTAATATAAAACCCATGAAAAACTAACATCAGCTATTAACTTAGAGATAGAAATCCCACATTTGTCTCTGAGCGAATGTCGTTGGTAAAAAAAAAATAGTGAACATTTTTTTATGTCAGACGAGTCGATGTTATTCCTGCAAGCTCTGGCTGGAATAACAAATCAATTGTAACCTCCATAAGCTGGAGCAGACGTAATGTTGCCACACAAAAAGGAAAAGTTGACAATTAGCAGTAATGAAGCAGGCTTTCAGACAGGGTCTTGGTTTACCCTTACTGTCTTGTCGGCACTTTATTTGGTCAATTGATTTCCTGTTTTTGAGTGATGAGTTGTTATAAGATTAAAATACTATGGATTTTGAAATCGTATCTACCCTTACAATTGGATCCTCAGTTTGAAATGGTGGAAGGTCATAGTCGACGGCTTTCGTATTCCTCTTGCTCTAGCACTCTAGTTTCGGTCCCAAAAACGGCTACTTCCGTACGAAAGTACGGGCAATGACATTTAATAGGTCCCTCTGTCGCGTTGCGGTAGGGGACACAAAACTTTGATACATGATTTCTAACAAAATGTTTGCAAGTAACGATTTTTTATTCAATATCGCATTTACTAGTGATGGCATCGTAAATGGATCGTTACATTCCTGAAAACGCATCGCAATTAAAACACTCATGGCAGCTTGATATATGAATAAACATCTCAAAAATGGATTTCATTAAAATAAATGTAAAATAGGTGACAGATCTGAAATAATATCTAAAGTAATGAGACTCTATGCTGTATATCAAGTATCAAAGGGTCGTAATAAGTAGTTGCTGAAAAAAAACTTACGAAATTTTTCCCATCATTTTAGTTCCCTAGGCCATAAGAAATCTTGAACTTACCCGTAAAATTTTACATTGTAAAAATCGTGTTTACTTGTAAGATATTGTCATGTATGCAAAGGGGGTTTAAAGGATTTTTTTTGGAAGTTAAGTTTTTACTGCGGGTGAAAATTGCACGATTGTTTATTCTAAAGCAAATAATACATAATCAGGACATTGATGTTTACATGCTATGGGACCTGATAGTAAATGATAAGGTAAACAAACTTGAGTATGTCATATATTTATCTTTTTTTAGGGACAAGACCAGAAGAAAAAACTGGAATGAAGAATGAAGTAACTGGTATGATTGATTTTGTTGTTTTTACTCATTCATTATAATGAAATTTGTAGTAAAGGTATTAACAAAAATACCTTACTCACAGTTGATTAACCTCCTATGACCAAGAACAAACGACAAAACAAGACATGCTAGAGAAGTTAAAAATCCAAATTGTCTTGCTAAGTAGATCTGAGTAGACATTTCAACAGATGGTATGAATGGTGGGTAATACTTGGTTTCATAATGGGGCGACAAACGATGAACCAATGAACGATAAAAGTTGGTTTTTGCCTGCAAAAACGATGTCTACCCACGTTTCCCCCCAAAAGTTCTAAATTCAAAAGGTCATTACTCCCCCAATATTTTGGGGATTAAAATCTCCTGGTAATATGCACAACTACGTATGTTATCCTTCTTAGATACTAAGTTACGTTGAATTCGGTTCAGTAGTTTAAGAGGAGTTGTGCTGACAAGATGATAAGTGAGGATTTTCAGCAAATTTATAAGTTCAAAGGGTCATAACTCCCACAAAAATTTGAGAATCAAAATTTCCTGCTAATATGCACAACTACATACGGTGTACTCTTCATATATATCGTTTCATTGAAATCGGTTCAGTAGTTTCAGAGGAGTTGCGCTGACAAACTTTGTGACGGACAGACCGACAGAGGTATGGACGGACAGACACGACAAAAACAATATCTCTCCCCACAAAAGAGGGGGGGGGGAACTAAAAACAACCAACGAAATGGTACAACAATATTACAAATATGTGTGTAATTGTCAAATGTCGATCTTATTGTCGTAACTCAAATGATTGCTTTACAAAACAGCAACCATGGGCAAAACATCCACAATTAAATCAAGTACAAAAACTTACTCAAGCGGGTTAAGGTTCATGGCTATACTTCAGATAAAAAAGGTATATTTTTGACCCATTTTTTTAGTCTATGTACGTCTTAAACTACATTTAGAAATAAAGTATAGTAGTGTCTAGATAAAAAATCGTCAATCATTTTTCCTTTCATTTTACAAGATAATGGATGTTATTTGTTCTATTAATTTTCTATCCTGTCAAGGTGTACATTAAATAAGGCATGAAATACCCCTAAATCACCCCTAGTAAGGTGAATTCCCGACGATCAGGAAAGTCCATCGAAGGATTCACGTAATTTTGTATCAGGTGGGTTAAATTAGTCCCTTTTTCGATCAATATTGTTTACAAAACCCACATAGAATGCAAACCTGAACATTGTAAAACAATACATAAACCTATGTATTAGTTATATTTTCACTCAGCGTCTATATGCGTGAATTTGCCCAGATGAAACAGCCGGAAGTGTCAAAACTATATTTGACCAGTGTCCTGATATGGCATCAGGAGGCCTGCTCACGAAGGGGCTCGATATGGTTTTTTCATTGTCCATCCGTCATCCAACTTTCCAAAAATCCTCTTCTCTATAACCGCTTAGCCAAATGTAATGAAACTTGGTAGGGTTGTTTTGTAGTATGTCTTCTACAAAAGTTTTGTTCGAAATTTTGATCGGTCAAAAAACATGGCCGCCATGGCCAAAATTGGACAAAACAGTACAATGCAGTTTTTTGCAAATAACTCAAAAACCGTAACATATATCAAAATTCAGGAAAGGTAAAAGTGATGAGAACATTAAGATCCACCTGCCTTGAACATTTAAAGAAGATTCGACAATCATTGTAGGAGTTATTGCCCTTTTTCTTGATTTTTTTTCTAAATTTTGCACTTTTTTAGACCAATATCTTGAAAACAATATATCAAGATATTTGAAAAATTCAAATTGTATACGGTTTAACACACAAAAAAAGATCTACAAAAGTTTAAGCAAAATCAAAGTTGTAGGACCGTTTCATTAGGAGTTAGCCTTAGATCGTTAAGACCATTTCCACGGGCTTTTTGTTCAACTTTTCAGCAATCTTCCTCCCTGAACCGCTTGGCCAAATGTAATGAAACTTGGGAGGGTTGTTTTGTAGTATGTCCTCTACAAAACATTGGTTCGAAAGTTTGATTCGACAAAACAAAAATGGCCGCCCTGGCTTAAAATAGAACATATAAGTTAATTGCAATGTTTATGCAAATTGCTCAAAATGGTAACAGATATTAAAATTCTGTTTCAGCACATCAAGATCTACCTGTCCTGAACTTATGAAGACGATCTGACAATGGTTAAAAGAGTCATTGCCGTTTTTCTTGTTTTTTTTCTTCAAATTTTGCTCTTTTTTTATCCGTTTAAATTTGAAAATTGTCTAAACCCTAAGGTTCTTCCTACCCCAGACATAGCTTGATCATCTTAGTAATATTTTGGTTCCCGAGTTTGGTATTTTTGGTTTTACTGTTCTATGCTCTTCATAATCATATCGTGTTTGGCATTTTCAATATTTTTGATAGAGCGCCTCTGATGAGTCTTGAATAGACGAAACGCGCGTCAGGCGTGGCAAAATTTATTGTCTGGAACTTTGTTGTCATTTGTATATATTTTGACCAATAACTTGAAAACTTTACAAGATATTTGAAAAATTTAAATAACATATGGTAAGACTCTGTTTCGGAGATTGATGGTTAAGCACATGAAGTTTAAAAATTATGTAATTTGGTCAAAGTTGTAAGACCATTCTTAATATGAGTTGTTTCACTTATAACGTTTTAATTGATCATTTCACAGAGTAGCAGGGCTTTGTAAAAATATCCAGTTTTAAGTATCATTGAATAAAGGTGAGCGATTCAGGCTCCTGGGAGCCTCTAGTTTTAGTGGCAGTCGAAAACTCTCCTCCCAGATAGGCCTTGTGTCCCCATTTTCTCCACTTCATCATCATTCCATGTTCATTGTATCACCCATTTCATGTCCATCTCCTGAATATTGCCGAAATCGTGCTTCATTGGTATTAAAGCAATAACTAACTAACTAACGAATTGCAAAACTGGGATGGGAAAGGACTAGAGCCACGAACCCCCATATTTGGCCCTGTTAATACTCAAATTTCAAAATTGGTTTGTTTTACACCAAAATTTGTGTATGTATAGCTGGATGTCTGTGTTAAAAGAGAAAAGATTTGTTTATGGTGTATAAATGAATTTTCAAGTACACTTACCCTTCAAAAATAGCCTCAATCAGTGATTTTTCTTTTTTTGGCCAAAATGACTTGTTTTCAGTCACAATTTTGTGATTTTCTATGTGGCGCCACCCCTCGCCCATCGAAATTTTTGTTGAAATATGAAGAAAATAATGTATTTATAAAATTTAAGCAAAAATATTTATGGGCGAGGGGTGGCGCCTATGTCATTTTCACCAAAAACCAGATGGAAAATTGTGAAATTTAGCTGAAATTAGCATATTTTAGCGTCACTTTATGACGTCATTACAATGTCACAAGTACAGAAAACTTTAAAATTGATTTTGTTTTGTAATAAGTAATCATTCTAGACTACTTGGCAACAAAAATCTTATCTAACAAATAATTTGAAAAAAATGGCCCGATTTAAGGCCAAATATGAGGGTTCGTGGCTTTAGTCCTTTATTTATAGATAAGTAGGTTGGTGGTGGTGTTATTTGAGATCCATGCTCTAAATGTTCATCTTAAGTGCCTTCATATCTCAGGTGTACTTTCTCTGTTTTTTTTCGACCTGTGTGGCAGGGCGGGATATAACTGTTTCTTTGCAAGCGGCGGCGACGGCGGTGTAGGCGTTTACTATCAATGTTTCAGTGATAGTGTTATATGATCACATTACGTTGACGAAACTTGGTATGCATATGCCCTAGTAAAGAAGCTTTGGTTTTGTTTTAAAATTTAATGGAAGATCAGATTTACTTGAAACACAAAAGTTTATTCTCAAAACAAAGAGAGATTCTTTCTTCCTTTCTACTAGTTGACCGGCACATATAGGACCGCCCATAAACCACAAAAGCGGTCATGAAAGAATTTTTAACAACTTGCAAAAAACCTTAAGGTTTCCAGAAAGGTGTATTCATTTCTTGGCAGGCATAGCATTTATCTTGTGGAACTTTGCTGCAATTTTTATTTCAGATGAATATGAGTAAGAGAAAACTCATGAGAAATGTATCAAAAATAATTTTTCATTCGCTTGTAAAACAATTAAATTTAAGATATAAGATGGTAGAATTTTTAAAGGACAAGGTATGACAAGGGCTATTTTTGGCCCAAAAGTGAAAATTAATACTAAAAGATGTATTTATTTAATATTTAGTAATACAATATAATAAATTCAAATGTATCAAACAAAGAAAAGATCAAAATTTACTTTAGCATTTGAACAAACTTGATGAAAAATAACTAAAAAGTTGGTTAATTTTCGTATGTTTTTGGCTAAAATAACTATGAACGGACAAGCGGCCAACAAAGATATTAAAACTGTGGATTTGGCATAAAAACTAATGTTTCAAATATATTATCTTTAGGGGCTACAGTTCCGCTCATATTAAATTCTCACAAAAGCCGTTATCATATTAACAATTTTAAGTCAATTTTGCTACATGTCATAGTCCTATCATTTTGTGCACATCCGTAATTACGCCATTTGTAAAATTTTCAATAAAATTTAGCCTTAAAAAATTCAACTTCTGAATCACAAAATCACACTGCTACAATTCAATATGCCAATTTTGGAAAATTTGTCCAATGAAGGGGGCCAATTCGTGCTTTTATCCTATCTTGTCCTTTTTTTATAATAAACTCTTATATAAAACAATCTTTTTTTCTTTCGAGCATATTATATTAAACACATTTCAGTAATGCTCTTCGTTATCAATATCGGCAACAAAATAGACAACACGTTAAATGAAAGAATGTCGAAAACCTGTTTGGTGCTCAATAAAACGTTTCTTATTTACAAAACAGTGTTATAAGACCCTTATAATGTCGTAACAAAAATGAATACGAAAAAAATAGTGTACTATTATATATAAATAATCAAAATAGTTTTATTACAGAAATGTTGAAATCTGCCATATTTGTTTACAAACTGGTTTCTTTTGTGGGAGTAAACCTGTTTCAGTTAAAAATAAGTAACATGTAAAAAGTCATGACTATTAGCACAAAAGTAAACAAATATGGTGGATTTTAAGATAGGATTTTAAAATCGGTGATGCGTTGCCAAGGGAGGTAAGAGGGATAAAATATTGGAGAAAAGCTGTAGTTCATTTATTATTTGTCATAATTAAAAAATACGGGATGGAAATAAATCAACAGACTTTGAAATAAAAAAACAAAATACAAAATGAATATTGTGACACAGACTATAGAGGAGTCTGCTTTCCCGTCAAAGATTGAAGTGATACGTCTCGGAAACGAGACCTATGATTTTCTTTTTTCTCATTTTATCAAGTTGACACCTATTAATTATTCTAATCGTAAGAATTAATTAAATTCTTTATTTGGAAACATTAAGTAGTGACTATCCTTAAGTGAAAATTTAATGAACAAGAAGCTATTGTTTGATAGAGCACGAGGCCACTTGATTTTTGCTATACTTTATTGCAAAAGGGTCAAAATTTACATTAATAGAGATTTTCAAAAAACAAAAAAACAAAAAAGCCATCATAAAAAAACTACAAAAAAAACCCAAAACGACAAAAAAAAAAAAAAAAAAAAAAAAAAAAAAAAAAAAAAACAACCCAAACTGTAAATAGGTATTCTGTGAGTTTTGTTGGTAGCATCATTTAAAAAACTGCAATATGCATGATCAGTTAAATAACAGGGACAACAATAGATGAACACAATCCTTTGTCCTCTGTATTAGCTTTTATATCATTCAAGTGTGGGCTTAAACATTTTGTAATATTGATTTACAACGTTAAGTAAGTTAAGATTTTTTATTCAGTATTCATTGTATGTACATTTATTACCTGTCATATTATTTTAATTTAGATCTTAAATTTATTTGACTTAAACTTCTTTTTAAGTTACTTCCTACTTTCTCTCTCTCTTTCTCTCTTTTCAGAGATGTCGGTAAAAGTGTTAAGGTCAATTGCGACGAAAGACATTAGAAGGAAATTGAAATGTAAGTAGTTTTGTATTTTTAAAGCCTATCATACATTCCCAATATTCTATATTTTATTTTATTCTAATTTTTATAAAAAGTGACTTAGTGCTAAAAAAATATTCCTTGTTGTTTGAGCACATTTTACGAGTCATTGTAGGTATGTTCCGAACATACGTGTATTTTTTTTTCATTCAATGGGAATAAAAAATAGATTTTATAATTAGAATAAAATCTAAAACCACAATTTACATGACTTTTTTCATTAAATGATCAAACAGATTTATAACTTTTAAGGAATGGTTGTCATACTTTGTTTTATTGGGGTATGGAAAAATCTTCACATTGTATATATGTTCCGGACCATATGAGTATCTGGACCATAACAACATGGGTATACATGTACTCATATGGTCGGACCATATGGGAATATACTCGTGTGGCTATGACGGACCAGACCGTATAAGTATTTGGACCATATGAGTATTTTTTTCTAGCAGTAAATAAAATAAAATTAGATTCAAATTACCATTTTTGTCCAATAAACTGAAAAACACAAATTGATTTTAAGGAGAGAAAAGTTAGGCGCCTGTTAAACAGTGTAATGGTTGGTATTTGTTTGGGTATAAAACCCCTTTTAGTATCGGCAATTTTGGCTTTTTATGGTCGTACTAGGTACTCACAGGTATAACAAGTAGTATTTGATACTCTCATTTGAGATTATTCAGTAATCAGGGCAAAATTAAAGTAGAACTTGGTACTCAATGCTAAATTTGGAGAGTATTCGGTACATTAAGAGGAGGGGGGTAACACTCCCATACGTAATAGACCGACCTGGAACTACAATTGAATCCTACTATATGGGATCCCGTGCTGACTGCCACGGGGGATGCACTGCATACCAAATATCTTTTTTGTTTAAAGTTTTATGAATTTTTGTTACCATTTAACTTTTTAGTCACTGAAAATTATCTTAATTTAACACTTTCACAAATAGCCATGCTAGGACTTTTACAGTAGTCTTCAGATAGATTTATGCTTTAGAATTTGTTTTGGTTTGTTCGTATAAAATGATTTAACATTTCAGAAACTTGGTTTTTAAGCTTCATGAAATTACAAGTTAAACATTTCGCTGGTTGTATGTCGCTAAAAGTCAGTACAAATTTCCCCACCTGGTAAGCATTACCTGGAGGGATTCACGAGAGACGAGCAAAACGTACCAAGATTCACGTAAGACATTTAAATGGAAAATATACTTATTGTGCAAAACAATTGTTTCTTACATGCCCACTGATAAAATAAATTTTCCAAATTATTCAAAACATGAAAAATTGCACTTATAAAAGAACTAAAAAATTGGTAAACGTCTCTTTATCTACTGAATTATAATTACTCTATGAGTATATCGAACATATAGTTCGAATCAACCAGTAGCACATCTGTTAGTTTTACCCTTTAATAATATCCCTTCCGACGACCCAGTTTTCTTTCAATAGATTTTTTATATGCATAACAATTTGTACAAATAATTTATAAGTTGTTGGACTGATAATCCAGGGACCGATACGCAATATTTACGAAGTGCCTGCTGCTGTTATATACCGACATCAGAAAGTTTTTGCCTTGCTGACCATAGATATTGTTGTTTTTGTCCGCCAAATTAAAGTGCTCAAACGAAAATATGACCTTCTCAAACGAACTGGGCTTCACCCCCATGCAAATACTGTTATGGTACCGATTGAAGTCATAGAAAATGTGTGTGGGTATGTAATGACTTTTTATTTCAGAGTTTTGGTTAAAGCTTATATTAATAGAATTAGAATATGTCTTTTTTTTCGCTAAATGACTTTAATGAAATAGTCAATCGATTTAATCAATTTTATATCGTCTCTTGAATATTAATAATCTCAGTGTAGTAGATTCTATTAGGACAAAATCAAGTTTCCTGACAAATTTTCGAAATATTTTTTTAGCGAAACCATTTTAATCAAATGTTGCTATAATAAAACAATATTATCTATATTGATTAAAGAAAAATAAATATTTTCTCTAATTGCTTCTCTTTATATCGGTCATTGATTCAGTCCCAACCATATGCTTATGGTACAGACACTCATATGGTCCGGAACATGCTCTTGTATGTTTGGCTTTCGACTTTTGTTACTGTGTATATTCAAAACGCAACTATTCGGATCAATGAACGCTTCTAATCAGATCAAACTGTAAAAGAAAAGAGCGACCCTCTCAAGAAAAGTGTACAATGCTTTTTGTAAAGGATATCTAACACAGTTTTAGCTCAATGTAAGCAATTGCCATCACTTGGCGTCCGTCGTCGTCTGTTTATATTTTTTTTCAAAAATATTCCCCTCTGAAACTAATGAACAGAATTCAATTAAACTTAGTATGATTGATCCTTAGGGTGTCCTGCACTAAATTTGTGTTTTGATATTTGATTGGTCAAAAAACATTGTCGCCCTGGCAAAAACTAGACTAGGGGGTCAGACTACTGTTTTTGGCTTGTAATTCAAAAAGTAAAAAAAGATAGATGAAATCGAATGCACCCAACTGCTTTAGAATCAAAAGTTCTACAAAAGTCTCTATTTGGTCGAAGCTGTCAGATGACCCCTTATAGGGGTTACGGCCCCTAAAATAACGTTTTTCATGTTTTTTGCCTATGGAATGAGAACTATAGCAGGTAGAGAGAAGCTGTTGCAGGGGTTACGGCCTCTTAATAAAGTTTTTTTTTGTGTTGTTGGCCTATAGAATAAAAACTATAGCAGACAGAGAAAAGATGTTGCTTGCCTAAATGTTCAGCTTATTTAGCTCTACAAAAGACTCCATAGCGTCGAAGTTGTCAAATGAACCATTATAGAGTTTACAGTCGGCCCCTTAAATAACGTTTTTTCATGTTTTTGGCTTATGAAATAGAAATTACAACAAAGTTCCAGACAAAGTTCCAGACAATAATTTTGCTATGCCTGACGCGCGTTTCGTCTATTCAAGATGTTCCACACATTTCTGTGATATTTAAAGCTTTAGTGATGTTTGCTTTTTTTTTTTATCTTAGGAACAGTGTTGTATCGTCCGCGAATTTTGTTAGCTTAAGACTGTGTGTCTTGCTGTAAATTTATGTTTCAATCCGTTTTATATTATAATCTTGTTATAACCTACAGGCTAGTATTTCAACTGTAAAGACAAAATATCTGCACTCACTGGACATCCTTGCCTTATACCTCTTAATAGCGAGCACAGCTCGTAGCGGGCACGAAACTTTTGACAGATTTTATCAAATGATGATCCATCTGAATTATGTGAAAAAATTATGAAGATACGACGATAGTTTTTTAGATATGAAACAATTTAATTTTTGATCAAATATGACCATCATGGTAACAAAAGTAAAATTCATTTTTCCAGCAAAATATGGAAGCAATTCATATGATTTCTTTTCTAAATATAAGATATATTTGTCCAATTAATTTTAAACAAAAGTGGGGTTTTTGAGGTTTTGGTATGAAAGAAAATTAGAAAAATCTTGATTTTTACCGTTTTTATGACCTTAAAAGGCACATTTTCGGGACTGGACTTTCTTATATCATCACGGACATATACTTGTTCAAGTTAAATTTGTTCAGAATCACCGCATTCATCAATGTGGAAACTTTGAGAGTAAACTTGATTTTGAAACTTGATATTTTAAAGAAAATTACCTCAAAATAGGCCAAAAGTGATGAAATTTAGGCAAAATTGTCATAATAGGACCTTTTCAATTGGCTGTAGCAAACTAAAATGCACACATATTGTTTTCTTATCAAATATGGTCATTTCAAAAATGTAGATTTGGGTAAAAACTTGATTAAGGAAAATTATGATCTCTCAGAAGAAAACATCCTTAAGAAACTTGTCTTTTCATGTTGTTTTCACCAGTTATTTTATAAGAATAAGAATGTAAAACAAACCATAATGTTAATTGCCTACAATACAACATTTTATGACGAATTGTTAAATTAGCTGCTTTTTATATGATACAATCATCTTGCTGTCGGTGTGCCCCAAAAAGATAATTCTTCAGCTGATTTAATTTTTTTTTCTTAAAATCATATGCTAGGATCAAAGAAAATTTGACACTATATGGTACAATTATATGACAAAATGATATGCTAAACGGACATCATTAAGCCAGCGCTCCGCAGATAGTCCTGCCGTTTTTTATGGGACAGGATCCCCTTCACTTAATCATCTGTAGCAATTCAACATTTTTTCCGGGATAGCTACATGTATACATCAACTGGTTCATAAATAAACAAACTTTGAGAAACAAGGTTCATTATGTACAAAAAAAAAGAAATTTTGCATTACACTGTTGCCATGGAAAAAGCAATTGTTTGCTTAAAAAACCTAAAAAACAGTTATTTTTTGCTTGAAATATGAACATCCTTCTTCCCAAATACTACAATGTTAACATTTTATAACAATATCCTGTGGAGCAGATGTTAAATTTTGAGAAAAAAAGCCTAAACCTGGGTCATCGCCGTTTTGATTTTCCCTATTTTTAAGGGCCATAAAAAGTTTTTATTTTAGACCTTAAAAAATTACCTAGAAATGTGCACTTCTTTTTTTCTTTACATCCACCATCTTTGTTTACAGGTAAAGCTAGCAACATTGAATCATGTATCAAAATTTTTGGAAAGTCCCAAGTATTTTTATATGAAAATAAATGTTATAATATTAGGTTACCATAGCAACTGATTGTTTTAAATTTTCTATTTTTTCAACCCTATCCAAATTTGGGAAACTAACACCCATCTGAGGGAAGCCTTCTAAAGACGCCATGTAATGCATGTCTTGGATTTAAAATTTTGAATTTGTTTCCCCAATATTTGAATTTTATATGTTTATCGTGTTGATGTTTGCTTTGATCCGTACGGATGGACTTTTCAAAGATGTAATACACGGTGCATATTCATAACGCATCCTTTCAGATGAAATCGGCGTTCTTGGATCCTTTCAGATCAATTAACGCACCATTTTAGATGAAACTAATCGACTTCCACTCTTTCGACGAGGATGGATGATGATGACAGGTATCTTTTAATAAACTAATCATATGACGGAACATCAGGAATATTCTTCTTTACAGAAATTGCATATATAGTACGAAAAAAGGCTCTCGTTTGGCGAAAAACAAGAAACTAAGGGGCGACATCACATGGCATTTCAGAAAAATCTTTTTAATCTATTTCTCCTTGGATTTTTCTTCTTGTTGATTCTACAGAAAAACGAATATTATATACATTCACAACTTTTTAAAGCACAAACAAAGTGTAGATGCAAAATAAGATTACAAATCACCGTAAAAAAAATCGTTGGCAACGCACCATTACAGACCTTATCGTTTTGGGGTAACAATCCCTTTCAGATAAGTGAGGCAACGATTCATTCCGGATCTGCATACCAATTCCACAAGAAATATGAAGTTCAAATACCCGCAGTAAATTACAATCAAAGTTAACAGCTCGACCTAATAAATCTAATTTTTTATATAAACTGGGATTACTCCAATTCAGCTTAAACGCAAATTTATTCTTTGTTGCACTGAAATAATAACGTTTCATATACATGATATACATTAATTTAAAAAAAAAAGAAGCAGGGAGATCTTTCATGAAGCCTTCTATACACATGTATATGTCCTTTTTTCACTTGAATTTCAGAGGAAAGAAAGCAAGAAAAAGAGGCCGAGGACTTTGGCTTAACAGACCAAAAAAGAGAAAGATCCAGGAAATCGTAACTGATACACCAAGTGAAGCTCCCCCGGTTACACCAAGAACTACAGTCAATAGAATTGCGCCGTCATCAGCAGAATTGATAAAAGCACCTCTTAAAAGAATACGAAGAAGAAGAAGTTCAACCGGAAGACAGCTGTTCACACAAACTAGAAATGAGACCGTTTACAGAGAGCTCGAACATATTTTGCCCAATATTTTAGAAACTTTGGAAACAGAGGGCCTTAAAACAGACTTCTTGATATTGCTACGAACAATAAATAATGGGAAATTTCCCCTTCATAATATTGCATTCCGCCTGTTACTTGATGTTGCACGGTGGTACTCATTAGATAGTACAACTCAAATGGTTTACCCGAACGAGAGTCTTAAGTTTTGGAAAGTGTTCTACAGGCTTTTTCATGGTAAAGCGCTTCGTTTCATGGCGGGTTTAAAATCTATTGGCCAGGTAGTTGAGGGATCATCAGAAAAGGGTTTATACGATCCAAAAGACTCGTCCATCAATTTTGCGGTCCCCAATGTAAAGACTATCAATCTTTTCAACCCTCTAGAAACTGGTGTTCCGAGAGAAATTGCGCCAGGCGTGATAACAGAGGCATTGGAAAATGTTAATACTGTAAAAAGCTTTGTTCTCTCGGTCGATGGAAAGAAACTTGCTCCAGGGCTTTCATCGGATAGTGGGGATCAAGATTTGTTCGGCTGTGAAGACAGTGATTCATTAAGGAGTCTGAAAGATCGGATCAGTGAGGAATTAGAGAAAGTAGAAGACACCAAGACCAAATGGCAATCACTTGACATTTCAAATCAAGTAGCCTGTTTGCAAGAACTGATTAAATTGGTGACGTACAGAATCAAAGAACTTCGAATTCTTTTTAAGAAACAAGAACTAGCACTTAAGAAGTTCCACAAAGAGGCTGGTGAAGATTGGCGCAATTCCCGATACATTTATGCCATCAGCAGTGTTCAGTCCACCATATACCAAATTAAGTCACTAGTAAGCAGACTACTGCAGATTAATAATACTCTGCTGAAGTTAGGTTCCACCCTGCTCGACAACAGAAACGTTTTTATTGAGGGAAACGAACTAGAGGTGTTTGATCAAGGCAATTGGATAACGCTGAAAGAACCATATGATCTACCCGACGATTTGAAGTCAAATCCCAGATTTATTAAACAGAGGTCAGAAGAATGGAAAGCCCGACGAGAACAATTTCGTATTACCGGTAGCCGAATTTATGAGGGCATAGGACTTGATTCACTGAAGAAACTTCAGATTCACTTTGATAAGGTTGTCAGAAACAAACAGACGGACGATGATATTTCTACAGAAGCAAGGATTAGAATGAATCATGGAACAGTTTCAGAGGTCAATGCTATAGCAACGCTTGTAGGGAAAGTATTGCCCCTGTATTTTCCGTCGCTTGGTTATGTCGAAGAAGGGTGTTTCGATGTAAAATTTGAGGGTAAACCACTCCTTTTGGTATCTCCAGATGGCAGTCTTTGCAAAAGAAATGATGTCACAACAGAAATTCCAATCCCGTTACTAGGATGTGAATTCAAGTGTCCATACCCAAACGAGTATAAAACTCCAGTACACTATGATATTCCGGTGAGGTATGCAATAAATAATCAACATGATTTTAAATGAAAACTATGAAACAAGAATGGTGGATTTTGTAACATACTAGTATTAACAAATAAAAAGCACCCCCAAACAAAAAATTCAAAAAAAAAAACAAACAACAAAACATGAGACGTATATATATTATATTATTACCCTATTACGGACTTAAAATAACGAAAGCCATAAGTTATTGCGTACCTTAATTATTGCATATTTCTGAACATTTTCTAGCAACCCTCCAAAAAAGATCTTAAATTGCAGCAGGATTATGAGAATTGTGTCACGTTTACTTAAAAAAAAATGAATTTATTTCACCTGGTTGGGCGAAGCCTTATTTTCTCGGACTTGTTCTTTTAAATCCTACGATTACGCCCGAGAAAATTAGGCTCCGCCCAACCAGGTGAACTAAATAGAATAATAAAACTAAAAAAAAACCACAAATTTAATAAATTTTCTTTTTGTATACTTGCAGGTGAAGCATTCTCAAATATGTTTTGCTTGAAAATGTTTGAAGTACCATTGAAAATTATCTGAAACTGCAAAATATCAGCTATGAATGTTCAATTTTATTTATTAGGTACATTCCCCAGATTCTAAGTGAAATGGTATGCATGGGTGTCGAAAGGCTTGTCTATGTCTCCTGGTCCAAAGAATCAGCCACAGTCTTTCTTGCCACATTCGATAAGCCTTTGTGGACATTGATTCTGAATGAATGCGATGCATTATATGGTGATACTAATCCTAAACGACCAACCCGTATAACAGCCAACTGTAAAGATATACAGTCTCAGTTTGAGTCATATAAAGAAAAAAACGTGGAATTATTATGCGAAGTTCCTTCAATCACAGCCTTGCAGAAATCTGTTTCACAAACTGCAGATCATACACCATATGTCTATCCAATTATTTCTGTTCGAGACGATTCAGTAGAAGAAGAAAAGCTTGATGTAGAGGCTATTTTTGGTGAGACATCAACAGTACTAAATGAGGCATATCAACTTTGTCGCCGAAAGGCTACGGAAGTTCTTGTTTGGTTGTTAAGTGATACTGATAGAGATTGGAATCCCGAGGTCCCACATTCTTTGCCCATAGGATACGCAATGAAGGGTTATAGCCTAGTGTCATCTGTGATGCGGAAGATGCATAATGAAATGTTACAAGCCTGCTATGAAAGAAATGTTGATGTTATATGCAGCTGTTTTGACGGTCAGTGGCTTCGACTTGCTACAAGAGATGATCAAGACAAACCGCTAACTCAATTGCAGTTACAAATGGATGTATGGGAAAAGGCTAAGAAGAAAACAAGAGACAATATACTTAACCACTTGAAAGACACACCTATCATCAAGCATTCAGAACCACTTTTATTGGAAAAGAACGAAAACGGGTCACTTCAAGTCGGCTATCCACTTTATGAGAAATTAATGTCATGTTTGAAAAAAACATATACAAGCCAAGTATATCTCGAATCAACCAAAAGACCAACGGTAGGAGACGATATAACCTCTTGTCTTCCGAGTGATGCACTCGATTGCTTGATCGATAATGAAGATATTGCATCAGACATCAGAGAAGGCGCCGAGACATCAGATGAAACTATGGTGACATCAGAGGAAAATGAGACAGAAATAAACGAACCTTCCTCAAATGAACGAAACACCACGACAGAAAAAAGAAACTACGATAAGACCAGGAAAATTACATTAGGAGATGAAGTCTTTGGGGAAATTCTAGACAAACTTAAAGAGTCACAGAAGGCGAAAACAAAAAGAAGAGAATGGCAGAATAAAGAAACAAAACACCTGAAAGAAATGATAAACTCATTAGATTCCCTTCAGCAATTGACTCACGACGAACTAAATATCATTATAGATTGTACACTCCAAGCACAAAGAGAAGCGTCATTCATGATACTAAAATCATGGAAACTTAGAGATAAGATTAACGAAATAAGTAGATTATTCGGCAGCGGTGACGTGAATGAAGAGGAGGTGTTCGTGAAAGACCTGATGACACTGAAAGAGATTGCATATAGAAAAATCAAAACAAGTCCAAAACTGAAAGGAAAAAATCTGCCAAAATCTTCCCTCAACATGATCTATGCTACCTTATCATATCCCGAGGAACACTCTGAGTGGGTTACGAATTCTCCATTTTCGGAACCATTAAAAATCGATGACATAGGCTCAACGGAACTCTTTTCCTATCCCGGTTACAGTATTTCACGAAAACGATTAGAACCTAAATGTGTAGACGCACACCACCTGCTCGTCAATTTGCGTGTCAAAGTCTGTAAAGATGGCCTCTTAGGTATAAACAAGAATGCGTGGGTTAGAGTTGCGGACACTGACAGAAATGTATTAAGCAAAAGTATAGTTGTCGACTTGGTTGACAAACAGAATAATGCATTCGCACAGAGAACATTTTCATCTGAAGTCGAGGGTATAATGAGGCAGCAAGGTGATACAGCAGAGGCAGATTTCTGCAAGATGATAAGAGAGTGGTACGAAGCGGAAGATTCACCTGGCATTTCCGCGAAGGAGAGAACAATAAGAAGGATACGACTGAAAACATACATGTTGCAAAATGTTGACTTTGGATCATTCCCGCCTTATGGAAGATACATAAAAGGTTTTACAAGGGCTTCGTTTGAGGGATTCTTACAAAAAATTGACACAAATTTCCAACTGTATGCATTAGCAAAATATGGAACTTACAATCAAAGAGCCATATCGAGTTTGGCTAATGAAACTTTCTTTGGTGAGTTGAGTGAAATGGAGACTACAAGACTAGGGTGTCCAAAGGCTATCAAGATACCAAGACTTATGGCCACAGTGACGGAAATAATGCACTACAGATGCGACCCATCCAAAAGGTACGTAGTATCACAATATCAAATGCATTTTTTTATCGTACTAGTACTTAAAAGACATTGGTATATGTCTGTCAATCATACGTTTATTAGATATTTATTTGGAGATCAAACGAATAGAATGAAATTCGTTTTGTAGATATACGTTTTTTTTTGTCGATTAACCCCCCCCCCCCCCAAAAAAAAAGGCTGTGGGGTATTGGGTGTTTATCATCAGGTGAATCGGATAGCCGTTCTTGAAAACAATTGAAAATGATCACAATTTAGTAGCTCTTATGATACAGTGTGATGTATATCTGTGTACTTTCCAAACTGATTTAATAAAAAAAACAAAGGTCCAGGCAATGAATTTAAAAACTGCGCCTTACGCATGTTTCGTCTATACAAACCTCAACAGAGACGCTCAAATCGAAAATTTGAAAGGCCAAATAACCATGAATATGAAGAGCAAAATATATTAAATCAACATATCAAACAAACTGACTAAGTGTTATTTGTACCATACTTCACTTTATTTTCCTTTGATGTTTCCTTGGTGCATCTACTGCAAACAACCACTTTTAGTTTAAAAGTACACACGACTCTTTGTTTACGTAGTTGTTTTAGTTTCCATATTATATGTTTCAAAGTGGTTTTCCCTTAAAGGAACATACCAAGAGATAACAAAAATGTGTTTGTCTAAAACAGATGCATACTAAGTTTCATTAAATTTTACATATAATTATTCAATTCGTATAAAGACAAGAAATATTCAATACAAACGTACCATTCGTCTAAACAAGATGCATACCAAGTTTCATGAATTTTAGTGTACTTTAGGAAACCAATAAAATACTATATGGTAACTTACACAAGTATATTAATTGGAGTTATATCAGGAACTCTTATTCCATATCTAATTATTATTACTTTCAGAACATTCAGCATTACAACATGTAGAAAGTCAGTTTATCCAGTACCACCTCTATCACAAGGAACTCCAATAAGGGATGAAATCGGACAAATTGATCAGATGAACCTGAAATCTGTAGTTTTAAGGTAAATGTATAACGATAACAACAAAACCATGCCTGGTCAATTTTACGAATTACAAGAACAGACATTTGGCCCCCAACGGTTGAACATCAATAAGTTGTTAAATAGGAAGTAGATGTTCGACATATGTGAAAACTGGTTCTAAGGATCTAAGGTTTGGCACCCCATAAACCCTGGTTTAAGCCCCCTTTTTTACTCGAAAGGTCTGTGCCAAGCCAGTACCATTGCGAAGAACATTTAAGTAGAGTTGCACTTGTCTTCTATTTTTTGACTATGAGATTGATCTCCGTTCGATAACTTTGTTGTAACTTTTATTTGCTTAAGTTCATATATATACATGTATATTCATACAGGGATCATTTTTTCGACACCACCGACAGAAAGAGAAGAAAGCAGAGGAAATCTAAAGCCAGTGATGTTTCCAAACCAAATCAAACTGCAAGGGGGTGTCAACCGGTGAGGCAACATCACAAATTGGACGAGTCAAAGATTTTACCAACAACAAGACTTGGCATTGAGCTTCAAAATTTGTGATTTTGAATTGACAATGAATATAACTATATTAAAACCATAAAACTGTTCAGAAATTTATTTTTAGGGAACTTTTACTGGTGTCCGGTTCTCTTTCTATGTTTATGGAGACCAGCCCGGTGATTGTACATATTTCCACATGTGCTACAGACGTAACTCTCAGGATTGTTGTGAACTTTTAGGTGCTCCTTTAAATATTTTAAAAGTTTAAATGTTTTACCACAGATATCACAACCTATTTTTGACACATTTTGCCCACAGACTTTTGTATGTTTCTTCAAACTATTTTCATACTGAAATTTTTTCCCACAACTGTTGCAAATAAAAGGTAGAAGATTCTCATGGCCATATGTGTGACCTTGGAAGTCGCCCTTGTAGTTGAAACCCTTTCCACAAAATTGACATACATATTTAAAGCTATTGTTATGTTGGCGCATGTGGTTGTCCAGTCCAAGCTTTGACCCAAATGATTTATCACAAATCGAACAGTTTCTTTTTTTGTTCAAGTGGACTGAATCTATGTGAATGTTCAAGTCATATTTGGTGAAAAAAGTTTTAATACAATAAGTGCACTTTTCCATTTTGTCCGAGTGAACTTTAGTATGGCGATCCAGGTTTGTTTTTCTTTTGTAATTTTTGTTACAAATCGGACACTTGTGTTTTGGTGTTATTATGCTCGGTTGGTCGTCAATATCATGAAGATCTGGTACATGTAGTTTATCAGGTTGGGTTTCGTCATCTCTACTGTCATCTGTGTTGCCTAGTGGATCTTGTTTGTCCTCTTCAAAAGAGTCGTCTAATAACCTTACGCCAAGATAGCTGAGGTCCGAAAAGCCTTTAATCTGAAAAAGAATAATACAAGTTATATCACATTCTCTGGAAGAACTTAATGTATTATAGTGGTAAAGCGATTACCTTTATCGATTTTGTCTAGAAGACAAATTTTTGATCTCTTAATAGCGATGATTTTCTCCTGAGACAATGTAAGTCCTTTGGATGGGGTGAAAAATTATTGCACCCATACAAAGTCAACTTAAACCAACCTCAACCCACCAAACCACACTGTATAGTGAAGGATTCGTATAATTTCTAAGCTTGTTCCAAAAAAAAAATAGAAATCAGTTACACTAATTAACAATCCGTTGTAATAACTAACTTAAAAAATCTTGAGATAGAATTCCACATCTGACAGTTTGTCATAGTTGATTGTGCACAATTAAATTATTATTGGTGATGAAAACAATTATTGATGATGAAAATAAGAAATACTTATAGCTTTGAAATATATATTTAGCAGAAAAAAAGTATCTGTGTTTTTGGTTTCATGCTTGAAAAAAATAGGGTTGGTAGGTAGGCATTATTTTTTATTTTTTTCATTTTTTTTACATTGAGTTAATGGGGAGCAGATTTCAAGTTTAATAGTGCTTAAGCAAAAATGACAATAAAGAGGCCAGGGTCGGCACAAAAAACTTGGGAAGGTAGGGAAACCAGAAACACACATACTTTTTATTTGGCCTTATGTGACTATTAAAGTGCACATACCAAATCCTTTCTCCGACTGTTTTCTGTTGTAATATCTGGATCTACAAAAGGTAGTGGGATAACTTTGAAAAACAACATGTATAGTCTATATATATAACAAGTCATGTTACATAATTCACACCTAGTACGTTTTTTTATGTAAAGGAATGCCCTTTTTAAATAAGTTTTTACAATGAGTATACCAAGTTTCATTCACCTAGGACTTTCACTTCTTTTGAAATATAAAGGTGTCATATGGATTTTATGTTAATGTTCTGAAAAATAAATGGGGAATGTGTCTATGATACACGGATGCCCCCGTGGTTCAAACAGGAAGTAGAGGTCCGATTGGTCTAAAAATCGCTTAGGACGTATAGTTTGTCATACTGAACCATCCCGCCAAATTCCAAATCAATATCATGTACGGTTTCTGAGAAAAGCTTGACGAAAATTTGGGACGGACGTAAAACATGAGTAAAACTTTTAAATGCCCCCCCCCGAATTTTCGTCGCGGGGGCATAAAAAAAACAACTAAGTTAACAAGGTTGCAAAATTCTGAATGAAACCACGGGTAACTGAAACAAGAACTCCATATACACTTAAAAATTAAGATACGAGTACAAAAATTTATTCTGACAAAATTTAGCAATGCAACTCGTTCATTGGAAAGGATTTCGATAACGTAATTTATTTTAATTGCCATTTCTCAGACATATAAAACCTAATTTATCTGTATGGATGTCTCAAATGAAAAAAAGCCACGCCGGGTATTCTAACACAACAAACCGGGATATAATTGTTTATTAGCTGACAAAATCCTATCATTCCATTGGTTCGTAGAGAATTTTAGACAAAACATACTGCGGGTGAAAGTTGTCCAAAACTCTCTATGAACTAATGGAATGATAGGATTTTGTCAGCTGATAGACGATTTTAACCCGGTCTGCCCGGGGGGGGGGGGGGGGTGGGGTAACTTCTTAAAATTTTGTACAGGGGTGTGCGGCAGGCAGTCTTAAAAAGGTACCCGAATAAATACCAAAGGATAATACTAGGAGATGGAAAAAACCACACCGAATCAACACGAATTATTGAAATACGCCAATCTAATTAAAAACCGATCTCGCATCGCTCCCGGTTTTTAATCAGATTGTGAAAAACGCATACCCAAATTAATACTTTTTTCAAAAAAAAACACCCGAATTTGCCGAACGTCCACGTATACCTTTATATAGGAAGTTACCCCCCCCCCCCCCCCCGGGCCGGTCTGTTGTGTCCACCCACCCAGTTCGTTGTGCCCGGATATCCGGCGTGAAAAATCCAAACGAGCAAACAAACTAAAAGAATAACAGAAACTCAAATCAATGTAAAGTAAGTCTACAAAAGCAAGCAAACTGAATCGAAAAATCATAACCATTACCAGTTAAGCTGTTCAAAGACACATCCTGTTTAAAGAAATTTGTGCAAAAAAAAAATTAAAGAAGGTTCCATTTTTCCATTTACAATTAGAGCTACACTCCCCTCCCCCAAAGAACACGATAGCCAAAACAAAATGAACAAATGTGATCACATTGCACCAGCGGGTGTATGTAATATTTAATGTACGGTATTAACTAATCAAAGACGAGATCAGGCCCGCATGGTCAATGTTCAAAGTGATAATTATATTTGCATCTTGCAAAATGAAATTCTGTGCTAACATTGTGTGTGCTCATATTTATTCAATTCAAAACAATAGTACTACTTAAAAACCTACCACAAATAAGGTACTATTAGTATCATTCAGCTGTTCTTCCATCTAAAATAGAGATATAATTAAAAGCTATCCTTATAAAAATTGGATTTATAAAAAAAATGTTTTGTGCAGACAAGATAAACACAATGTATGTAACACCGACACGGTATAGTTTCTGTATTGTATACAGTATCATAAATATATTTTAGTTTATGTATATTGTTTCTAAAGTATAGACAATTCATATGAATTATTATTTTATTTAAAGTTCAAGTATATCATCTTGATCTGAACAGACTCGTTGATGAGAAACTGAAAGGAGTCGTTGCTAGAAACTGAAAGGATTCGTTGTCACAGTTGTTTACAAAATTTACGTCTAGATCATATTTATTTAAACATTCAAATATTTCCATTACTTCATTTTTATCTTTTGGGAGGTAGACTTCTCCTTCATGCATAACAACTGACATAATTTTGGGAATAAACCAGAAAAAAACGTCATTTAAGATACAAACACAACAAGAAATCGACGACCTGCCAGATTGAAATGCGAATTATGAAAGTTTGGGCTTAATCTTAGGCTAAGATTAATATACAAATCAATTGTCAATTTATAAAGTTATTCCGTGATATTCATGTTTTTAACGTATCGACTTATTTGGCTCTTAAAAAACATAAGTAATTGTCGTTTAACTTACCGATATGTTTGAAGCCATGTTGAAAATCGGAAAGGGAGCGTTGTCAAATCCGAAAGGAGTCGCGTAACGCCGATTTCATCTGAAAGGATGCGTTTTGAATATGCACCGTGTAATAGGATTCGTAAAAACATAAATGCATTGTTAACGTCACTGCAAAGTAACATGTCTCTTGCGAAATGACCGGTGAGCTTTTGGTTTCACGAGTCGTTTGGGGACCTGCAAGGTTATCTCAAGTAGTATATTTTCAAAAACCATAACCATTTTGGCAATGGAATTTCACTGCTTCAAGTTCAAATCAGAACTTTCAAAATTTATTCCGTGTGAAACATAGTTTGGGCATCTTATTGTAACATAGCCAAAAACAATCAAAACTACTGAATCTTATAGAAATTACTACGTTGTGCTCTTTCTTTTTCAGGTAAAAAGCCATACAATCAAGAAAGACCCAAGTGGTGGCCCAGTGGCACACCCTTTGTGTCACTGAATAGTGAAGAAGGTATGTCTATATTACACCTTAGTTTTCCTTTATTTTATCCATACGACATCACCGTCATCACTCGTCTTAAAATGCATGAGAACTCGGTCTGATGATTTAATTTTACATGGAAGCTACCTACATTGGAAATTGTTATGTTGCAAAGACAGCTATAAGTCTGATAATAGTAAACCCAACAGATGGTCATGACATTTTGTGAAACACAACATGACCTTTCGGGTATTATGATGATTACTGCGCCTTTTCATTTTGTAGCTTACCGATCCAAGTTAGAGAAGAAAAAAAAAAGCATCACCTGAATAAATTAGATATTCTTATTCTTTTGTTCAACATAAATAGTTATATTTTATTAAAAAGGTCAAACAGATATTTTATATATCAAATATTCTGACCTTGAATAGCTTAATATTTCTCGGTAGTCCTCAAGCTTGATCAATAGACTTTAAAATTAATCGTCTCAACAACAGATTCGTCCCCCATATAGCCTCCATGTAAAATAAACTGAACAGCAACAGAAGATTTGGACAAGAAAAGAGGCTCCAAGAAGAAACGCTCATCTGGTCCTTATGTCATACGGGTCTCTTCTAAGTTGTCAGATAACCCCTTTATAGAGGGTATTTCTCTCAAAGGTGAACAACGGCATTTTTCATGTTTTTGTCTGTAGAATGAAATCTATTGAAGATTGAAAAAAAAACTGGTGCTTGCTTCGTTCATCTCTTTAAGGGCACACGATACATTTTAGATCCCCCATTGACAAATTCATGAAAATTTGCAATTAGGTTAATTTTAGTATGTTCATTTTAAGGACATACGATATAGTTTTGATCCTCCATTGACACATGCCTGAATATTTACAACTAAACTTATTTTAGTTTGTACATTTTAAATATAAAAAGAAAACCATGTCTTTACGGATCCATATTTATAATATTTAAAGTTGAATATTAGAAGCATACCACAACAATTAGAAAAAGTGAATTATTTTGGAAATCATTCAAAATATCATAACTGTTAAACCATTAGTCATTTTTCTTTTCTGTCCTTTGTTTTACAATTAAGATAATATGGACTTGTTTATTATGTTACCATTTGTTAAATGCAATACTCTGATTACACCTTAAATTAGTTTTTTTAGTTTAAATATATTTAACCTGGATTGGGAAACAAGCTTCATGCTTATGTAAATCTCTTTCCAGCTAGCAGTTTGCGAGTGTGGCCTTTGCAATGGCCCGCTTTGAGCCTACTCTTATCGAACTCTACAAAGGGGTCTTTAAGGTGCATGGGGTAATGCTCTCCAAATACGCGGGACAACCTTTTTTGTCCCTTCCAAAGGACTAGCATCATTCCTTAAGACCATCCACACAAATGTTGTCAAGGTAGATTCAGAAAATTTATTGATGAAATTTTTACTCCGGACGAGGATCGAACCACGAACCACGGTTTAAAGGTTGTTTTTATGAAATAATAATGGACAATTATTTTGAAATTTTTGCATGATCTAGGATATTTTTACTTTAAAAGATTGGCATTAAAAACTAAGGGGTCAACATGCTCATTTTTAAGTTATTTACAACAATCAGCCATTTTTCAATCAATCTGATATTTGTTTGGCTATTATCATGACATCATGATATGTATCCAACGACAACGTCATAACCCCGTGACTTTATCGTATGCCCTTAATTCCCAATTAGGCCAAAATTGTCAGATGATCCCAACTCATGGATGAGAAATAGAAAGGCTAAGTCCACCAATATTCTATATTAAGAATGAGCTAGTCCTTCAAGTTTTGTTTAAAAAAATATATTTTTAGAAAGTCTTAAGCTGCTAACTATTTACAGTTCAATTATGTAATCTTTTGCGACCAATGAGAGCTTCTGCATAACTAAGTATACAGTAGTATCAATGTGAACTTAGGCCTTTGGAACACCCCAGATGTCTGCATACTAAACATTAGATGTCTAGGTATTATGCTTTTCAAGTAACTCATTTTTCACAAAAGTCTTACAAAGAGGTTAACAATCCCTAAAAGATTTAAGTTCACAAAGTTGTTGAAGCGTGAAAATGTGGTGGTCACATGGTTAGGTGGCAGTTGCATAGACCAAGTGTCTGTATACCAGCAATCAGATGATATTTTTGGTAGAGCGCCTCTGATAAGTCTTGAATAGACGAAACGCGCGTCAGGCGTGGCAAAATTTATTGTCTGGAACTTTGTTGTCATGAGTAGGTATTATACTTTTTAAGTTATTACATAGATGCATACGAAATACGGATTAATTATTCCTAGTGAAATAAAATCTGGTAAATACACAGTGTAAAATAACCAAAAGATTTTCACTCTTGCGTCCTTTCCCGTCAAACTCAATATGACGTCGTGAATTGTATTGCGTTGTCGGCATGACTGCTGTTGTCTAAATTCATACGCCATTCAAATAAAGTTCAAAAACGACTTGATTTTGGCATTTTATCTATGTAATAAATACGATAATCACTTAGGACTCGTGAGTAACAAAAATATGATCACTCGTACGGGAACGCACTCAGTTTTAACTTGTGCGCAGAAAAAGATCCGCGCACTCATTCATTAAATCAGATTCGTTCACCGACTCGTGATCATATGTTGGTCTTTCACTCGACATTATACAATTGTAGCCTTTTGGTTAGGTTGACGCATGCTTTTATCGACTCAAGAAAAGCAATATCGACAGTGGACGAAGTCCGAGGTCGATATATTGCTTTTTCTGAGTTGATATAAACATGTATTGACCGAAATGTAAAAGGCTATAATTGTTTATTATAATACTTCATGATTTTTTCGACATTACACCTTCGACGTTGAGTATACATGTAAAATAAAAAAAAACCTATTAATTAATTTTCTACAAATTTGTCATTTTGAACTTAAACATTTGATAATATCAGAAAAATATTTTTCTGATTTATACAAACAAAACAAGTTCCAGTACATACACATTGATACAGTTACTCATTTAATATGAAATTTTCTTTCATCTAGAATATTAATCTATTCTTAAAAAGCCTTGGTATGTCAATATTCTATTTTTAGAAAACGTTAGTCCTCCAACTTTTACCATTCTAATAAAAGAAAGTCCTATACTGTCAACTATTTACAGTTTAGTCAGGTGACCTATTTTGACCAATGGTAGATTCTAAATTATTATAATATAATGCGTTATGCGGATGATACATTCTGCATTTTTTCATTCCCAAATGAAAAAAAAAATATTAGCCATTCCTGAAATAAAAACAATAATACATGTAATATGAATAATACTTTTATTTTCAGGGAGAAATAAAATAAAGAAAAAAGAAATTCTAGAAATTCTAGAGGCAATTAAAGTAAGTATACATGTATATTTTGAGAGCAATATTTCAGTGGGTGGATTTAATGGTTCAGAAACCTTTTTAAATGTTTACCGCCCTAGAAGCATGGTCCAAAACACCGTGACTGGCCAAATACGAACAAATGCTTGCTGGTCAAGAGGGAAAAAATGTGCTGTTTTCCGAATGATCAGTAAACATTTGTTTTATTATACTGAGTCGATAAGACCTTAACTAAAGTCACACCTACTGTGCACTCTTTACAGCGTGATCTAGCCACGCCTAACGTCAATCATTAAACCCCTCGTGAAATATAGTTACGATACCATAGGAAAATTGTTGTGACTTATTCCCAATTGATATAGTACTTTAACCAAATTCAAGATGAAATAGTGAATGCTCTGGTTGTATAAAGACAGAAACTGATGTGTTTTTGTATTAAGATACAGATGAAAACAGAACTTTCTTCATTTGTTCCAGTGTGCGCCTAAGCGTTCCGTAAAAGTAACAAATGCTTTTTAGATACCTTTGAAAATAGAAACATTTTTGTAGGATGGGTTGGTCCTTTCTTCAAAAGTTTGATCTAAATAGAACCGTTCTTGATCTGATTAGTAGCGTTCTAGTGGCATTGATCCAAATAGTTGCGTTTTGGATATACACTGTGTCGAAATGGCAACGACGAAACCCAGACAACATAAAACACAAAAATACAAAAAAAAACCCCAAACAACTGAAAATCAATCAACAACGCGGACTCATATCGTAACGACAGTGAACTCAGCTGCTCTAGAAGTGTTAGCAGTTCTTGCTTGCTGTAGCACACCCGCTGCGATGTCAAATGTCGATATTCGGTAAAGGAAGACAAAACAAAAACCTATGACAGAACAATATCCGCATTCATCTGACAGATTGAAATCACAAATTTGTCTATAAGCGCATGATGTCTTCCGTAAAATTTCTTGAGTAAAGACAGCAACCAAGGAGCAACATAGGGCCTTTTTCATGTTCCAGTAATAAAATTACTAACAGGATGCATATATCAAACATAAAGTTGCTAAAATATAGACAAATACGTTTTTAAGTAGTCAATTTGTTTGAAAGATATTGTTGCTTATAAAAGAAAACAATCCATACACTATTTATGACATTTAATAAAGTTTATAGTCTTATAACCATTCCATAGGGCTGTGTTTGTTGTTTTCTTACAAAAACATTTCTAAAAAAGGTGACCATTTCAATATTGTCTTATTCACATGTAATTTTTGTTTCTGAACTTTTCAATTTTAAACCAATATTCATTATCGAAATGAATTTTTGCCTTTCTTATTTTCAATTACTAGTTTTCTATTTGTTTTATTAATCATACTCAATTATTTCCAGAAACTGTAAGAGGAAGAAGGAAAGGGACAAGATATTTTCATTATTATTGTTATTTTTAAATATTGATACTTTGTTTTAAGCTCACCTGACCGAAGCTATTGTCATCATTAAGCGTCCGTCGTCCGTCCGTCCGATATTTTTTTCTTCAAAAATCTTCTTCTCTGAAACCACTGAAAGAATTGCTTTAAAAGTTTGTTCACTTGATCTTTAAGATGTCCTCTACCAATATAGGTAATAACAAAACTACCGAACTTGAAGTTTGTGAAATTTGTACACGCTGACCAACTAACATGGCCTCCGCTGCTAAAAATAGAACAGAGGGCTCAAACCATATTTTTTTTGCTTATAACTCAAAAAGTTAAAAAAAAAGAAAATCCGAACAAATCTTCTTCTTCAACATCAAAAGCTCTACAAAACTCTTCATTGAGTCAAAGTTGTGGGACGACCCCTTAATTGCCAAAATTGACTATTTTCATAGTTTTTGAACTTTATCTTGAAAACTCTAATTGCTAAAGGAAAAGTTCGCATTGGAGAATCCTTAACCTCATTAAAATCTACAAAAATGACTTCAGGGTAAAAATTGTCAGATGACTCCTTATAGGGGTAATGGTCCTTTAAAGGTGAAAATAGTATATTTTTGTGTACTTGACCTATAGAATGAAAGCTGTTATAGATAGAGAAAAAATGTTGCTTTTTAAAATTTCCAGTTCTTTTAACTCTTCAAAAATATCCATTAGGCTGAAGCTGTTAGATGACCACCCCTCTAAGATAAGCTTTTATTTTCTTGAATTTGCTCTAAAAAAGCCTTCATTATAAGGTGATCCTTTAATGGGGGTTTTCAACTCAGATATCCCAAATTATTTCCATTCCATTAGTCATTTAGGTCAGGTGAGCGATTCAGGCTCCTAGAAGCGTCTTGTTTCTACTTTTTATCATGTATAATATCTTTTATATCACTGTGACATGGTCAATCCATGGTAAAATGATTTTATTTGACTTGTGTAATATACCCTTTTCATATTGTTGGTTTTTGATCAAATCTTTGGTAATATTAGTAATAAGGGGAATAACTCATTGAAAACCTAAGACCAGACATTCTATTTCCCTATCCCATAGGAGCATAGGGAAATGTGAACATAAAAACCGCTCATAGGAAAACACACATAATTAGGTAAGAGCATAAATTATCTAGTTTGGTAAAAATTACTTAAACTGCTCAGTACCAGATTTAAAGAATATCATGAGCCGTTTTCTCTTTCTCCAAATAAATTGTAATCCAGTGTGTTGGGTATCGGAGTTTTTCCCCTTTGGTCGAGTTTGGTCCAACTACCAAAAGATCTGACCAACAACCACAAATATGAAAATCACCTTTTAGTAAATGTTCTTTAAAAAATGTTACATTTGTGTACCTGCCAACTTTATAGTTTTTTTTTTAAATAACTTGCCTTAACTGTTTATAATGGTAACCAACTTCAGTACATTTTCCCCTCTGATTCTAAAAACAAAATTGATAGGATTCTTTTCAATGTTGAAGTACTGTAACGATCACTGTACCATACTTCTTTGACAATCTTGCCAATCCCCTTGTTGTTAAATGTTAAGATATTCGATGTTCGGTAAGAAAATATTTTAAGTAGTGTATAATTGTTGTTTAGATTGTTTTATTAAATGCTAATGGGTTTCCTTTTTCTAGTTTTGGTCAAACTCCATGTTGAGTCCCCACGTAGAAATTGAGTCCGCTCCACCAATAAGGTTCACGTTATTTGATTGTGTAATATTATGAAACCTACCCAAGTATTGTTATTACTTATAGTTATGATGCATTTAATTGTTTATCGTTATAAAATTTCAGCAGCTGAAGTAACCTGGTCAAGAATCAAGAGACTGTTTGAAGTCTCAGCTAGATACGCCATTGTTGTAGAGTCGTTTACCGTAAACCAGTATGAACGACGTGTCGTAATGATCGACTGTTAAGTCAAATATGAGTCTTTTGAGTCGCTTTTAATGTCAGTTCGAAGTCTTTGGAATCCTTTTCGTATATTAGCGCGAATTTCCTTGGATTCTGGTTAGTCGTGACTGGACTCCAAGGCAAAAGGTTCTAAAGCAAAAGCCAATATTAAAACAATTGATATAGCAACATTCCGGTTCAATAAAGTATTTCACTTTAGTTCAAACCTGGAGATTTTCGAGGAACCAGAATTATTTTGATTACAAGATTTAAAGAAATTTATGAAACGAATTCCCTTATTATCTGAATTTGAATTGCACAGGGCACTCAAGGTCTGTTGACTATTATTCTAGTTTTAAGAAGTACAAAACCGGATAACTGGAGTATATATTTGTTCAAATAACGTAAAGGTCATACGGTTCTTTTGAATATAAGGATAATTATTTATCACTTTGGAGAAAATGATGCTAAATAGTCTATAATTCGAAAATCTTTAATATTTAGCGTATGGCATAAAAACTTGAGCACTTGACCAGTGTTACTTCTTGCATATTTTGGTTGTATAACTGAATGTAGGGTATATATATCATTATGTGTGTGTGTGTGTGTGTGTGTGTTATTACTATTTGTGTATATTTGGGACTTTTATGACTGTTACTTCTTGCATATTTTGGTTGTATGAATGAATGTAGGATATATATATCATTGTGTGTGTGTGTGTGTGTGTGTGTTATTACTATTTGAGAATATTTGAGACTTGTATGACTGAATAATAAATCATAAACTTTCATTCGGGTAGATTATTTGAAACGAGGACGGACTTGAAACTGAGAACGCTTGGTTGTGCTTAATCCTTTGGGGTAAAGTATTGTCAAGGGGTTAATTCACGGTAATAGTTAGCAGACGAACCCGTTACAGTACTATTGTTCTTCTATATAACTTTTTGGTACTTGATTGGCAAACAAGGTGCTTTGTCTTAAAGTTGAAATGCAATTCGCTTTATAATAAAAGTAATTTTCGTATTGACGAGTTAAACATTTTGAATCGCAGTGTGTAAACATTAAACAAAACTCGCACAAAATGGTGTTATTATAAAATATATGTACATGTACCTACCATTTGGAGTATTCATTTCAATATGATATGCATCATTATTGATCATTTTTTTCTGGCCTCCGTCAAAAGAAACGTTATTCTTTTAAACATGGTTATGAATTATGAGTTTTAAAAAATCAATGAAGCTCGTGGTATATAATGTTTATAAAATAGTTATTTTTTACTGAATTTTACTTTGAAAAATGTGTAATTTTAGTACTTTTAATATAGGATCAAGCGGGCGAATTCAAATTTCCTTTATCTAAGAAATCTACTCCATAGATTTTTCTTAAAGTTTGCGAAAATCTTCAATTTATTCCTTTTTTGAATTTACTCCAAAAGAAAATCTTATTCACCATTAATTCCTTGAAAAACCTGAGCTCGATAAGAATGCGATTTTGAGAATTAAACAAGTAAATGGACATAATTTATATGTGTGTGTGTCATGTGTGTGTGTTGTTAATTTTTATTTGTATAATAATTGTCTATTCATTGTTTTTGTCTGTTAACATTTATTATGCCATATAGGTATTGGCGCCTTTATTTGACAATTAACTATAGTATATATGATTTGATTTGTATATTATTTGCATTAATACGGGTTGTAAGGTTACATGAGTATATTTTACACATGTATCTTATTGTATGTCATAACTGATAATTAAAATATGACTGTTAATTAAAACATGTTAATATTTCCATTTATACTGCAATCGTTCTATTTGAACAGTCGAATTGTGATGACCGTATATCGATATGTGAGTATCAATATAGACGATGAGATGTGGAAAAAGTGTACGCGACACAACCAACATTAAAGAAACAGTAATTTAAACAAGAGTTAACACTAGAGTATCCACTCATAAATTCTCGACATTTTCCTAGCTGTGGACCAACCAAAATGATTCTAGATATCATTTAGAAACAGACTTAACATAAAAGACTGAACAAAAAAAAAATACTAACAGTCATGTAGTGTAAAAATGAGGTCAAGGTCGGATGACATGGTGACGGACCTAGAAACCCCGATTTAATTTATCGATATCCTGAAGATCAGACGCCTCGCTTTATTACTTTTAAAAGAAATTCTTTTTTTTTCACAAAAGTCTTACAAAGACGTTTACAGCATGAAAAAGACCTAAGTTCATAAATTCACTGTAGCGTGAAAATTGGGTCAAGGTCACACGGCATAGCAACAGTTGCGTAGACCATAACCTGAACTATCTCTATATACCAAATACAGATGTCTAGCTTTTTTGCTTTTCAAGTACTTTATTTTCCACAAAAGTCTTACAAAGAAGTTTTCGACCCGAAAAAAAAGTTCACAGAGTCACAAGAGCGTGAAAATGTGGCCAGGGTCACACAGCATGGTAACAATTGTGTAGACCATAACCTGAACTGTCTATATACCAAATATCAGATGCCTAGCTAATACTTTTTAAGAAATTCATTTGCCACAAAAGTCTTACAAAGATACAAAGAAGTTTTCAGTCTGAACAAAAACCTTACCTCACAGAGTCACTGGAGCGTGAAAATGGGGTCAGGGTCACACGACATAGTGACAGTTGTGTTGACCATAATCTGAACTGTCTGTATACCAAATATCAGATGCCTAGTTGTATACTTTTTAAGAAATTCATTTTCCAAAAAGTCATACAAAAAGTTAACGCCGTCCCCGCAACCGCCGCTGCCGCCGCCGGAAAGTAATACCTATGTCTCGCCTTCTGCGACTATTCGTCGCAGGCGAGACAATAATCACAATGGAAACAGCCAGCAGTCTTCAAAATGACCAGAGGTGACTGCCTGCTATCTTAGCCCAAGACTACAAATACACGAGATTCAAACAAATCACTAGATTATCAACGAAGACCATTTCAGGACATAGAACAACAACAGATAGTTGACAGGGACAAACAAAAGCTTTGACAATGATTCCTGGCTTAGGACAGGCACATATCAAATGTGGCGGGGTTAAATAGTTTTTTGGGCCCAACCTTCCCCCTATTGTTAATCTTGTACAAAGCACAAAAATAACACACTTAAAAATCAAATCAACAAAAGTTCAATTCACCAAGAGAGAACCTGAGACAAGAGTACTATACGAGAACAAAGAGAGTCTCGTAAATGAACTCTCTTGAGAACACTCGCAGTTACTGGCAGCTAGCTAAGAAGCATTTAACTACTGGTGTAAAAAAATCAAACATATCGATTATAAATCCAACATAACACTTCAAACAACTAATAATTTAAAATTATGTCATCACACAAAACCTACATATTAAGCTGTAATGCCTAAAACAATTAAATAGTCAAAAGGTGAAAGATTAACGTTTTAGAGTTACCAAAAACCAACAAATTTAAAGTTTTTTCCATAACTTCCAACTTGTATCCTTTCTTTGATAAGTTTTTAAGCCAAATTACCATGTCAAGAGGATTGGTTTTTTTTTAATTTACGTGCCTTATAAACTACATTTCCATATATAGAATTCGGGATGTGATATTTTTTCTACGATCAAAAATCGACGTGTACAGACAAATTTTCAGTAAGATACCCATATTTATTAACGAATTTAGTAAAAGATTTGACTAATTTGTGGTATTGATAACCTTGTTTTTAGTAGTTTTTCTGTAATGAAACGGTTTTTGTCATTAAAATCAGAAACACCACTGCAAATTCGAGCATATCTGACTAACTGTGAAATGTACACTACGTAAGAGGGAGCTAGAGGTACATCACCTTCAAGAAAAGGGAAATTTACAATTGGGAAAGAAAAGTCAAAGTTACGCATATATAGAAAATTTCTCGTACCTTTAATGCAAATCAACACAATTTCAAAACAATATTGTTGAGCTGTTCTGCAACCGATTTTCATGAAAAAAAACTCCAGTAAAAAGAAAACAAAATAAAGAGTTTTTGAGTAATTTAGATCCAAATCCTAACTTCAATGGTTTTTAAGACATTGTAAGTAGAACCCGACCAATGTTTTTCACGGAACATTTTGCTTTGATTTAAACGGGAAATTGATGCGTAAATTGTACACTTGAGTTCTACTTGCAATAACTTAAAAAGCAGCTAGGTTACGATTTTGCTCAAATAAACAAATAAGATTCATTTATTTTTATTTTACGATTTTGCTCAAATAAACAAATAAGATTCATTTATTTTTATTTTACTGGTTTTTATTTCATGAAAATCGGACAATGGACAGCTTGGTTATATTGTTTTGAAATGGTGTGGGTTTGTATTAAACATAAAGGAAATTTTCTACCTATGCGTAAATTTTGTGTGTGTATATTTTCATTGACAATGCCGAAATGGACATCTATCGCCGGTCGAGTTTGAACTTCGAAACTTGACTGAATTTTCAGTCTTTCGTACTTTTTTTTCTTAACGCTTCCAGATATTGGGTTGAAATTTTGTATGTGAGTCGAGTATGATGAGTTACAAATCAAGTTTACGTTTCGTTCTAGTCCGCAAATTTTGATAGGAGTTATGGCATTGACCTTGGAAAATTTACTGAATTTTCAGTTTCCCGCACTTTTGTTGTCTAAAAAACATTCAGTTATTGTACTGTTTTTTTTGTATGTGAGTCTCTCTATGGATATTGTCAATGTAACAACGACTCTTTGGCTCACCTGTCTACATATATTCATTCAACAAAGGACTCCTGTTTATAAACTCAAACAGATCCATCCCGCTGCCATGTTTTTCCATTACCATCTGTACATAGTCATGAGTAGTTACAGCTCAAGGTTACATTTCTTTTCAGTCTGTAATTTTTTACAGACGTTATAGCTCTTTGGTCTAAACAAGAGTTAACACTAAAGTATTTCTTTGAACACTAAAATACATGTATGTCTCGCCTGCCAGCACCATCAGAAACAATTATTTCTTATATAATAACTTCCACTATATTTTGAATTTACATGGATTTTCAGTTTCTGAGATCAAAAGATATTTATAGAACTTAAACATTGCAAATATATGCAATAAAAATAATCAAAGTCACTCAACCGGAAAATCAAGGTCAAGGTCAAAAGATGAGGATGTAACTGTGCTAAGCTACTACTGGGGCATATGCATATGCATATGCATACCAAGTTTCCTCAACCTTGGACTTATAGTTCTTGAGATATGGATCGAGGTGCTCGCAAAACTTTTCCATTGCTATTATATATGTATTGAAAATTGTCAATGTCACTCAACCGAAAAATCAAGGTCAAGGTCAAAAGATGGGGATGCAACTGTGCTAAGCTACTACTGGGGCATATGCATACCAAGTATGGAGGTGCTCATAAAACTTTTCCAAAAAGGTAACGCCGCCGCCGCCGGTAAAGTAACACCTATGTCCCGCTCTGCTTCGCAGGCGAGACAAAAATCACTGAAAATTCAGCTTTCAGCATTTTTTCTTAAGGCCTGTGACAACGAACCCCCTGCGACTAATGCCACACCTCATATGAACAGACAACAATTCATGAAAGACAGGAGATCTCCACTCACACCACCACTCAGAGATAACTCCAAACAACAGAAGAAGAAATGATCACCTTTTTCAATTATGTTTTTAAAATATATACAAAAAGTTTAAATAATATTAAAATGTATAAAACAAATATGTATCTCACATTAGACAACGGCAAAATATGTGATAATACAAACTGTATGATCCAGTTGCCACTGTCATTCTTGATTAGATATTATTATATCAAAATGAATATGTATTGTTATGTTAACCTGAATTCAATTGCAACTAAAATACATGTAAAACGTTAATATTCTATTATAGATAGTTAAAACTCATAAATGTATGTTTAGACTTTACGATGCATCTTTGAACATCAGCATCTTAAATTATAATGTCAATACCTACTATGGTCATTTTGTACATTCAGAAATCACACTCAAATACATGCGTATTTGTATATTTGTGAAAGACTTAATTGCATGGTATTTGAGCTATGTTTACTTGTGTATTTCAAATTCATGTTCCAAAAACTGTAATTGTTTTTATGCACCACGTGTATTTGTATCTTGTTTATATTCTATTTACACTTTGCCCTAATCCAACTTTTACACGTAATAGAGGTCGACTTTTAGCAATCCTAATAATAAATATAAACGGTACAAATCATGAATAAAATACATCTCTGTTCGGTCAATGTTAAAGGTTTAAGAGATAACAACAAAAGGGAAAGATTTTATCAATGGGCTAAAAATAAAAAAAAAATAAATATTGCGTTCCTTCAAGAGACGCACTTTGACAATGACATAGAAAAAGTTATAACTACCGATTTTATTTTAACCATCTATGCGCCAAAAAGTGAAAAGGAAAGGAATAATTAAAAAAAAACTAAAAGATTTTATCAACAAAAATGCAATAGGCACAAAAATCATTGGGGGAGATATGAACGATTTCTTGAGTGAAGCAGATAGAAAAAAAATCAAACCCTCAAAGTAAAAAAACTAAACCAGTTGTGCATCTAAAATCTATGTTGTTAGACATTTGGAGACATCTAAATCCCGAATAAACTAAATTTACATGGAGGCGAAACAATCCACCACAAGCAATTGCAAGTCGCATTGATATGTTTTTCATTCCATCCGATTTTCTCCCATTCATAAAATCGTGTGATATACGACCAATTACAATTAAAAGTACCAATCACCAAGCCATATCAATTAGAATAGAAACAGCGGCTTCACAAAATTAAGGTCCGGGATTTTGGAAGATAAATAATTCACTCTTATGCGATAAAACTTTTGAAAAAAAAACATAAATGAGATTATCGAATAGTATGAAGATAAAATACTCAAATTGAGATGTATGTATTGAACGATTTCACCGATTCGAACCTATAACTTATTTGTTTGCAGCTCAACTTATCCGAATCTGTCTTAGCCCAATAAACATGCTTTCTCGCATGCGTATCATGTGGAGCTCATGTAGCGAATATTTCAACAGAAGAATATTGCTTGTTGTTAAGCTCACAGCGCGACCAAATTGTATTACCCTAAGTGGCTGAATAGGGTGGTTTTTGTCTTGTTAGTCAGGCCATGTCATAATACCGAGAGATTGTGCGCAGACAAAAGTGAAGCAAGTGGTCGCAGATTGTACCCCCCCCCCCCTGCACGTTAAAAAGCCAAGTGATGCACCGTGCCTATAGGATAGTTTTTCGCTCCTACTCACCTTTTTCCTCTATACAGTAGACTTCAATAATATTCCTTTTACCCACCACAAATCCAAAACATTCTTCAATTCATGTGGGTTCATGTTATCATCCTTTTCATGTTCATCTCCCTGATATATAGATGTGCAACATCGGTCGTTGTTGTAAGGTATTTGTCCTTTGAATGTTTAACTTTGACAATGAGCAACCTTTTTTTATTATCTTTAAATGATTTGCGGATCTTCTTAATTGTCTGATACTTTTTGTTCTTGACAAGACATACGTAACTGGCTGACTGGGGAGTTTAACGGCGTGACTTAGGCTAGACATAGGTCTGCAGCGTTCATACAACATAAGTGTATACGATATAAATGACTGTACCGATGCATCTTTATATACGGTATCATTGGTATATTCAAATAACAAAGGATGATAATATTTATTCCCAAATCACTTACTTTTGTTCTCAAATTTATGTTTGATATTTACCAAAGGCTCTTACCCAGATAATTATTAATATCATTTCTCTAAAATAATAATTATCACAAAACTCTTTAATTCAAGGGAGATCATCATAACGATTATTTTATTGTACAACACATGGGGAAACTCTTGCGTACTATCAAAATTATGATAATGATTTTTTTATATGTATATTTCAAAATCCTTATGCTACTACAATTTAGATTTTTTTTAAGTTAGGACACCGAAAGTTAACAAATTTTTAATTTTTGAGATATGATCCCAAAGCCTTACCGTAGTTTCGGCATCCTGAAAAGTAGTACCAAAAAATATTCCATCTATTAAAAAGTGATAACAGGCTTCATAGTTAAGGTTTCATTGTTAAAAACGGAATATTCAATCACAATTTGTTTATACTGTCCAAATATACAAGAAAAAATAAACCGTTTGATACCAATTCTATGTTATATTTTAGAGTACACAAGTTCCTTAAAAATGAGACCGAAAATGTCCAATGAAAATGATCTTTCCGTGTTTGCGAATGATACAATACAACTGGGTATGCATTAATAGCTGGACTTATCCCGATATCGTTCTACTTGGTACCGCCTAATAGCTGAGATGTAGGGCTACATTGTGCACCTTAAACGAAGCGCGTAGCGCGCAAGACCGCTCGGCATATCCCGATATCTTCTTTTTTTCAACTTGTTTTTTTAGTTCCGCGACGCCAAAAATGACGTCCTAGATTTTTGGTGTACACTTGCCGTATGAGGATATAAAATAAAACTATAAATAGTATACCGTTCTACTTGGTACCGCCTAATAGCTGAGATGTAGGGCTACATTGTGCACCTTAAACGAAGCGCGTAGCGCGCAAGACCGCTCGGCATATCCCGATATCTTCTTTTTTTCAACTTGTTTTTTTAGTTCCGCGACGCCAAAAATGACGTCCTAGATTTTTGGTGTACACTTGCCGTATGAGGATATAAAATAAAACTATAAATAGTATACCGTTCTACTTGGTACCGCCTAATAGCTGAGATGTAGGGCTACATTGTGCACCTTAAACGAAGCGCGTAGCGCGCAAGACCGCTCGGCATATCCCGATATCTTCTTTTTTTCAACTTGTTTTTTTAGTTCCGCGACGCCAAAAATGACGTCCTAGATTTTTGGTGTACACTTGCCGTATGAGGATATAAAATAAAACTATAAATAGTATACCGTTCTACTTGGTACCGCCTAATAGCTGAGATGTAGGGCTACATTGTGCACCTTAAACGAAGCGCGTAGCGCGCAAGACCGCTCGGCATATCCCGATATCTTCTTTTTTTCAACTTGTTTTTTTAGTTCCGCGACGCCAAAAATGACGTCCTAGATTTTTGGTGTACACTTGCCGTATGAGGATATAAAATAAAACTATAAATAGTATACCGTTCTACTTGGTACCGCCTAATAGCTGAGATGTAGGGCTACATTGTGCACCTTAAACGAAGCGCGTAGCGCGCAAGACCGCTCGGCATATCCCGATATCTTCTTTTTTTCAACTTGTTTTTTTAGTTCCGCGACGCCAAAAATGACGTCCTAGATTTTTGGTGTACACTTGCCGTATGAGGATATAAAATAAAACTATAAATAGTATACCGTTCTACTTGGTACCGCCTAATAGCTGAGATGTAGGGCTACATTGTGCACCTTAAACGAAGCGCGTAGCGCGCAAGACCGCTCGGCATATCCCGATATCTTCTTTTTTTCAACTTGTTTTTTTAGTTCCGCGACGCCAAAAATGACGTCCTAGATTTTTGGTGTACACTTGCCGTATGAGGATATAAAATAAAACTATAAATAGTATACCGTTCTACTTGGTACCGCCTAATAGCTGAGATGTAGGGCTACATTGTGCACCTTAAACGAAGCGCGTAGCGCGCAAGACCGCTCGGCATATCCCGATATCTTCTTTTTTTCAACTTGTTTTTTTAGTTCCGCGACGCCAAAAATGACGTCCTAGATTTTTGGTGTACACTTGCCGTATGAGGATATAAAATAAAACTATAAATAGTATACCGTTCTACTTGGTACCGCCTAATAGCTGAGATGTAGGGCTACATTGTGCACCTTAAACGAAGCGCGTAGCGCGCAAGACCGCTCGGCATATCCCGATATCTTCTTTTTTTCAACTTGTTTTTTTAGTTCCGCGACGCCAAAAATGACGTCCTAGATTTTTGGTGTACACTTGCCGTATGAGGATATAAAATAAAACTATAAATAGTATACCGTTCTACTTGGTACCGCCTAATAGCTGAGATGTAGGGCTACATTGTGCACCTTAAACGAAGCGCGTAGCGCGCAAGACCGCTCGGCATATCCCGATATCTTCTTTTTTTCAACTTGTTTTTTTAGTTCCGCGACGCCAAAAATGACGTCCTAGATTTTTGGTGTACACTTGCCGTATGAGGATATAAAATAAAACTATAAATAGTATACCGTTCTACTTGGTACCGCCTAATAGCTGAGATGTAGGGCTACATTGTGCACCTTAAACGAAGCGCGTAGCGCGCAAGACCGCTCGGCATATCCCGATATCTTCTTTTTTTCAACTTGTTTTTTTAGTTCCGCGACGCCAAAAATGACGTCCTAGATTTTTGGTGTACACTTGCCGTATGAGGATATAAAATAAAACTATAAATAGTATACCGTTCTACTTGGTACCGCCTAATAGCTGAGATGTAGGGCTACATTGTGCACCTTAAACGAAGCGCGTAGCGCGCAAGACCGCTCGGCATATCCCGATATCTTCTTTTTTTCAACTTGTTTTTTTAGTTCCGCGACGCCAAAAATGACGTCCTAGATTTTTGGTGTACACTTGCCGTATGAGGATATAAAATAAAACTATAAATAGTATACCGTTCTACTTGGTACCGCCTAATAGCTGAGATGTAGGGCTACATTGTGCACCTTAAACGAAGCGCGTAGCGCGCAAGACCGCTCGGCATATCCCGATATCTTCTTTTTTTCAACTTGTTTTTTTAGTTCCGCGACGCCAAAAATGACGTCCTAGATTTTTGGTGTACACTTGCCGTATGAGGATATAAAATAAAACTATAAATAGTATACCGTTCTACTTGGTACCGCCTAATAGCTGAGATGTAGGGCTACATTGTGCACCTTAAACGAAGCGCGTAGCGCGCAAGACCGCTCGGCATATCCCGATATCTTCTTTTTTTCAACTTGTTTTTTTAGTTCCGCGACGCCAAAAATGACGTCCTAGATTTTTGGTGTACACTTGCCGTATGAGGATATAAAATAAAACTATAAATAGTATACCGTTCTACTTGGTACCGCCTAATAGCTGAGATGTAGGGCTACATTGTGCACCTTAAACGAAGCGCGTAGCGCGCAAGACCGCTCGGCATATCCCGATATCTTCTTTTTTTCAACTTGTTTTTTTAGTTCCGCGACGCCAAAAATGACGTCCTAGATTTTTGGTGTACACTTGCCGTATGAGGATATAAAATAAAACTATAAATAGTATACCGTTCTACTTGGTACCGCCTAATAGCTGAGATGTAGGGCTACATTGTGCACCTTAAACGAAGCGCGTAGCGCGCAAGACCGCTCGGCATATCCCGATATCTTCTTTTTTTCAACTTGTTTTTTTAGTTCCGCGACGCCAAAAATGACGTCCTAGATTTTTGGTGTACACTTGCCGTATGAGGATATAAAATAAAACTATAAATAGTATACCGTTCTACTTGGTACCGCCTAATAGCTGAGATGTAGGGCTACATTGTGCACCTTAAACGAAGCGCGTAGCGCGCAAGACCGCTCGGCATATCCCGATATCTTCTTTTTTTCAACTTGTTTTTTTAGTTCCGCGACGCCAAAAATGACGTCCTAGATTTTTGGTGTACACTTGCCGTATGAGGATATAAAATAAAACTATAAATAGTATACCGTTCTACTTGGTACCGCCTAATAGCTGAGATGTAGGGCTACATTGTGCACCTTAAACGAAGCGCGTAGCGCGCAAGACCGCTCGGCATATCCCGATATCTTCTTTTTTTCAACTTGTTTTTTTAGTTCCGCGACGCCAAAAATGACGTCCTAGATTTTTGGTGTACACTTGCCGTATGAGGATATAAAATAAAACTATAAATAGTATACCGTTCTACTTGGTACCGCCTAATAGCTGAGATGTAGGGCTACATTGTGCACCTTAAACGAAGCGCGTAGCGCGCAAGACCGCTCGGCATATCCCGATATCTTCTTTTTTTCAACTTGTTTTTTTAGTTCCGCGACGCCAAAAATGACGTCCTAGATTTTTGGTGTACACTTGCCGTATGAGGATATAAAATAAAACTATAAATAGTATACCGTTCTACTTGGTACCGCCTAATAGCTGAGATGTAGGGCTACATTGTGCACCTTAAACGAAGCGCGTAGCGCGCAAGACCGCTCGGCATATCCCGATATCTTCTTTTTTTCAACTTGTTTTTTTAGTTCCGCGACGCCAAAAATGACGTCCTAGATTTTTGGTGTACACTTGCCGTATGAGGATATAAAATAAAACTATAAATAGTATACCGTTCTACTTGGTACCGCCTAATAGCTGAGATGTAGGGCTACATTGTGCACCTTAAACGAAGCGCGTAGCGCGCAAGACCGCTCGGCATATCCCGATATCTTCTTTTTTTCAACTTGTTTTTTTAGTTCCGCGACGCCAAAAATGACGTCCTAGATTTTTGGTGTACACTTGCCGTATGAGGATATAAAATAAAACTATAAATAGTATACCGTTCTACTTGGTACCGCCTAATAGCTGAGATGTAGGGCTACATTGTGCACCTTAAACGAAGCGCGTAGCGCGCAAGACCGCTCGGCATATCCCGATATCTTCTTTTTTTCAACTTGTTTTTTTAGTTCCGCGACGCCAAAAATGACGTCCTAGATTTTTGGTGTACACTTGCCGTATGAGGATATAAAATAAAACTATAAATAGTATACCGTTCTACTTGGTACCGCCTAATAGCTGAGATGTAGGGCTACATTGTGCACCTTAAACGAAGCGCGTAGCGCGCAAGACCGCTCGGCATATCCCGATATCTTCTTTTTTTCAACTTGTTTTTTTAGTTCCGCGACGCCAAAAATGACGTCCTAGATTTTTGGTGTACACTTGCCGTATGAGGATATAAAATAAAACTATAAATAGTATACCGTTCTACTTGGTACCGCCTAATAGCTGAGATGTAGGGCTACATTGTGCACCTTAAACGAAGCGCGTAGCGCGCAAGACCGCTCGGCATATCCCGATATCTTCTTTTTTTCAACTTGTTTTTTTAGTTCCGCGACGCCAAAAATGACGTCCTAGATTTTTGGTGTACACTTGCCGTATGAGGATATAAAATAAAACTATAAATAGTATACCGTTCTACTTGGTACCGCCTAATAGCTGAGATGTAGGGCTACATTGTGCACCTTAAACGAAGCGCGTAGCGCGCAAGACCGCTCGGCATATCCCGATATCTTCTTTTTTTCAACTTGTTTTTTTAGTTCCGCGACGCCAAAAATGACGTCCTAGATTTTTGGTGTACACTTGCCGTATGAGGATATAAAATAAAACTATAAATAGTATACCGTTCTACTTGGTACCGCCTAATAGCTGAGATGTAGGGCTACATTGTGCACCTTAAACGAAGCGCGTAGCGCGCAAGACCGCTCGGCATATCCCGATATCTTCTTTTTTTCAACTTGTTTTTTTAGTTCCGCGACGCCAAAAATGACGTCCTAGATTTTTGGTGTACACTTGCCGTATGAGGATATAAAATAAAACTATAAATAGTATACCGTTCTACTTGGTACCGCCTAATAGCTGAGATGTAGGGCTACATTGTGCACCTTAAACGAAGCGCGTAGCGCGCAAGACCGCTCGGCATATCCCGATATCTTCTTTTTTTCAACTTGTTTTTTTAGTTCCGCGACGCCAAAAATGACGTCCTAGATTTTTGGTGTACACTTGCCGTATGAGGATATAAAATAAAACTATAAATAGTATACCGTTCTACTTGGTACCGCCTAATAGCTGAGATGTAGGGCTACATTGTGCACCTTAAACGAAGCGCGTAGCGCGCAAGACCGCTCGGCATATCCCGATATCTTCTTTTTTTCAACTTGTTTTTTTAGTTCCGCGACGCCAAAAATGACGTCCTAGATTTTTGGTGTACACTTGCCGTATGAGGATATAAAATAAAACTATAAATAGTATACCGTTCTACTTGGTACCGCCTAATAGCTGAGATGTAGGGCTACATTGTGCACCTTAAACGAAGCGCGTAGCGCGCAAGACCGCTCGGCATATCCCGATATCTTCTTTTTTTCAACTTGTTTTTTTAGTTCCGCGACGCCAAAAATGACGTCCTAGATTTTTGGTGTACACTTGCCGTATGAGGATATAAAATAAAACTATAAATAGTATACCGTTCTACTTGGTACCGCCTAATAGCTGAGATGTAGGGCTACATTGTGCACCTTAAACGAAGCGCGTAGCGCGCAAGACCGCTCGGCATATCCCGATATCTTCTTTTTTTCAACTTGTTTTTTTAGTTCCGCGACGCCAAAAATGACGTCCTAGATTTTTGGTGTACACTTGCCGTATGAGGATATAAAATAAAACTATAAATAGTATACCGTTCTACTTGGTACCGCCTAATAGCTGAGATGTAGGGCTACATTGTGCACCTTAAACGAAGCGCGTAGCGCGCAAGACCGCTCGGCATATCCCGATATCTTCTTTTTTTCAACTTGTTTTTTTAGTTCCGCGACGCCAAAAATGACGTCCTAGATTTTTGGTGTACACTTGCCGTATGAGGATATAAAATAAAACTATAAATAGTATACCGTTCTACTTGGTACCGCCTAATAGCTGAGATGTAGGGCTACATTGTGCACCTTAAACGAAGCGCGTAGCGCGCAAGACCGCTCGGCATATCCCGATATCTTCTTTTTTTCAACTTGTTTTTTTAGTTCCGCGACGCCAAAAATGACGTCCTAGATTTTTGGTGTACACTTGCCGTATGAGGATATAAAATAAAACTATAAATAGTATACCGTTCTACTTGGTACCGCCTAATAGCTGAGATGTAGGGCTACATTGTGCACCTTAAACGAAGCGCGTAGCGCGCAAGACCGCTCGGCATATCCCGATATCTTCTTTTTTTCAACTTGTTTTTTTAGTTCCGCGACGCCAAAAATGACGTCCTAGATTTTTGGTGTACACTTGCCGTATGAGGATATAAAATAAAACTATAAATAGTATACCGTTCTACTTGGTACCGCCTAATAGCTGAGATGTAGGGCTACATTGTGCACCTTAAACGAAGCGCGTAGCGCGCAAGACCGCTCGGCATATCCCGATATCTTCTTTTTTTCAACTTGTTTTTTTAGTTCCGCGACGCCAAAAATGACGTCCTAGATTTTTGGTGTACACTTGCCGTATGAGGATATAAAATAAAACTATAAATAGTATACCGTTCTACTTGGTACCGCCTAATAGCTGAGATGTAGGGCTACATTGTGCACCTTAAACGAAGCGCGTAGCGCGCAAGACCGCTCGGCATATCCCGATATCTTCTTTTTTTCAACTTGTTTTTTTAGTTCCGCGACGCCAAAAATGACGTCCTAGATTTTTGGTGTACACTTGCCGTATGAGGATATAAAATAAAACTATAAATAGTATACCGTTCTACTTGGTACCGCCTAATAGCTGAGATGTAGGGCTACATTGTGCACCTTAAACGAAGCGCGTAGCGCGCAAGACCGCTCGGCATATCCCGATATCTTCTTTTTTTCAACTTGTTTTTTTAGTTCCGCGACGCCAAAAATGACGTCCTAGATTTTTGGTGTACACTTGCCGTATGAGGATATAAAATAAAACTATAAATAGTATACCGTTCTACTTGGTACCGCCTAATAGCTGAGATGTAGGGCTACATTGTGCACCTTAAACGAAGCGCGTAGCGCGCAAGACCGCTCGGCATATCCCGATATCTTCTTTTTTTCAACTTGTTTTTTTAGTTCCGCGACGCCAAAAATGACGTCCTAGATTTTTGGTGTACACTTGCCGTATGAGGATATAAAATAAAACTATAAATAGTATACCGTTCTACTTGGTACCGCCTAATAGCTGAGATGTAGGGCTACATTGTGCACCTTAAACGAAGCGCGTAGCGCGCAAGACCGCTCGGCATATCCCGATATCTTCTTTTTTTCAACTTGTTTTTTTAGTTCCGCGACGCCAAAAATGACGTCCTAGATTTTTGGTGTACACTTGCCGTATGAGGATATAAAATAAAACTATAAATAGTATACCGTTCTACTTGGTACCGCCTAATAGCTGAGATGTAGGGCTACATTGTGCACCTTAAACGAAGCGCGTAGCGCGCAAGACCGCTCGGCATATCCCGATATCTTCTTTTTTTCAACTTGTTTTTTTAGTTCCGCGACGCCAAAAATGACGTCCTAGATTTTTGGTGTACACTTGCCGTATGAGGATATAAAATAAAACTATAAATAGTATACCGTTCTACTTGGTACCGCCTAATAGCTGAGATGTAGGGCTACATTGTGCACCTTAAACGAAGCGCGTAGCGCGCAAGACCGCTCGGCATATCCCGATATCTTCTTTTTTTCAACTTGTTTTTTTAGTTCCGCGACGCCAAAAATGACGTCCTAGATTTTTGGTGTACACTTGCCGTATGAGGATATAAAATAAAACTATAAATAGTATACCGTTCTACTTGGTACCGCCTAATAGCTGAGATGTAGGGCTACATTGTGCACCTTAAACGAAGCGCGTAGCGCGCAAGACCGCTCGGCATATCCCGATATCTTCTTTTTTTCAACTTGTTTTTTTAGTTCCGCGACGCCAAAAATGACGTCCTAGATTTTTGGTGTACACTTGCCGTATGAGGATATAAAATAAAACTATAAATAGTATACCGTTCTACTTGGTACCGCCTAATAGCTGAGATGTAGGGCTACATTGTGCACCTTAAACGAAGCGCGTAGCGCGCAAGACCGCTCGGCATATCCCGATATCTTCTTTTTTTCAACTTGTTTTTTTAGTTCCGCGACGCCAAAAATGACGTCCTAGATTTTTGGTGTACACTTGCCGTATGAGGATATAAAATAAAACTATAAATAGTATACCGTTCTACTTGGTACCGCCTAATAGCTGAGATGTAGGGCTACATTGTGCACCTTAAACGAAGCGCGTAGCGCGCAAGACCGCTCGGCATATCCCGATATCTTCTTTTTTTCAACTTGTTTTTTTAGTTCCGCGACGCCAAAAATGACGTCCTAGATTTTTGGTGTACACTTGCCGTATGAGGATATAAAATAAAACTATAAATAGTATACCGTTCTACTTGGTACCGCCTAATAGCTGAGATGTAGGGCTACATTGTGCACCTTAAACGAAGCGCGTAGCGCGCAAGACCGCTCGGCATATCCCGATATCTTCTTTTTTTCAACTTGTTTTTTTAGTTCCGCGACGCCAAAAATGACGTCCTAGATTTTTGGTGTACACTTGCCGTATGAGGATATAAAATAAAACTATAAATAGTATACCGTTCTACTTGGTACCGCCTAATAGCTGAGATGTAGGGCTACATTGTGCACCTTAAACGAAGCGCGTAGCGCGCAAGACCGCTCGGCATATCCCGATATCTTCTTTTTTTCAACTTGTTTTTTTAGTTCCGCGACGCCAAAAATGACGTCCTAGATTTTTGGTGTACACTTGCCGTATGAGGATATAAAATAAAACTATAAATAGTATACCGTTCTACTTGGTACCGCCTAATAGCTGAGATGTAGGGCTACATTGTGCACCTTAAACGAAGCGCGTAGCGCGCAAGACCGCTCGGCATATCCCGATATCTTCTTTTTTTCAACTTGTTTTTTTAGTTCCGCGACGCCAAAAATGACGTCCTAGATTTTTGGTGTACACTTGCCGTATGAGGATATAAAATAAAACTATAAATAGTATACCGTTCTACTTGGTACCGCCTAATAGCTGAGATGTAGGGCTACATTGTGCACCTTAAACGAAGCGCGTAGCGCGCAAGACCGCTCGGCATATCCCGATATCTTCTTTTTTTCAACTTGTTTTTTTAGTTCCGCGACGCCAAAAATGACGTCCTAGATTTTTGGTGTACACTTGCCGTATGAGGATATAAAATAAAACTATAAATAGTATACCGTTCTACTTGGTACCGCCTAATAGCTGAGATGTAGGGCTACATTGTGCACCTTAAACGAAGCGCGTAGCGCGCAAGACCGCTCGGCATATCCCGATATCTTCTTTTTTTCAACTTGTTTTTTTAGTTCCGCGACGCCAAAAATGACGTCCTAGATTTTTGGTGTACACTTGCCGTATGAGGATATAAAATAAAACTATAAATAGTATACCGTTCTACTTGGTACCGCCTAATAGCTGAGATGTAGGGCTACATTGTGCACCTTAAACGAAGCGCGTAGCGCGCAAGACCGCTCGGCATATCCCGATATCTTCTTTTTTTCAACTTGTTTTTTTAGTTCCGCGACGCCAAAAATGACGTCCTAGATTTTTGGTGTACACTTGCCGTATGAGGATATAAAATAAAACTATAAATAGTATACCGTTCTACTTGGTACCGCCTAATAGCTGAGATGTAGGGCTACATTGTGCACCTTAAACGAAGCGCGTAGCGCGCAAGACCGCTCGGCATATCCCGATATCTTCTTTTTTTCAACTTGTTTTTTTAGTTCCGCGACGCCAAAAATGACGTCCTAGATTTTTGGTGTACACTTGCCGTATGAGGATATAAAATAAAACTATAAATAGTATACCGTTCTACTTGGTACCGCCTAATAGCTGAGATGTAGGGCTACATTGTGCACCTTAAACGAAGCGCGTAGCGCGCAAGACCGCTCGGCATATCCCGATATCTTCTTTTTTTCAACTTGTTTTTTTAGTTCCGCGACGCCAAAAATGACGTCCTAGATTTTTGGTGTACACTTGCCGTATGAGGATATAAAATAAAACTATAAATAGTATACCGTTCTACTTGGTACCGCCTAATAGCTGAGATGTAGGGCTACATTGTGCACCTTAAACGAAGCGCGTAGCGCGCAAGACCGCTCGGCATATCCCGATATCTTCTTTTTTTCAACTTGTTTTTTTAGTTCCGCGACGCCAAAAATGACGTCCTAGATTTTTGGTGTACACTTGCCGTATGAGGATATAAAATAAAACTATAAATAGTATACCGTTCTACTTGGTACCGCCTAATAGCTGAGATGTAGGGCTACATTGTGCACCTTAAACGAAGCGCGTAGCGCGCAAGACCGCTCGGCATATCCCGATATCTTCTTTTTTTCAACTTGTTTTTTTAGTTCCGCGACGCCAAAAATGACGTCCTAGATTTTTGGTGTACACTTGCCGTATGAGGATATAAAATAAAACTATAAATAGTATACCGTTCTACTTGGTACCGCCTAATAGCTGAGATGTAGGGCTACATTGTGCACCTTAAACGAAGCGCGTAGCGCGCAAGACCGCTCGGCATATCCCGATATCTTCTTTTTTTCAACTTGTTTTTTTAGTTCCGCGACGCCAAAAATGACGTCCTAGATTTTTGGTGTACACTTGCCGTATGAGGATATAAAATAAAACTATAAATAGTATACCGTTCTACTTGGTACCGCCTAATAGCTGAGATGTAGGGCTACATTGTGCACCTTAAACGAAGCGCGTAGCGCGCAAGACCGCTCGGCATATCCCGATATCTTCTTTTTTTCAACTTGTTTTTTTAGTTCCGCGACGCCAAAAATGACGTCCTAGATTTTTGGTGTACACTTGCCGTATGAGGATATAAAATAAAACTATAAATAGTATACCGTTCTACTTGGTACCGCCTAATAGCTGAGATGTAGGGCTACATTGTGCACCTTAAACGAAGCGCGTAGCGCGCAAGACCGCTCGGCATATCCCGATATCTTCTTTTTTTCAACTTGTTTTTTTAGTTCCGCGACGCCAAAAATGACGTCCTAGATTTTTGGTGTACACTTGCCGTATGAGGATATAAAATAAAACTATAAATAGTATACCGTTCTACTTGGTACCGCCTAATAGCTGAGATGTAGGGCTACATTGTGCACCTTAAACGAAGCGCGTAGCGCGCAAGACCGCTCGGCATATCCCGATATCTTCTTTTTTTCAACTTGTTTTTTTAGTTCCGCGACGCCAAAAATGACGTCCTAGATTTTTGGTGTACACTTGCCGTATGAGGATATAAAATAAAACTATAAATAGTATACCGTTCTACTTGGTACCGCCTAATAGCTGAGATGTAGGGCTACATTGTGCACCTTAAACGAAGCGCGTAGCGCGCAAGACCGCTCGGCATATCCCGATATCTTCTTTTTTTCAACTTGTTTTTTTAGTTCCGCGACGCCAAAAATGACGTCCTAGATTTTTGGTGTACACTTGCCGTATGAGGATATAAAATAAAACTATAAATAGTATACCGTTCTACTTGGTACCGCCTAATAGCTGAGATGTAGGGCTACATTGTGCACCTTAAACGAAGCGCGTAGCGCGCAAGACCGCTCGGCATATCCCGATATCTTCTTTTTTTCAACTTGTTTTTTTAGTTCCGCGACGCCAAAAATGACGTCCTAGATTTTTGGTGTACACTTGCCGTATGAGGATATAAAATAAAACTATAAATAGTATACCGTTCTACTTGGTACCGCCTAATAGCTGAGATGTAGGGCTACATTGTGCACCTTAAACGAAGCGCGTAGCGCGCAAGACCGCTCGGCATATCCCGATATCTTCTTTTTTTCAACTTGTTTTTTTAGTTCCGCGACGCCAAAAATGACGTCCTAGATTTTTGGTGTACACTTGCCGTATGAGGATATAAAATAAAACTATAAATAGTATACCGTTCTACTTGGTACCGCCTAATAGCTGAGATGTAGGGCTACATTGTGCACCTTAAACGAAGCGCGTAGCGCGCAAGACCGCTCGGCATATCCCGATATCTTCTTTTTTTCAACTTGTTTTTTTAGTTCCGCGACGCCAAAAATGACGTCCTAGATTTTTGGTGTACACTTGCCGTATGAGGATATAAAATAAAACTATAAATAGTATACCGTTCTACTTGGTACCGCCTAATAGCTGAGATGTAGGGCTACATTGTGCACCTTAAACGAAGCGCGTAGCGCGCAAGACCGCTCGGCATATCCCGATATCTTCTTTTTTTCAACTTGTTTTTTTAGTTCCGCGACGCCAAAAATGACGTCCTAGATTTTTGGTGTACACTTGCCGTATGAGGATATAAAATAAAACTATAAATAGTATACCGTTCTACTTGGTACCGCCTAATAGCTGAGATGTAGGGCTACATTGTGCACCTTAAACGAAGCGCGTAGCGCGCAAGACCGCTCGGCATATCCCGATATCTTCTTTTTTTCAACTTGTTTTTTTAGTTCCGCGACGCCAAAAATGACGTCCTAGATTTTTGGTGTACACTTGCCGTATGAGGATATAAAATAAAACTATAAATAGTATACCGTTCTACTTGGTACCGCCTAATAGCTGAGATGTAGGGCTACATTGTGCACCTTAAACGAAGCGCGTAGCGCGCAAGACCGCTCGGCATATCCCGATATCTTCTTTTTTTCAACTTGTTTTTTTAGTTCCGCGACGCCAAAAATGACGTCCTAGATTTTTGGTGTACACTTGCCGTATGAGGATATAAAATAAAACTATAAATAGTATACCGTTCTACTTGGTACCAGCCTAATAGCTGAGATGTAGGGCTACATTGTGCACCTTAAACGAAGCGCGTAGCGCGCAAGACCGCTCGGCATATCCCGATATCTTCTTTTTTTCAACTTGTTTTTTTAGTTCCGCGACGCCAAAAATGACGTCCTAGATTTTTGGTGTACACTTGCCGTATGAGGATATAAAATAAAACTATAAATAGTATACCGTTCTACTTGGTACCGCCTAATAGCTGAGATGTAGGGCTACATTGTGCACCTTAAACGAAGCGCGTAGCGCGCAAGACCGCTCGGCATATCCCGATATCTTCTTTTTTTCAACTTGTTTTTTTACTTGCCGTATGAGGATATAAAATAAAACTATAAATAGTATACCGTTCTACTTGGTACCGCCTAATAGCTGAGATGTAGGGCATACATTGTGCACCTTAAACGAAGCGCGTAGCGCGCAAGACCGCTCGGCATATCCCGATATCTTCTTTTTTTCAACTTGTTTTTTAGTTCCGCGACGCCAAAAATGACGTCCCTAGATTTTTGGTTTTAGTTCCGCGACGCCAAAAATGACGTCCTAGATTTTTGGTGTACACTTGCCGTATGAGGATATAAAATAAAACTATAAATAGTATACCGTTCTACTTGGTACCGCCTAATAGCTGAGATGTAGGGCTACATTGTGCACCTTAAACGAAGCGCGTAGCGCGCAAGACCGCTCGGCATATCCCGATATCTTCTTTTTTTCAACTTGTTTTTTTAGTTCCGCGACGCCAAAAATGACGTCCTAGATTTTTGGTGTACACTTGCCGTATGAGGATATAAAATAAAACTATAAATAGTATACCGTTCTACTTGGTACCGCCTAATAGCTGAGATGTAGGGCTACATTGTGCACCTTAAACGAAGCGCGTAGCGCGCAAGACCGCTCGGCATATCCCGATATCTTCTTTTTTTCAACTTGTTTTTTTAGTTCCGCGACGCCAAAAATGACGTCCTAGATTTTTGGTGTACACTTGCCGTATGAGGATATAAAATAAAACTATAAATAGTATACCGTTCTACTTGGTACCGCCTAATAGCTGAGATGTAGGGCTACATTGTGCACCTTAAACGAAGCGCGTAGCGCGCAAGACCGCTCGGCATATCCCGATATCTTCTTTTTTTCAACTTGTTTTTTTAGTTCCGCGACGCCAAAAATGACGTCCTAGATTTTTGGTGTACACTTGCCGTATGAGGATATAAAATAAAACTATAAATAGTATACCGTTCTACTTGGTACCGCCTAATAGCTGAGATGTAGGGCTACATTGTGCACCTTAAACGAAGCGCGTAGCGCGCAAGACCGCTCGGCATATCCCGATATCTTCTTTTTTTCAACTTGTTTTTTTAGTTCCGCGACGCCAAAAATGACGTCCTAGATTTTTGGTGTACACTTGCCGTATGAGGATATAAAATAAAACTATAAATAGTATACCGTTCTACTTGGTACCGCCTAATAGCTGAGATGTAGGGCTACATTGTGCACCTTAAACGAAGCGCGTAGCGCGCAAGACCGCTCGGCATATCCCGATATCTTCTTTTTTTCAACTTGTTTTTTTAGTTCCGCGACGCCAAAAATGACGTCCTAGATTTTTGGTGTACACTTGCCGTATGAGGATATAAAATAAAACTATAAATAGTATACCGTTCTACTTGGTACCGCCTAATAGCTGAGATGTAGGGCTACATTGTGCACCTTAAACGAAGCGCGTAGCGCGCAAGACCGCTCGGCATATCCCGATATCTTCTTTTTTTCAACTTGTTTTTTTAGTTCCGCGACGCCAAAAATGACGTCCTAGATTTTTGGTGTACACTTGCCGTATGAGGATATAAAATAAAACTATAAATAGTATACCGTTCTACTTGGTACCGCCTAATAGCTGAGATGTAGGGCTACATTGTGCACCTTAAACGAAGCGCGTAGCGCGCAAGACCGCTCGGCATATCCCGATATCTTCTTTTTTTCAACTTGTTTTTTTAGTTCCGCGACGCCAAAAATGACGTCCTAGATTTTTGGTGTACACTTGCCGTATGAGGATATAAAATAAAACTATAAATAGTATACCGTTCTACTTGGTACCGCCTAATAGCTGAGATGTAGGGCTACATTGTGCACCTTAAACGAAGCGCGTAGCGCGAAAGACCGCTCGGCATATCCCGATATCTTCTTTTTTTCAACTTGTTTTTTTAAGTTCCGCGACGCCAAAAATGACGTCCTAGATTTTTGGTGTACACTTGCCGTATGAGGATATAAAATAAAACTATAAATAGTATACCGTTCTACTTGGTACCGCCTAATAGCTGAGATGTAGGGCTACATTGTGCACCTTAAACGAAGCGCGTAGCGCGCAAGACCGCTCGGCATATCCCGATATCTTCTTTTTTTCAACTTGTTTTTTTAGTTCCGCGACGCCAAAAATGACGTCCTAGATTTTTGGTGTACACTTGCCGTATGAGGATATAAAATAAAACTATAAATAGTATACCGTTCTACTTGGTACCGCCTAATAGCTGAGATGTAGGGCTACATTGTGCACCTTAAACGAAGCGCTTAGCGCGCAAGACCGCTCGGCATATCCCGATATCTTCTTTTTTTCAACTTGTTTTTTTAGTTCCGCGACGCCAAAAATGACGTCCTAGATTTTTGGTGTACACTTGCCGTATGAGGATATAAAATAAAACTATAAATAGTATACCGTTCTACTTGGTACCGCCTAATAGCTGAGATGTAGGGCTACATTGTGCACCTTAAACGAAGCGCGTAGCGCGCAAAACCGCTCGGCATATCCCGATATCTTCTTTTTTTCAACTTGTTTTTTTAGTTCCGCGACGCCAAAAATGACGTCCTAGATTTTTGGTGTACACTTGCCGTATAGGATATAAAATAAAACTATAAATAGTATACCGTTCTACTTGGTACCGCCTAATAGCTGAGATGTAGGGCTACATTGTGCACCTTAAACGAAGCGCGTAGCGCGCAAGACCGCTCGGCATATCCCGATATCTTCTTTTTTTCAACTTGTTTTTTTAGTTCCGCGACGCCAAAAATGACGTCCTAGATTTTTGGTGTACACTTGCCGTATGAGGATATAAAATAAAACTATAAATAGTATACCGTTCTACTTGGTACCGCCTAATAGCTGAGATGTAGGGCTACATTGTGCACCTTAAACGAAGCGCGTAGCGCGCAAGACCGCTCGGCATATCCCGATATCTTCTTTTTTTCAACTTGTTTTTTTAGTTCCGCGACGCCAAAAATGACGTCCTAGATTTTTGGTGTACACTTGCCGTATGAGGATATAAAATAAAACTATAAATAGTATACCGTTCTACTTGGTACCGCCTAATAGCTGAGATGTAGGGCTACATTGTGCACCTTAAACGAAGCGCGTAGCGCGCAAGACCGCTCGGCATATCCCGATATCTTCTTTTTTTCAACTTGTTTTTTTAGTTCCGCGACGCCAAAAATGACGTCCTAGATTTTTGGTGTACACTTGCCGTATGAGGATATAAAATAAAACTATAAATAGTATACCGTTCTACTTGGTACCGCCTAATAGCTGAGATGTAGGGCTACATTGTGCACCTTAAACGAAGCGCGTAGCGCGCAAGACCGCTCGGCATATCCCGATATCTTCTTTTTTTCAACTTGTTTTTTTAGTTCCGCGACGCCAAAAATGACGTCCTAGATTTTTGGTGTACACTTGCCGTATGAGGATATAAAATAAAACTATAAATAGTATACCGTTCTACTTGGTACCGCCTAATAGCTGAGATGTAGGGCTACATTGTGCACCTTAAACGAAGCGCGTAGCGCGCAAGACCGCTCGGCATATCCCGATATCTTCTTTTTTTCAACTTGTTTTTTTAGTTCCGCGACGCCAAAAATGACGTCCTAGATTTTTGGTGTACACTTGCCGTATGAGGATATAAAATAAAACTATAAATAGTATACCGTTCTACTTGGTACCGCCTAATAGCTGAGATGTAGGGCTACATTGTGCACCTTAAACGAAGCGCGTAGCGCGCAAGACCGCTCGGCATATCCCGATATCTTCTTTTTTTCAACTTGTTTTTTTAGTTCCGCGACGCCAAAAATGACGTCCTAGATTTTTGGTGTACACTTGCCGTATGAGGATATAAAATAAAACTATAAATAGTATACCGTTCTACTTGGTACCGCCTAATAGCTGAGATGTAGGGCTACATTGTGCACCTTAAACGAAGCGCGTAGCGCGCAAGACCGCTCGGCATATCCCGATATCTTCTTTTTTTCAACTTGTTTTTTTAGTTCCGCGACGCCAAAAATGACGTCCTAGATTTTTGGTGTACACTTGCCGTATGAGGATATAAAATAAAACTATAAATAGTATACCGTTCTACTTGGTACCGCCTAATAGCTGAGATGTAGGGCTACATTGTGCACCTTAAACGAAGCGCGTAGCGCGCAAGACCGCTCGGCATATCCCGATATCTTCTTTTTTTCAACTTGTTTTTTTAGTTCCGCGACGCCAAAAATGACGTCCTAGATTTTTGGTGTACACTTGCCGTATGAGGATATAAAATAAAACTATAAATAGTATACCGTTCTACTTGGTACCGCCTAATAGCTGAGATGTAGGGCTACATTGTGCACCTTAAACGAAGCGCGTAGCGCGCAAGACCGCTCGGCATATCCCGATATCTTCTTTTTTTCAACTTGTTTTTTTAGTTCCGCGACGCCAAAAATGACGTCCTAGATTTTTGGTGTACACTTGCCGTATGAGGATA
>OZ020306.1:61144532-61258565 GCA_963971305.1 Arcuatula senhousia
TCAAACTATTGTTTTTCCATTTTGAAAATATTCAATTCGTGTAACTAAATGTTATAACTGGTCGTTTTTATTTAAATCCGTATTAAGTAACTTTTAAAGAAGACAAACTCGCGTTTACTTTTTAAATTTTTGTATCGTTTCTTTCTGTGCCTAGTATATATTGTGTATAACATTAATGATGACTAATGTTTTGAATGACTTGATTTGGTACCATATTTTGATTTAGCAAATTTGGAATGGCTAAGCCGCTTTCATAAGGGAACAACCATTTGATTTTGAGGGGGGGTTGGAAGTTTTGGTAAATAAATATTCTGCCCTGGAAAAAGTATAAATAATCTGTCTCAATTAAGCTATTGAATGCAGAAAAAAAATATTCTTGCCCGCAAATTTGTGAAAATAAATAATCTGTCTCGACCGAAACTGCCAGGACCCCCTCAGAATCAAATGGTCGTCCCCTAAACCAAAATAAGTTTTTGGAGGTTTTGAAGGCAAACCTTCACGTAGGACGATTCTTTTATTGCCAAAACCTAAGATCCAGCAATCCAGTCAGATAATATTTTGTGTGATGAAACTTTTGTGAAGGTCAAATTGAAGATCATGAACATTTTTGATAATTCTTTTTTTTTCAAGTGGACGGTACTGTGTGAAGGGTTCGTTGGGTAGAGTGTGGGTACAGCAGCCTGATCCGATGTCAGGTTTTTGAGCGCTCGCTTTTAGTGGACTTTTACCGTGTTACCCTGACCCCATATTCAGACTCCAGTTAAACGGCATAATCTCAGCTGTCCAAGTTGATAATCAGTTAGTATACTTTTCAAGAAATTCATTTTCCACTTTAAAAGTGTCTTCCAAAAAAGTTTTCGGCCCGAAAAATTATCTTAGCTCACATTGTCACTCGAGCTTAAAAAATAAATGTCTACTTTTGAAACAATTCATTGTCCTTTAGCGTGTTACATTAAAGTTAACGGCCAGAAAAAAACCTGTAACCGAAGTTCACATTGTCACCGGAGCGTGAAAACTGAGTCAGGGTCGCATGGCATGGTGGCGGTTGCGTTAACATAGTATATACCAAATATCAGATGCCTGGCTACATGGGATAATACTTTCTCAAGCAATTAATTCATTCCACAAGAGTCTTGCACAAAAGACGCAGCCGGAAAGTAATACCTATATCGTAGGCGAGACTAAATTAAATCGGTTTTAGTATTAAAACATTGAATGTTTAAAGATCCAAGAGTTTAACGTTCTGAAGATTAAAATTCAGTCCTACGGGTTGAACGCAATAAATTATACTGTCGTTCAGATAATATTATGAACGCTGCATTGTTAATCCTGAACTTCATAATTGTTCATGATTTTGATAATTTTAAAATTCAAGATTCGAAGAATAACAGATCACATAATCATGAAAATGTAGCTCTTTTTACATCATGGAGCTACAAAATGCTTATTAACTCTTGATTAAAGCCAATCCGTTCGTTAGTTTGGCTAGTAAACGTCAGTGTGGTGAACGGCCACTATAGCCAACTCGCCGAAATCGAATTTGGCAAGTCGAGTTGTTCTGCAACTCGCCAGGCAAGATAATCTTTTTTAAAACTCGAGTTCTCGAACGAAATTACAACACTGTATTGTGTGACGTGTGCTTTAATTTAATATTTGATTTATGGATCTTTTAATATTACTTACGTGACAGGTATGTTGTCACGCCAGCAGACAAAGCTTCCAATAATATAGTTTTTGTATGTAATGCACATTATTACAATTGTCTAATAAAAGAACTAGGCATTGATGGCAATACTTCCGCTATTGCTAGATACATACAAGCGGACTACATTTAACTAAGATGAAATCATAGCCAACCATAGCTCTTCTATGACCTCTTTCAATATTCAAATGAAAGAGGAACATAAAGAGTTACCATATTTGTACTGGATAACTTCACAAAAACCCGTACAAAGAAAGATATATAGCTGGATCTTCATCATGTTCTACCACAGAGCTGTCCGTTCATTTAACTAAAATCGTGTCTGCTGTCAAAGAAGGTCAACAAGCATACTGCGACACTATTTATAATCGTAGTGGAATTAACCATATGTGGATTTTGAAGAACTCAAAAGATTTGTTAGATCATTTTAAATCTAGAATTTTTTTCTGAGGTTCACTCTTTGAAAACGTTTGATTTTTCAACTTTATACACTACCTTGCCACACGAAAAACTAAAATGTCGATTGAAAAAACTTCTCGAAAGAGCCTTTTCAAACTCTAGGAATTTTGTTGTTTTGTGTTATAATTCTACATTCTTTTTCAAAACATCTTTCAAAGACAAAATTTGTTACACACTGGAACAAGTTTGCAGTATGCTTGATTTCCTCATTGACAACATATTTGTCACCTTTGGAGGAGAGATTTTTCAACAGCAAATCGGCATTCCAATGGGCACAAACTGTGCTCCTCTCCTCGCCGATTTGTTTTTGGTAGATGGATTCCTTCGATATATCCTCCAGAATTGGAGATTAAAGAGACCACCGAATTAAACTGCTCCACGTCTTTCTTGGATTTGCACCCCGAATTTGACCCAGGTGGTCATCTCAGTACAAATATTTACGATAAAAGAGACGATTTTAATTTTCAAATTATTAATTTTCCTAATCTACAGAGCAATATACCTACGTTCTGCATACGATGTTTATATTTCACAACTTATTCGATATGCCAGAGCTTGCACACATTTCACAGATTTTTTTATCAGACACCGATTTCTTCGTGACCGACTTTTGGAGCAGGGCTATAAGAAAATACGTCTCATACGATCTCTAAAAAAAATCTTTCTTCGTTATCAGCCACTTGTAGAAAGTTCAAAATTGAGTAAAAAGATATTGTAGTTTATTGTTTTAATAGGGTTTGACTGATCTGCTGTACAGAGATGATCATCTCAATATCCCTATTGTGGCTCACAACTATTTTGTGTTCTATGGTCATTACCGGATCCTAAGATCACAATGGAAGAGGGAGGTTTGGCGCCATAAAACCTGGTTTAACCCACCATTTCGTTTGAAATGCCTGTACCAAGTCAGGACCATTGCGATCCACCAATTCCACGGTATGACGGATTCGTTTTTGTCATTTTCTCTGGACTATGAGGTTGATCATTCAAGTTCGGTAGTTTTGTTATTACCTTTAATTAACTCCTTATGCAAATGTTAAATGGTGTTGGTGATTTGCAAATTTACTTGGCTGCCAACTCTGGCTTACGCTAGAAGATAATTAATTTCGGCGAGTACAAATATGAGGTAGGCATTGCCTAAATGCGAGCACAGCAAAAATACAAGATGTCAATGAACAGCTTAATTGTATTGTTACATACTTTTTATACGACCGCAAAAAATTTGTGGTCGTATAATGTTATGGCGATGTCGTCGTCTGCGTCTGTGTCTGCGTCTGCGTCGTCTGGGGACACTTTGGTTTCCGTGCGATAACTTGAGTAAATGGTGACCAAATGTTACGAAATTTTGATATGATGTTTGTTTTCACTAAAGGAAGGTTGGTATTGTATTTGGGGTTTGTGGTCCCTACTGTTTGAGAAAAAAGGGCCAAAAAGGGCTAAAACGGGTGTATTAACAAAACTGTTGCAGAATGTTTATTATTCATTCGATTTTCAAAATTCTTTTTTTATTGAATTCATTATTAAATTCTGTCAACTAAATGTGTCAATGGTTTTGATATAAATTGCACTGTTACATTGTTACTGGGGGGTCAAAAAGGGGCCACACCCAAAAAACTGACTTTTTTATTTGTGGTCCGATTTTCAAAACCTTTTTTTATTAGAATCCTTGTAAAAATCCCTGACTGCGTTTTTCAATCAGATTTGTAATATATCTTACCGTTTTTGAGATATTAGGGGTCAAAGGGGCCAAAAACGCCATTTTTTAGAAGTTTGTTAAGGCAAATAGTTTTATACCAAAAATTAAGTTGTAGTGAACCAGCCAATTGTTATGAAGTTTTAATATGATGATTATATCCACTAAAGGAATGTTGGTTTTGTTTTGGGGGTTTGTGGCCCCTACTGTTTTAGAAAAAAGGGCCAAAAAGGGCTAAAACAGGTGTATTGACAACACTGTTGTAGAATGTTTATTATGTATTCGATTTTTAAATTTTTTTTTTTAATTCATCATTAAATTCTGTCAGCAAAATGTGTCAATGGTTTTGATATATATTGCACTGTTGCATTGCTACTGGGGGTCAAAAAGGGGTCACACCCAAAAAATTGACTTTTTTATTTGTGGTCCGATTTTCAAAATCTTTTTTTCTTTAGAATCCTTGTGAAAATCCCTGCCTGTGTTTTCAATCAGATTTGCAATATCTCTTACTGTTTTAGGGGTCAAAGGGGCACAATTGTAAATAATACATGTATATAAATAAGGCATTTTGTATTAGATGTGAATATAAATAAATATGTGTCAAAAATGCATTTTTTAGTCCACCACAGGATGCATGTGTCAAAAAGCTTTGTGAGTCCACCATGGGCTTCATGTGACCAAAGCAATGAACTATCCATATTGGGCCTCCAGCGTACAGGGTTCAACTTGTTGCGGTCGTATCATGCTGCGCTCGGCGTAGCTTTTTATTGAGTTGAAGAAGGCTCCCCCTATATCCCCTATACCATGAAACATTCAAAGATGGATCCTCTTTTTGGCCCATGTATGACGGAGTTCCACACCTCAATTGAGAAAAAGAATCGTTTAGAATTCAGAATATAAGATCTAGAGGACCCCATTCCCGAAAAGACGTGGACGCTTTTGATGCAAATGTTAACTGTTTTAATCGTTTTACTTTAATCGGTTCATTTTCTAGAACGTTCAGATTGGGACGAGGTGTTTGGGCCGAATGAGCGTTAAAAGAGAAAATGTAAAAAAAAAAATTGAATAAAATTTGATTTACTTAAAAAATGAAGTAACTCATCGTCATCAGAATATTTTTCTCTTTGTTCTATATTTACATAGACATTTTTGGAAGGCGAGTAGCAAAATTTGAAATTATTTTCAAATTCACATCGAACCTGTATAAATTGTGCACGTGAAATTGTGAGAAGCATATAATCCGGACGAAAAAAATCAATAGACATATTTTTTCGCGGGAACTTGCTGTAGAGCTCTCCGCTCTCGCGGGCACTACGTGCCCGCTACGAGCTGTGCTCGCTATTATTTCGTATCTAGTCAAAATGGTGATCTGAATTCCAAAACTGTTTTAATTATTGCTTTATTTGTTAGATAATATTTACATACGTTTTGGTAAACAAATTTATCGCCAAATTATTGGTATTCCTTTGGGTACTAATTGTGCACCACTTATAGCCGACCTTTTTAGCTCACCTGACCCGAAGGGTCATGTGAGCTATTGTCATCACTTGGCGTCCGTCGTCCGTAAACTTTTTAAAACGTTAACTCCTCTGACACCATAAGTCCAATTTATTGTCTGGAACTTTGTTGTCATTTGTATTTGCAACCAAACTTGGTATGGTTGTTTATTAGCATTCGGTGCTTAGAACTGATGTGGGGATTTTTGATTCGTCGTAAAACATGGCCGCCATGGCTAAAAATAGAACATATGGGTAAAATGCAGTTTTTTGCAAATAACTCAAAAACGGCTACAGATATCAAAATTCTGGCATAGGGTAAAAGTGATCAGCACCTCAAGATCTACCTACCCTGAAATTTTGAAGAAAATCCAACGACCCATGTAGGAGTTATTGCCCTTTTTGTGGATTTTTTGCAAATTTTGCACCTGTTTAGCTCAATATCTCTGACACTTTAAGTCCAAATGGAACCAAACTTTTTATAGTTGTTTATTAGCATTAGCTGTATAGAACTGATGTGGGGATTTTTGATTGGTTGTAAAACATGGCCGCTGTGGCTAAAAATAGAACATAGAGGTAAATGGCAGTTTTTTGCAAATAACTTTAAAACGGTGACAGATTTCAAAATTTTGATTGGTAACAAAAGTGATCAGCACCTCAAGATCTACCAGCTCTGAAATTTTGAAGAAAATCCAACAACCCATGTAGGAGTTATTGCCCTTTTTATACCCCCGCTTCGAAGAAGAGGGGGGTATACTGTTTTACCCCCGTCCGTCCGTTCGTTCGTCCGTTCGTCCGTCCGTCCGTAACAAAACTTCCGTCACAGTTTTCTAAGTAACTACATGAGATAGAGGTCTGATATTTTGTATACAGCTTTATCCTGTAGTGCCATATGGTGTATACCCATTTTATGCTCCTAAGTAGTCTACTTCCTGTTTACCGAATACTTAGGTTTTTACACACAATGGACATAAAGGCAAAATTTTCGTCAAAGTTTCCCAAGCAACTACATGAGATAGAGGTCTGATATTTTGTATACAGCTTTATCCTATAGTGCCATATGGTGTATACCAATTTTAGGCTCCTAGGTAGTCTACTTCCTGTTTACTGAATACTTAGGTTTTTACACAACGGACATAAAGGCTAAATATCCGTCAAAGTTTCCCAAGCAACTACATGAGACAGAGGTCTGATATTTTGTATACAGCTTTATCCTATAGTCCCATATGGTGTATAGTGATTTTAAGTTCATAGGTCAACCACTTCCTGTTTACAAAGTATTTAAATTGTACGAGTGGCTTAGTTTGGGGAGCGGGGGTATCACTAGTGAGCATTAGCTCACAGATTTACTTGTTGTGGATTTTTTGCAAATTTTGCACCTGTTTAGCTCAATATCTTGAAAACTATACAAGATATTTGAGAAATTTAAATTGCATATTGTTAAGCACATCAAGATCTACAAAATATGTAATAGTGTCAACGTTGTAGAACCTATCCTTTTAGGAGTTATTGCCCTTAGAACGTCAAAATTGAGCATTTTAACAGCATTTCCTCATTACATTGAAAACGTTAACTCCTCCTACACTTCAAGTCCAATTGGAACCAAACTTGGTATAGTTGTTTATTAGCATTAGGTGTATAGAACTGATGTGGGGATTTTTGATTGGTCGTAAAACATGGCCGCTGTGGCTAAAAATACTACATAGAGGTAAATGGCATTTTTTTGCAAATAACTCTAAAACGGTGACAGATTTTAAAATTTTGATTGGAAACAAAAGTGATCAGCACCTCAAGATCTACCTACCCTGAAATTTTGAAGAAAATCCAACGACCCATGTAGGAGTTATTGCTCTTTTTGTGGATTTTTTGCAAATTTTGCACCTGTTTAGCTCACTATCTTGAAAACTATACAAGATATTTGAGAAATTTAAATTGCATATTGTTAAGCACATCAAGATCTACAAAATATGTAATAGGGTCAACGTTGTAGAACCTTTCCTTTTAGGAGTTATTGCCCTTAGAACGTCAAAATTGAACATTTTAACAGCATTTCCTCATTACATTGAAAACTTTAACTCCTCTGACACTTCAAGTCCAATTGGAACCAAACTTGGTATAGTTGTTTATTAGCATTAGGTGTATAGAACTGATGTGGGGATTTTTGACTGGTTGTAAAACATGGCCGCTGTGGCTAAAAATAGAACGTAGGGGTAAATGGCAGTTTTTTGCAAAAAACTCAAAAACGGTGACAGATTTTAAAATTTTGATTGGGAACAAAAGTGATCAGCACCTGAAGATCTACCAGGTCTGAAATTTTGAAGAAAATCCAACGACCCATGTAGGAGTTATTGCCCTTTTTGTGGATTTTTGGCAAATTTTGCACCTGTTTAGCTCAATATCTTGAAAACCATACAAGATATTTGAGAAATTTAAATTGCATATTGTTGAGCACATCAAGATCTACTAAATATGTAATAGGGTCAACGTTGTAGGACCTTTCCTTTGAGTAGTTATTGCCCTTAGAACGTCAAAATTGAGCTTTTAAAAAGCATTTCCTCATTACATTGGAAATGTTAACTCCTCTGACACTTAAAGTCAAATTGGAACCAAACTTGGTTTTGTTGTTTATTAGCTTAAGGTGTATAGAACTGATGTGGGGATTTTTGATTGGTTGTAAAACATGGCTGCTGTGGCTAAAAATAGAACATTGGGTTAAACTGCATTTTTTTGCTAATAACTCCAAAAGGGTGACAGATTTTTGAATTTTAGTTGAGATAAAAGTGATCAGCACCTTAAGATCCACCATATTGTCAGATGGTCCCCTTATTAAACTTATAACCCTCTCAATGTCAAATAGATTTTACCTAATAGCCTATACTTCAGGCACATATGTCAGGTGAGCGATTCAGGCTCCTGGGAGCCTCTTGTATTACAGAAAACTGTTTAAAACATTCTTCCACAAGTATCGATCTCTTATTGCAAAATTTAATTGCACACGTAGTTTTCTTATAGTGAAAGGAATATCACACTCTTTTTTTTCATATTTCATTTATCATCATCATTTCATGTTCATTTTATCATCCTTTTCATGTTCATCGCCTGTAAATAACCTATATAGCGTTGCACGGGCGTAAAACACCAACTCACTCACTCCAGTGGCAGTCAAAACTCTCCTACCCGATTGGCCTTGTGTCCCCATTTCCTCCACTTCATCATCATTTCATGTTCATTGTATCACCACTTTCATGTTCAACTCCCGGATATAGCCGAAATCGCGCTGCTTGGGAGTAAAGCAATAGCTAACTACCTAACTGAATTTTATGGTAATGTTTTTTATAAAGCTCACAAATTCAAAAGCAATCCATTAGAAATGAAAAATTGGCTTCAAAATGTATTACGGAAAGGATATGAATTGAATATTTTGGTTAAGTCTTTGAATTTAGTGTTTTTTGGCCGAAATATTGATAACTTGATACTTGCTATAAAACTTTCATAAACGTTTTTACTGTTGTCAATTTAAGCATTATAGCGATCAAGCATGTCGGTTTCGTATGATGACACTTCACTAAATCATTATTGTTTGAAGTGTTGTGTCGATTTAAAATCGATACGTTTGATTTTATTTTACATCAGTCGATTGATGATTCTCTGCTAGCTGTCAGTAACAGCGAGTGTTATATAGAGAGTTCCTTTACCGTCCTTTTGACTGTTCTTGTTTTTTGTCTTAGGTTCTCTCTAGTGGAATTGGACTTTGATCCATTTGATTTTTATTTTTTTTTAGTTTTTGTGCTTTGACTAGGAATTTTGATAGGGGGAAGTTGGGCCCAAAAAACTAGTTAAACCCCGCCACATATTTTATGTGCCTGTCCTAAGCCAGGAATCTTTGACAAAGCTTTCGTTTGTACTTGTCTTTTTGATGTTTTCTGTTCCTTGTTTAAGAAGGGGTCCTATCTGTGACTATTTCAGGGCTGGATTTGAATTATATGCATTTTAATTAGTCCATGGGCCAATTGCAGAATCGCGAGTAGTGCCAAATGGCCTCGTTGAAGGCTGCTGGTGGTTGTCCATTGTGCCTAACCCTAACCCTAGGTTTTTCTATTTTTAAATTGCCGTTTAATTGTGGGCTGTGTCGCGTACACTTATACCGCATCTCATTATTTTCTATTACTCTCAATCAGCGCAATTTCTAGACAAACATGAAATGATGATAAAGTGGAGGAAAATGGACAACATGCCAGTCGGGGAGGAGAGTTTTGAAAGGCACTGGAAAAGTGCATGATGGGTAGGGACGGGAAATATATCATTTTGCATAGGGATTCTACGGGTCCTACGTACTGTTACCGAGGTCTGATATACATGGGTCTGTGTTTTGGGTGCTGTTTCCTGGGTGGGTTTACACAATTAAATTAGGTGGTTGAATGGGGCAGCCCTGACATCGAGAGATGCGGGGTCGTCAGGCGATAATGCGGAAAACCTGGCCGCAAACCATAGTGGTGCACCGTGTTGGGAAAAATGTCACGTTCCTCGCACGTTAAAGAACCCTGCTGCAGGTCTCGGTAAGAGTAGGACCCGTAGGATCCCCATGCAGGAGGCGAAATTTCCCGTCCCTACCCATCACTCCTTTTTCCAGTGGCAGTCAAAACTCTCCTACCCGATTGGCCTTGTGTCCCCATTTCCTCGACTTCATCATCACCCAGGTGGTCATCTCAGTACAAAAATCTACGATAAACGAGACGATTTTAATTTTCAAATTATTAATTTTCCTAATCTACAGAGCAATATACCTACTTCTCCTGCATACGGTGTTTATATTTCTCAACTTATTCGATATGCCAGAGCTTGCACACATTTCACAGATTTTTTTATCAGACACCGGTTTCTTCGTGACCGACTTTTGAAGCAGGGCTATAAGAAAATACGTCTCATACGATCACTAAAAAAATTCTTTCTTCGTTATCAGCCACTAGTAGAAAAGTTCAAAATCGAGTTAAAAGATATGATAGTTAATTGTTTTAATTAGTGTTTGACTGGTGTGCTGTACTGAGATGATCACCTCAATATCCCTATTGTGTCTCACAACTATGTTGTGTTCTATGGTCATTACCGGATCCTAAGATCGCAATGGAAGAGGGAGGTTTGGCGCCATAAAACCTGGTTTAACCCACCACTTCTCTGGAAGTGCCTGTACCAAGTCAGGACCACTGCGATCTTTGATTCTTCTGGTTTCATTACAACTCTCAGAACTTCGAGATTTTGCTTATGTTAAATTCCGTATCATATCTTGTTCAACTTTGAAACTTTATTCCGAGTAAATATTACAGCATCGCTTAATTTATATATTACATGTATGAGCTAAGCAAATTTTACAGTGTATAATATTTTTTACGTAACTATATATTATAGACTTGAAGATCGCAATGGAAGTGGGAGGTTTGGCGCCTTAAAACCTGGTTTAACCCACCATTTCGTTTGAAATGCCTGTACCAAGTCAGGACCATTGCGATCCACCAGTTCTCCGGTATGACTGATTCGTTTTTGTCATTTTCTCTGGACTATGAGATTGATCATTCAAGTTCGGTAGTTTTGTTATTACCTTTATTTATGTTCATTGCATCATCATTTTTCATGTTCATCTCCAGGATATAGCCGAAATATTGCTGCTTGGGAGTAAAGCAATAACTAACTAACTAATTAACACAATTAAAGGAGTAGAGCCACGAATGCCTCAAATCGGCCCGGTATTTTTACTAATTTTCAAACTACTTCAACTTTTCGTAAATTTATCCAAAATGAGTTAAGGCATAACTGAACTTTTCATATATGTAAGATTTTACAAAATATCTACATCACAGGTCTAGCCTTGGCATTTCAAACACGCCATATATTATACAAATCCAAAATTTTTGCCCATTTGCACTGTTTTCTCGTCGTATTTTGCCAAAAATAGTATTGGCCACATTCGTCGACCATGGTAATATTTTGATAGTTAATTTATAACATAATAATACACATTTCTATCACAAAATAATTTTGGTCGACGGGTGTGGCCATTTTCGTTTTCACCGATTTATACATGAAAATCAATGAAAAATGTCAAAAAACGAGATTTTGTACAAAATAGACTGATTTTTAGCTCACTGTCCTCCTTGTTGATAAACAATTAAACAAAAAGATATTGCAATTTATAAAATATGAAGTCTAATGAACATCAAAGCAGCAATTACAAGCAAGTATATCAAAGTTGAATTTTTGGGCCGATTTGGGGCCTTTGTGGCTCTACTCCTTTGTTGTCTGAATTGGTTCTTGATTATGATTATGACTGAAATATTGTTGACTTGACATAAAACAAACAAAACAAATTGCCTAATTTAAAGCCAGAACCTGCATAGGTGAAATATTACCATGTTAGCAGTTTTTAAGTCAGACTTGAGGCTCTTCCAAGAAATCGTTAAAGCCCAACAACCTTAGATAGTAAGTTTGTTATTGATTTAATCCAAAGCAGTGATATTTTGGCAATATCCGGGAGTTTGGTTGTTGTTTTCTTAATGTCACGTCAACGATATTGCAGCTATAATCGGGACATCAATATCCAGCAGATTAACGTGAAAGCAATGCTATGATGATAGAGAAGAAAGGGGGGCACAATGTTAAGTCGGGAAAAGAGTTTGACTGCCATTGGAAATAAGAGACTCCCAGGAGCCTGAATCGCTCACCTGGCTTATATGAATTAATGTTATAATATTTAACATTGCCAACAGCCCGACACACAACTTGAAAGCTGAGCAATTAAGCAAGCAAATTTGTGGCACGATCTTATACGGTACACTATCTTTTACGTACAATCTAAAATTTGAGGCATTTAAGGGGCCGTATCTTCTATTATGGTCTTGAATTTTTTGCCTAATAGACAATTTTGTAGAGATCAATTAGCTGAACATTTAAGCAAGCAAAACCTGTTCCCTATCTTTTATAGTTCACAATCTACAAGGTCTAAACCTCTTGGGGTTTAAGGGGCCATAAATTCTATAAAGGGGTCATCTTGCAATTATAACCTAATGGACATTTATGAGAGCTCAATTAGCTGAACATTTAAAACAAGCAAAACCTTTTCCCTATCTTCTGTCGTTCTTAATCTATGAGGCTAGTCCCGTGCGGGGCCCGGATGGCGAATAGGCCCGCAGCAGAGCCTAGCTTGTCGTAAGAGGCGACTAAGGGTCTTGGGATTCTGACGTCGGATCAGTGCTCAGCACACAGAGCGACCAAGTGTGTACCCTAGGTGGCTGAATAGGGTGGCCCTCGTCCGCGGGGGTTGTCAGGTCTATAATACGGAAACCCTAACCGCCGACCATAGTGGGCCAACGTGTGTGGAGAATGCCACGCTTCGTGCACGTAAAAGACCCCTTTGTGGACCGCCAAGTAGTGCACCACAAAGGCTAAATTTTCCGCCCCTATCCACCTCTCCCCCTTTTCTGTGGTTCTTCAAAATTTACCGGTCCTTTGTTTCCCACCCATCCCCATTTTTCATTTATCATCATCATTTCGTGTTTATTTAATCATCCTTTTCACACACATTTCACAGATTTTTTGATCAGACACCGGTTTCTTCGTGACCGACTTTTGAAGCAGGGCTATAAGAAAATACGTCTCATACGATCACTAAAAAAATTCTTTCTTCGTTATCAGCCAGTAGTAGAAAAGTTCAAAATTGAGTTAAAAGATATGATAGTTAATTGTTTTAATTAGTGTTTGACTGGTGTGCTGTACTGAGATGATCACCTCAATATCCCTATTGTGTCTCACAACTATGTTGTGTTCTATGGTCATTACCGGATCCTAAGATCGCAATGGAAGAGGGAGGTTTGGCGCCATAAAACCTGGTTTAACCCACCACTTCTTTGGAAGTGCCTGTACCAAGTCAGGACCATTGCGGTCTTTAATTCTTCTGGTTTTGTGTTTCTCTCAAATAAAAAACAAAATTCCAGCCAAAAGCTTCTGTATTTTGTTCGTGATAATTTTCATATCCTACATGTCCTTATTTTCAACTTATTAAACCTAACTCAAAGAAAATTTGTCAGTGTCAGACTATTTTACGTAACTATATATTATGGGTTTAACAAATTTTACAGTGTCACACTATTCTATGTAACTATATAGATTATGGACTTGAAGATCACAATGGAAGAGGGAGGTTTGGCGCCATAAAACCTGGTTTAACCCACCATTTCGTTTGAAATGCCTGTACCAAGTCAGGACCATTGCGATCCACCAGTTCTCCGGTATGACTGATTCGTTTTTGTCATTTTCTCTGGACTATGAGATTGATCATTCAAGTTCGGTAGTTTTGTTATTACCTTTATTTCATGTTCATCGCCTGTAAATAACCTATATAGCGTTGCACGGGCGTAAAACGCCAACTCACTCACTCACTCTATGAGGCTAAAACCACTATTTTTCATTAGTCATGTTTGTCATCTGACATTCTCAACCCAATTAACAATTATGTAGAGCTCAATTAGCTGAACATTTTAACTTAGCAAAACCTTTTCCCTATCTCTATCGTTCACATGATAAAGCTATAATCACTGTTTTTGGGTAATTTTGGGAGAAACATCTTTGAACCACTCAGTAAAGTGCTCTTTATTCATATCATATGATAATCCGAGCTATTGATCTTTGACTCAAAAATGAGACCACATCTTGGAATGCGGCCCCATCCAGCAAGACCAACATCTAGGTTTATCAGTCTGGTACCTTTGCCAGAAGCCACATCACAGTGACTACCTTTAGTGGTTGGCTCAAAGACAGACATTATGATTTTGTTTAACCAAGTCTCGTCTAAGTAAACAATTGGACGGCCTTGAAATCTGATGCAACGCTACTGCTTCAGCATCAAAAGCTCTACAAAAGTCTCCATTGAGTCGAAGTTGTCAGATGACCCCTTATAAGAGTTACGGCCCCTTAAAGGTGAAAAATAGCATTTTTTCATGTTTTTGGCTTTTAGAATGAAAACTATGACAGATAGAGAAAAGTTGTTGCTTGCTTAAATGTTCAGCTCATTTAGCTCTACAAAAGTCTCCATAGGGTCGAAGATGTCCCTTTATAGGGGTTACGGCCCCTAATATTAAGTTCTTTCATGTTTTTGACATATGGAATGAAAACTATTGCAGATAGAGAGAAGCTATTGCTTGCTTAAATGTTCAGCTTATTTAGCTCGACCAAAGTCTCCATAGGGTCAAAATTGTCAGATGTCCCCTTATAATGCTTACGGCCCCCAATATAACGTTCTTTCATGTTTTGGCCTATAACATGAAAACTATAGCAGATAGAGAGTGAGTGAGTGAGTGAGTTGGTGTTTTACGCCCGTGCAACGCTATATAGGTTATTTACAGGCGATGAACATGAAAAGGGTGATAAAATGAACATGAAATGATGATGATAAATGAAATATGGGGTGGGGTGGGACACAAATGACCGGTAAATTTTGAAGAACCACAGGAAAAGGGGAGAGGTGGGTAGGGGCAGAAAATTTAGCCTATGTGGTGCACTACTAAGCGGTCCACAAAGGGGTCTTTTACGTGCATGAAGCGTGGCACTCTCCACACACGTTGGCCCACTATGGTCGGCGGTCAGGGTTTCCGTATTATAGACCTGACAACCCCCGCGGACGAGGGCCACCCTATTCAGCCACCTAGGGTACACACTTGGTCGCTCTGTGGGCTGAGCACTGACCCGACGTCAGAATACCAAGACCCTTAGTCGCCTCTTACGACAAGCTAGGCTCTGCTGCGGGCCTATTCGCCAACCGGGCCCCGCACGGGACGCAGATAGAGAGAAGCAGTTGCTTGCTTAAATGTTCAGTTCATTTAGCTCTACAAAAGTTTTCATAGGGTCGAAGTTGTCAGATGATCCCTTATAGGGCTTACGGCCCCCAATATAACGTTCTTTCATGTTTTGGCCTATAACATGAAAACTATAGCAGATAGAGAGAAGCAGTTGCTTGCTTAAATGTTCAGCTCATTTAGCTCTACAAAAGTCTCCATAGGGTCGAAGTTGTCAGATGACCCCTTATAGGTGTTACAGCCCCTAAAATAACGTTTTTTCTTGTTTTTGGCCTATGGAATGAAAAAAATTGCAGATAGAGAGAAGCTATTGCTTGCTTAAATGTTCAGTTCATTTAGCTCTACAAAAGTTTTCATAGGGTCAGATGACGCGTTATAGGGGTTATGGCCCTTAAAATGACGTTTTTTCATGATTTGGGCCTACGGCTACAGAATGGAAACTAGAGTAGAAAATGTTTAGCTCATTTAGCTCTAGAAAAGTCTTTTTAGGGTCGACATCGAGACCAGGTGAGCGATTCAGGCTCCTAGGAGCCTCTTGTTTTTCACATCATTACTTGTTTAAGTGGTTCAGAGGTATAAAGAAAAACCATCAGATTTTTTAAAGCTTTATACAAGTTAACTTTAATGAATGAACTTTAGTCAAACGCACTAAAATAAGGGGGCTTAAACTTTCTTCAGATATATGACTTTGCCAAGTTGGTGACCTAAGTGTCATTAAGCTCTTTAAAATTATATTGAGAGATGGAAACTCATCAGATTTTGGTTATTTTTCACAAAAGAAAAGCCATATATGCATTTTTGGAAAGCATGAAAACTTTGGGTCACAGACCTTCTTTTCTAGATATTAAAAAAAATGTTCATTACACATTTAAGAAAAAAGTCACATTTTCGTGAATATTAAAATAATTTGCATGGTTAGTGTTATTTTAAGTAATTTTTATTGAAATGTAGACCAAAAAACTGCTAATTGTCCAAAAAAGATGCTCTGACAGTTTTGGACTTCTAAACAACATTAAGAAAAAAAACCAGTTATTTTGAGATGCCTCACTGTCCTCACCACCAATGATACGGAAACATCAATGTATTTCTCCTTCAACACCTGCTGCAGCTTTGGCATGGAAACAGCTTCATTCTTCCGGTGCTGTTCATAGATGGTACTTCTCACTACACCTTTGTTGAAATCAACAGCTTGTGGGTATTTGCAACAGGATTTTTGGTCTTCTCCCTCCTCAGTTTTTTAACAACATCCAGCACAGGAACTTTTCCTTTGAAGTAGCTTCTAAGGGTACTTTCTTTTATTCCTTAAATTTTGGAAAGAGTCTTGTTAGTATTTCAATCATCTTAAAGTCTTTATTTTTTTAATTTAAAAGGAGGCAAGTTTGACATTAAAGTGGATAAATATTTCCATGCAACATAAGTATTTTATAGGGTTTGTTGACATTTACCATGTTTACAAAATTGTTATCAAATTTCATTTTGGTAACAGCAACAGTTTCCTATCACTTATAAGTATGATAGATAGCATCTATATGGTTAGTTAGTTAGTTATTGCTTTACTCCCAAGCAGCACGATTTCGCCTATTTCCGGGAGATGAACATGAAAGTGGTGATACAATGAACATGAAATGGTGATGAAGTGGAGGAAATGGGGGACACAAGGCCAATCGTATAGGAAAGTTTTGACTGCAACTGGAAAAGGAGTGATGGGTAGGGACGGGAAATTTAGCCTCCTGCATTGGATCCTACGGGTCCTAATCTTACCGAGACCTGCAGGAGGATTCTTTCACGTGCGAGGAACGTGACATTTTTCCCAACACGGTGTACCACTAAGGTTCGCGGTCAGGTTTTCCGCATTATCGCCTGATGACCCCGCATTTCTCGATGTCAGGGCTGCCCCATTCAACCACCCGGGGCACACATCCCAGTCGCTTTGTGGACAAAGCGGCCTGACCCGATTACAGGTTTCTGAGCGCTCTTTAATGGACTTTTACCGACAAGCTTAGCGCTGCTGCGGGTCTATTCGCCACACAGATATATATAAAGGGGAATAACTCAAGCATTTGTATCTGGTTTACATTTTAATATACATCCTGTGCGGGGCCCGGGTGGCGAACAGCAGAGCCTAGCTTGTCGTAAGAGGCGACTAAGGGTCTTGGGATTCTGATGTCGGGTCAGTGCTCAGCCCACAGAGCGACCAAGTGTGTACCCTAGGTGGCTGAATAGGGTGGCCCTCGTCCGCAGGGGTTGTCAGGTCTATAATACGGAAACCCTGACCGCCGACCATAGTGGGCTTACGTGTGTGGAGAATGCCACGCTCCATGCACGTAAAAGACCGCTTTGTTGACCGCCAAGTAGTGCACCACATAGGCTAAATTTTCCGCCCCTACCCACCTCTCCCCTTTTCCTGTGGTTCTTCAAAATTTACCTGTCCTTTGTTTCCCATCCCATCCCCATATTTCATTTATCATCATCATTTCATGTTCATTATATCACCCTTTTTCATGTTCATCGCCTGTAAATAACCTATATAGCGTTGCACGGGCGTAAAACCAACTCACTCACTCACTCACTCACATTTTAATATATCCAATTTATATATAAATTGTCACACAACATGTGACAAAGATTCTTTGCAGCTTCATAAATGCATGAAAAGATGAAATGAAAGCATTTGATATAAGTTTAGTTTTCGTCAATGTAGGGTAACAAAAATGTGGGAAGTTGACTATTTATAAAATAGGAAGTCTAATTAAAACATTAATCCTACAATAATTACCATTTTTGTTAAACTCTCATTTTTTGTCTGATGCAACTCATCCTGAGAGGTTGCAGTGTGTAATTGAATGGTTAAATTTTAGTATAGATAAACTGTAGTCATATGATATTACATTGACATGAGTGAATAAGGACAAACAATGTTTTTTTTTTTAATTGTCTTGAAGCCTAATACCTGTTGCTTTACTCAGTCTTTTCATGGGCTTATCCAGCCCCCATGCTCTCTTCTGGTTCTAATCAAAGGCAAAAAAGTTCAAACCCTTCATTAAAAGATCAATTGTCTGAAAGTAAGGAAGATGATTCTTTTTAAAGTTCATGGAATTGATGTAAAGTCACATTGATATTTTAGTATTTGTACACCATCATTTAAATGTTTCCATGCCGATGTTGATACTTGGGCCAAGTATTATACACCGTTATATTGTCACATGGAAGGAGAGATTTTACAAATCTGTGAATATCCCCACAACATCAAAAATGATGGCATGCAATAAATTAAAATTATGTTTCAGTGGTAATTTGTAAAATAAAATTGACATGCATATTTTATTACAACATGTACAGATAAATTGAATTGGTCCTGTATACGTGAGCATTTTTTTATAATGTGTAAGGCTTGAGTGTGTATGTTTCTACAAATCTGACATGGTTCATTAACTGATTAAGTACCATATTTGACCCTTAATGAGTCAAAAATTTTAACTTCATTTATGTAAACACTTATGGGCTAAAAGTAATCCCAAATGTTTACATTTTTATTATACTTATATCCTTTTTAAAAAAATTTCCTAAATGTTAACAATCAAAAGGGGAAGGGGAAATTCTTGAGCAAAGGTCAAAGAAAAAATTTCAAAACCTGCCAATTTTGTCATAGTTTTTTGCCCTTTTACATGTGGTGCATCCTGTTTGCCAGATTTTTTTTCATTGTATTTCATTATATTGATCAAATTTATAGGCAAAAGGTTGGGACCCGTGCGGGTTCCGGGTGGCGAATAGGCCCGCAGCAGCGCTAAGCTTGTCGGTAAAAGTCCACTAAAGAGCGCTCAGAAACCTGACGTCGGGTCAGGCCGCTTTGCCCACAAAGCGACTGGGATGTGTGCCCCAGGTGGTTGAATGGGGCAGCCCTGACATCGAGAGATGCGGGGTCGTCAGGCGATAATGCAGAAAACCTGACCGCAAACCATAGTGGTGCACCGTGTTGGGAAAAATTTCACGTTCCTCGCACGTTAAAGAACCCTGCTGCAGGTCTCGGGAAGAGTAGGACCCGTAGGATCCCCATGCAAGAGGCTAAATTTCCCGTCCCTACCCATCACTCTTTTTTCCAGTGGCAGTCAAAACTCTCCTACCCGATTGGCCTTGTGTCCCCATTTCCTCCACTTCATCATCATTTCATGTTCATTGTATCACCACTTTCATGTTCATCATGATATAGCCCAAATCATGCTGCTTGGGAGTAAAGCAATAACTAACTAAGCAAAAGATTGGTCCATCTCTACATGTTCTTACACTATACATGTTCAACTTATTTTAAAGGACACAGATTTTTATAGTATTTAACTGTAATTTAAGATTTCTTTTGGCTTAAAGCTGTTTCAGTAAAGAAAGTTTATATTTAACTTTGATTAAATTTAAGGCCAAATATGGTATTAGCATATACATGTATTTAGTTAACCATGTCCTTTCTGTAGAAGATTATTTATTGATTCAATAATGATTTTATATATATATATATTTTTTTATAAAAATTAACAAACAAGATTGCATTCACCAGTGTTGATACACATTGTACATGTACTTCTTTTAGTCAAAGGGTCCAAAAAAAATATCTCCTATTGTCCTTTCAAACCCATCAATATTCTTAATTCCTATCACAGGGCCCTTCATAGGTCATTTCAGTACTTTAATATTTTCAGAATCATTACAGGCTGAATATTTTTTATTATTAAAGTCAATTTACCTAGGTGGCTTAATAGGGTGGCCCTCGTCCGCGGGGATTGTCAGGTCTATAATACGGAAACCCTGACCGCTGACCATAGTGGGCTTACGTGTGTGGAGAATGCCACGCTCCATGCACGTAAAAGACCGCTTTGTTGACCGCCAAGTAGTGCACCACATAGGCTAAATTTTCCGCCCCTACCCACCTCTCCCCTTTTCCTGTGGTTCTTCAAAATTTACCGGTCCTTTGTTTCCCATCCCATCCCCATATTTCATTTATCATCATCATTTCATGTTCATTATATCACCCTTTTTCATGTTCATCGCCTGTAAATAACCTATATAGCGTTGCACGGGCGTAAAACCAACTCACTCACTCACTCACTCACTCACATTTTAATATATCCAATTTATATATAAATTGTCACACAACATGTGACAAAGATTCTTTGCAGCTTCATAAATGCATGAAAAGATGAAATGAAAGCATTTGATATAAGTTTAGTTTTCGTCAATGTAGGGTAACAAAAATGTGGGAAGTTGACTATTTATAAAATAGGAAGTCTAATTAAAACATTAATCCTACAATAATTACCATTTTTGTTAAACTCTCATTTTTTGTCTGATGCAACTCATCCTGAGAGGTTGCAGTGTGTAATTGAATGGTTAAATTTTAGTATAGATAAACTGTAGTCATATGATATTACATTGACATGAGTGAATAAGGACAAACAATGTTTTTTTTTTTAATTGTCTTGAAGCCTAATACCTGTTGCTTTACTCAGTCTTTTCATGGGCTTATCCAGCCCCCATGCTCTCTTCTGGTTCTAATCAAAGGCAAAAAAGTTCAAACCCTTCATTAAAAGATCAATTGTCTGAAAGTAAGGAAGATGATTCTTTTTAAAGTTCATGGAATTGATGTAAAGTCACATTGATATTTTAGTATTTGTACACCATCATTTAAATGTTTCCATGCCGATGTTGATACTTGGGCCAAGTATTATACACCGTTATATTGTCACATGGAAGGAGAGATTTTACAAATCTGTGAATATCCCCACAACATCAAAAATGATGGCATGCAATAAATTAAAATTATGTTTCAGTGGTAATTTGTAAAATAAAATTGACATGCATATTTTATTACAACATGTACAGATAAATTGAATTGGTCCTGTATACGTGAGCATTTTTTTATAATGTGTAAGGCTTGAGTGTGTATGTTTCTACAAGTCTGACATGGTTCATTAACTGATTAAGTACCATATTTGACCCTTAATGAGTCAAAAATTTTAAACACTTATGGGCTAGAAGTAATCCCAAATGGTTACATTTTTATTATACTTATCCTTTTTAAAAAAATTTCCTAAATGTTAACAATCAAAAGGGGAAGGGGAAATTTTTGAGCAAAGGTCAAAGAAAAAATTTCAAAACCTGCCAATTTTGTCATAGTTTTTTGCCCTTTTACATGTGGTGCATCCTGTTTGCCAGATTTTTTTTCATTGTATTTCATTATATTGATCAAATTTATAGGCAAAAGGTTGGGACCCGTGCGGGTTCCGGGTGGCGAATAGGCCCGCAGCAGCGCTAAGCTTGTCGGTAAAAGTCCACTAAAGAGCGCTCAGAAACCTGACATCGGGTCAGGCCGCTTTGCCCACAAAGCGACTGGGATGTGTGCCCCAGGTGGTTGAATGGGGCAGCCCTGACATCGAGAGATGCGGGGTCGTCAGGCGATAATGCAGAAAACCTGACCGCAAACCATAGTGGTGCACCGTGTTGGGAAAAATTTCACGTTCCTCGCACGTTAAAGAACCCTGCTGCAGGTCTCGGGAAGAGTAGGACCCGTAGGATCCCCATGCAAGAGGCTAAATTTCCCGTCCCTACCCATCACTCTTTTTTCCAGTGGCAGTCAAAACTCTCCTACCCGATTGGCCTTGTGTCCCCATTTCCTCCACTTCATCATCATTTCATGTTCATTGTATCACCACTTTCATGTTCATCATGATATAGCCCAAATCATGCTGCTTGGGAGTAAAGCAATAACTAACTAAGCAAAAGATTGGTCCATCTCTACATGTTCTTACACTATACATGTTCAACTTATTTTAAAGGACACAGATTTTTATAGTATTTAACTGTAATTTAAGATTTCTTTTGGCTTAAAGCTGTTTCAGTAAAGAAAGTTTATATTTAACTTTGATTAAATTTAAGGCCAAATATGGTATTAGCATATACATGTATTTAGTTAACCATGTCCTTTCTGTAGAAGATTATTTATTGATTCAATAATGATTTTATATATATATATATTTTTTTATAAAAATTGACAAACAAGATTGCATTCACCAGTGTTGATACACATTGTACATGTACTTCTTTTAGTCAAAGGGTCCAAAAAAAATATCTCCTATTGTCCTTTCAAACCCATCAATATTCTTAATTCCTATCACAGGGCCCTTCATAGGTCATTTCAGTACTTTAATATTTTCAGAATCATTACAGGCTGAATATTTTTTATTATTAAAGTCAATTTACCTAGGTGGCTTAATAGGGTGGCCCTCGTCCGCGGGGATTGTCAGGTCTATAATACGGAAACCCTGACCGCTGACCATAGTGGGCTTACGTGTGTGGAGAATGCCACGCTCCATGCACGTAAAAGACCGCTTTGTTGACCGCCAAGTAGTGCACCACATAGGCTAAATTTTCCGCCCCTACCCACCTCTCCCCTTTTCCTGTGGTTCTTCAAAATTTACCGGTCCTTTGTTTCCCATCCCATCCCCATATTTCATTTATCATCATCATTTCATGTTCATTATATCACCCTTTTTCATGTTCATCGCCTGTAAATAACCTATATAGCGTTGCACGGGCGTAAAACCAACTCACTCACTCACTCGCTCACTCACATTTAAATATATCCAATTTATATATAAATTGTCACACACCATGTGACAAAGATTCTTTGCAGCTTCATAAATGCATGAAAAGATGAAATGAAAGCATTTGATATAAGTTTAGTTTTCGTCAATGTTGGGTAACAAAAATGTGGGAAGTTGACTATTTATAAAATAGGAAGTCTAATTAAAACATTAATCCTACAATAATTACCATTTTTGTTAAACTCTCTTTTTTGTCTGATGCAACTCATCCTGAGAGGTTGCAGTGTGTAATTGAATGGTTAAATTTTAGTATAGATAAACTGTAGTCATATGATATTACATTGACATGAGTGAATAAGGACAAACAATGTTTTGTTTTTTTTAATTGTCTTGAAGCCTAATACCTGTTGCTTTACTCAGTCTTTTCATGGGCTTATCCAGCCCCCATGCTCTCTTCTGGTTCTAATCAAAGGCAAAAAAGTTCAAACCCTTCATTAAAAGATCAATTGTCTGAAAGTAAAGAAGATGATTCTTTTTAAGGTAGTAGACCTGGGGTAAGGGACATAACTCTTTCAAAAAGATCAGAGGTCATTTGAATGTTTTATATTCAAATTATTTTCCAAACATTTTGTTGATGCTGATCAGGCTTTGTTTTCAGAGCATTTCTGTGTATAATGTTTCCTTGCATTTCCATAATAAAACAAAATCATAACATTTTGTAAACAAGTCTTTGTAAGTTTAAAATTCTAATCTTATATTAAAAGTGAATGAAATTCAATGATTGAATAATAAAAAAGTCCTACCTGAACATAAGCACAATACAATGAATATCCATGCTTATTTCTGCCAGGTTTCTAAAGCAACTTTCTCATGTCAATAGTCAGAACATTACATTGAGATGCAGAAAATCACAAAAACCTGACAGATAAAACGTTTACATGTCAAATTTTGTTGTCTGCTGCTGGGGAAAATTTTGAATGGGGAATGAAATGAATTGGTATGGTCCAAGTTGCATATGGTTATCTCGCCCCGAAGAAATGATGTCCCTAATATTATTAAAATACCAAAATTGTTTCAAATATTTTGTAAATTGAACAAATAAGTCATAATTAATGGTAATGTGTATTAAAAGACAGTTTTTAATTCATTCTTTTTGAATTTGAGAGCATTTCACCCATATTCTCTTGATTTTTGGAATGCCTATGATACCTTTAAAATGAAATATCTTTACAAATTGACGGTGAATTTGTCTAATTTTTGGTGTAATGTTGCATTTTCATGATACTAACAAAGTGTTTATTTTTCTTAAAAAACGACTGATAAGCTTTTAAGAAAAAATGCTTTATTTTGTCCCACCAGCTGTTCTTTTATGTTCCATTTTTTTCAAAAATTTAATATAATTTATATTGTATTGGTAATTACAAATGAAAAATCATTAACAAAGCGTTGAATTTATATTGCCTCACCCAATAACTTTTCATATTCGCCAAAGATTGATTATTCTAAGACATATTTTTGAAAATAAACCCCTCAATTCAAATTAGGGCATTTAGGTCCGCAAAGGTCTTTAATGGTCATATGTATAAGACTTTACAGTGCCCTAGCGAAGAAACTAGACGGTGAAATATCTTGAAACTTGTTTATTTTATGCATCTGTACTAGTAAATAACAGCATATAACTTTTAGAAAAATTGACTGTTTGGAAAATTTTGGGGTTACCCAGGCCTACCACCTTAAAGTTCATGGAATTGATGTAAAGTCACATTGATATTTTAGTATTTGTACACCATCATTTAAATGTTTCCATGCCGATGTTGATACTTGGGCCAAGTATTATACACCGTTATATTGTCACATGGAAGGAGAGATTTTACAAATCTGTGAATATCCCCACAACATCAAAAATGATGGCATGCAATAAATTAAAATTATGTTTCAGTGGTAATTTGTAAAATAAAATTGACATGCATATTTTATTACAACATGTACAGATAAATTGAATTGGTCCTGTATACGTGAGCATTTTTTTATAATGTGTAAGGCTTGAGTGTGTATGTTTCTACAAGTCTGACATGGTTCATTAACTGATTAAGTACCATATTTGACCCTTAATGAGTCAAAAATTTTAAACACTTATGGGCTAGAAGTAATCCCAAATGGTTACATTTTTATTATACTTATCCTTTTTAAAAAAATTTCCTAAATGTTAACAATCAAAAGGGGAAGGGGAAATTTTTGAGCAAAGGTCAAAGAAAAAATTTCAAAACCTGCCAATTTTGTCATAGTTTTTTGCCCTTTTACATGTGGTGCATCCTGTTTGCCAGATTTTTTTTCATTGTATTTCATTATATTGATCAAATTTATAGGCAAAAGGTTGGGACCCGTGCGGGTTCCGGGTGGCGAATAGGCCCGCAGCAGCGCTAAGCTTGTCGGTAAAAGTCCACTAAAGAGCGCTCAGAAACCTGACATCGGGTCAGGCCGCTTTGCCCACAAAGCGACTGGGATGTGTGCCCCAGGTGGTTGAATGGGGCAGCCCTGACATCGAGAGATGCGGGGTCGTCAGGCGATAATGCAGAAAACCTGACCGCAAACCATAGTGGTGCACCGTGTTGGGAAAAATTTCACGTTCCTCGCACGTTAAAGAACCCTGCTGCAGGTCTCGGGAAGAGTAGGACCCGTAGGATCCCCATGCAAGAGGCTAAATTTCCCGTCCCTACCCATCACTCTTTTTTCCAGTGGCAGTCAAAACTCTCCTACCCGATTGGCCTTGTGTCCCCATTTCCTCCACTTCATCATCATTTCATGTTCATTGTATCACCACTTTCATGTTCATCATGATATAGCCCAAATCATGCTGCTTGGGAGTAAAGCAATAACTAACTAAGCAAAAGATTGGTCCATCTCTACATGTTCTTACACTATACATGTTCAACTTATTTTAAAGGACACAGATTTTTATAGTATTTAACTGTAATTTAAGATTTCTTTTGGCTTAAAGCTGTTTCAGTAAAGAAAGTTTATATTTAACTTTGATTAAATTTAAGGCCAAATATGGTATTAGCATATACATGTATTTAGTTAACCATGTCCTTTCTGTAGAAGATTATTTATTGATTCAATAATGATTTTATATATATATATATTTTTTTATAAAAATTGACAAACAAGATTGCATTCACCAGTGTTGATACACATTGTACATGTACTTCTTTTAGTCAAAGGGTCCAAAAAAAATATCTCCTATTGTCCTTTCAAACCCATCAATATTCTTAATTCCTATCACAGGGCCCTTCATAGGTCATTTCAGTACTTTAATATTTTCAGAATCATTACAGGCTGAATATTTTTTATTATTAAAGTCAATTTACCTAGGTGGCTTAATAGGGTGGCCCTCGTCCGCGGGGATTGTCAGGTCTATAATACGGAAACCCTGACCGCTGACCATAGTGGGCTTACGTGTGTGGAGAATGCCACGCTCCATGCACGTAAAAGACCGCTTTGTTGACCGCCAAGTAGTGCACCACATAGGCTAAATTTTCCGCCCCTACCCACCTCTCCCCTTTTCCTGTGGTTCTTCAAAATTTACCGGTCCTTTGTTTCCCATCCCATCCCCATATTTCATTTATCATCATCATTTCATGTTCATTATATCACCCTTTTTCATGTTCATCGCCTGTAAATAACCTATATAGCGTTGCACGGGCGTAAAACCAACTCACTCACTCACTCGCTCACTCACATTTAAATATATCCAATTTATATATAAATTGTCACACACCATGTGACAAAGATTCTTTGCAGCTTCATAAATGCATGAAAAGATGAAATGAAAGCATTTGATATAAGTTTAGTTTTCGTCAATGTTGGGTAACAAAAATGTGGGAAGTTGACTATTTATAAAATAGGAAGTCTAATTAAAACATTAATCCTACAATAATTACCATTTTTGTTAAACTCTCTTTTTTGTCTGATGCAACTCATCCTGAGAGGTTGCAGTGTGTAATTGAATGGTTAAATTTTAGTATAGATAAACTGTAGTCATATGATATTACATTGACATGAGTGAATAAGGACAAACAATGTTTTGTTTTTTTTAATTGTCTTGAAGCCTAATACCTGTTGCTTTACTCAGTCTTTTCATGGGCTTATCCAGCCCCCATGCTCTCTTCTGGTTCTAATCAAAGGCAAAAAAGTTCAAACCCTTCATTAAAAGATCAATTGTCTGAAAGTAAAGAAGATGATTCTTTTTAAGGTAGTAGACCTGGGGTAAGGGACATAACTCTTTCAAAAAGATCAGAGGTCATTTGAATGTTTTATATTCAAATTATTTTCCAAACATTTTGTTGATGCTGATCAGGCTTTGTTTTCAGAGCATTTCTGTGTATAATGTTTCCTTGCATTTCCATAATAAAACAAAATCATAACATTTTGTAAACAAGTCTTTGTAAGTTTAAAATTCTAATCTTATATTAAAAGTGAATGAAATTCAATGATTGAATAATAAAAAAGTCCTACCTGAACATAAGCACAATACAATGAATATCCATGCTTATTTCTGCCAGGTTTCTAAAGCAACTTTCTCATGTCAATAGTCAGAACATTACATTGAGATGCAGAAAATCACAAAAACCTGACAGATAAAACGTTTACATGTCAAATTTTGTTGTCTGCTGCTGGGGAAAATTTTGAATGGGGAATGAAATGAATTGGTATGGTCCAAGTTGCATATGGTTATCTCGCCCCGAAGAAATGATGTCCCTAATATTATTAAAATACCAAAATTGTTTCAAATATTTTGTAAATTGAACAAATAAGTCATAATTAATGGTAATGTGTATTAAAAGACAGTTTTTAATTCATTCTTTTTGAATTTGAGAGCATTTCACCCATATTCTCTTGATTTTTGGAATGCCTATGATACCTTTAAAATGAAATATCTTTACAAATTGACGGTGAATTTGTCTAATTTTTGGTGTAATGTTGCATTTTCATGATACTAACAAAGTGTTTATTTTTCTTAAAAAACGACTGATAAGCTTTTAAGAAAAAATGCTTTATTTTGTCCCACCAGCTGTTCTTTTATGTTCCATTTTTTTCAAAAATTTAATATAATTTATATTGTATTGGTAATTACAAATGAAAAATCATTAACAAAGCGTTGAATTTATATTGCCTCACCCAATAACTTTTCATATTCGCCAAAGATTGATTATTCTAAGACATATTTTTGAAAATAAACCCCTCAATTCAAATTAGGGCATTTAGGTCCGCAAAGGTCTTTAATGGTCATATGTATAAGACTTTACAGTGCCCTAGCGAAGAAACTAGACGGTGAAATATCTTGAAACTTGTTTATTTTATGCATCTGTACTAGTAAATAACAGCATATAACTTTTAGAAAAATTGACTGTTTGGAAAATTTTGGGGTTACCCAGGCCTACCACCTTAAAGTTCATGGAATTGATGTAAAGTCACATTGATATTTTAGTATTTGTACACCATCATTTAAATGTTTCCATGCCGATGTTGATACTTGGGCCAAGTATTATACACCGTTATATTGTCACATGGAAGGAGAGATTTTACAAATCTGTGAATATCCCCACAACATCAAAAATGATGGCATGCAATAAATTAAAATTATGTTTCAGTGGTAATTTGTAAAATAAAATTGACATGCATATTTTATTACAACATGTACAGATAAATTGAATTGGTCCTGTATACGTGAGCATTTTTTTATAATGTGTAAGGCTTGAGTGTGTATGTTTCTACAAGTCTGACATGGTTCATTAACTGATTAAGTACCATATTTGACCCTTAATGAGTCAAAAATTTTAAACACTTATGGGCTAGAAGTAATCCCAAATGGTTACATTTTTATTATACTTATCCTTTTTAAAAAAATTTCCTAAATGTTAACAATCAAAAGGGGAAGGGGAAATTTTTGAGCAAAGGTCAAAGAAAAAATTTCAAAACCTGCCAATTTTGTCATAGTTTTTTGCCCTTTTACATGTGGTGCATCCTGTTTGCCAGATTTTTTTTCATTGTATTTCATTATATTGATCAAATTTATAGGCAAAAGGTTGGGACCCGTGCGGGTTCCGGGTGGCGAATAGGCCCGCAGCAGCGCTAAGCTTGTCGGTAAAAGTCCACTAAAGAGCGCTCAGAAACCTGACATCGGGTCAGGCCGCTTTGCCCACAAAGCGACTGGGATGTGTGCCCCAGGTGGTTGAATGGGGCAGCCCTGACATCGAGAGATGCGGGGTCGTCAGGCGATAATGCAGAAAACCTGACCGCAAACCATAGTGGTGCACCGTGTTGGGAAAAATTTCACGTTCCTCGCACGTTAAAGAACCCTGCTGCAGGTCTCGGCAAGAGTAGGACCCGTAGGATCCCCATGCAAGAGGCTAAATTTCCCGTCCCTACCCATCACTCTTTTTTCCAGTGGCAGTCAAAACTCTCCTACCCGATTGGCCTTGTGTCCCCATTTCCTCCACTTCATCATCATTTCATGTTCATTGTATCACCACTTTCATGTTCATCATGATATAGCCCAAATCATGCTGCTTGGGAGTAAAGCAATAACTAACTAAGCAAAAGATTGGTCCATCTCTACATGTTCTTACACTATACATGTACAACTTATTTTAAAGGACACAGATTTTTATAGTATTTAACTGTAATTTAAGATTTCTTTTGGCTTAAAGCTGTTTCAGTAAAGCAAGTTTATATTTAACTTTGATTAAATTTAAGGCCAAATATGGTATTTGCATATACATGTATTTAGTTAACCATGTCCTTTCTGTAGAAGATTATTTATTGATTTAATAATGATTTTATATATATATATATTTTTATAAAAATTGACAAACAAGATGGCATTCACCAGTGTTGATACACATTGTACATGTACTTCTTTTAGTCAAAGGGTCCAAAAAAAATCTCCTTTTGTCCTTTCAAACCCATCAATATTCTTAATTTTTATCACAGGGCCCTTCATAGGTCATTTCAGTACTTTAATATTTTCAGAATCATTACAGGCTGAATATTTTTAATTATTAAAGTCAATTTACCTAGGTGGCTTAATAGGGTGGCCCTCGTCCGCGGGGATTGTCAGGTCTATAATACGGAAACCCTGACCGCTGACCATAGTGGGCCAACGTGTGTGGAGGTGCCACGCTTCATGCACGTAAAATACCCCTTTGAGGACCGCCAAGTAGTACACCACATAGGCTAAATTTTCCGCCCGTATCCACCTCTCCCCTTTTCCTGTGGTTCTTCAGAATTTACCGGTCCTTTGTGTCCCATCCCATCCCCATATTTCATTTATCATCATCATTTCATGTTCATTTTATCATCTTTTTCATGTTCATCGCCTGTAAATAACCTATATAGCGTTGCACGGGCGTAAAACACCAACTCACTCACTCACTCACGTTATGAAAAAAAAGTAAGATTTCGACCATACATGTGTATAATTAATGATGAAAAAATGTATTGTCATGTCAGTTCCCTGTATTTTGCACTCTATCTGTTTTAATATTTTGGGACCTCTTTATAACTCAAAATATGGAGAAATCTATTGTCATAAAATACCAGACATTTAGAATAATTTACTATGTGTATGCATAAAAGAACTTTTTTTAAAAATCCAATGAATGTCCTGTCTCTCTCATCCATTTAATAGAAAATTTTAAAAGTAGCCATCTCCACACATGACCACCTTGCTAACTTTTATAATATATACTATATATGTACGCTGTATATACATTGATGCCATTATTAATTTATTGGAAACATTACTTTGACAAAATATTTGCTAAATGGTAAATAGGAAGTTGAACAAAAATAAAAGAACATATTTTGCCAAAATAATTTAAAAAACAGTATTTGAGAGGGCTAACAAAACAGGTAGGGATAAGCTCCATTTTTGAGCTCTTGGTGCAAGTGGTGGTCCTTTTGATATGTTTTATTCTTGTGAACTGCTAGATCAGACATTTTCTAAAAGGACCATTGGTGTATGGAACCACAGCTTAGGGTGGGAGGAGACGAGAATAGAGGATATATTTCTAATATATATTATTGGCCTAAGCCAAGGTGGGTAAAATATAATCTAAAGTAGTTAATGCACCAAGTTACGTATACATGCCGCAACTTTGTAACAATAGTAACATAATAATGTGTGTATTGTTAATTAAATGAAACATTTTTTTTTATTTTGTCAATTTGTGCTTCATTAAAATTTTAGCATTTTAATTGACTAAGGGTCTTGGGATTCTGATATCGGGTCAGTGCTCAGCCCAAAGAGCGACCAAGTGTGTATCCAAGGTGGCTGAATAGGGTAGCCCTCGTCCGCGGGGGTTGTCAGGTCTATAATACGGAAACCCTGACCGCCGACCATAGTGGGCCAACGTGTGTGAAGAGTGCCATGCTTCATGCACGTAAAAGACCCGTTTGTGGACCGTCAAGTAGTGCACCACATAGGCTAAATTTTCCGCCCCTACCGACCTCTCCCCTTTACCAGTGTGGTATTTTTGGTTTCATTGTTCTATGCTCTTCATATTCATATAGTGTTTGGCATTTTCAATATTTTTGGTAGAGCGCCTCTGATGAGTCTTGAATAGACGAAACGCGCGTCAGGCGTAGATCAATTTATTGTCTGGAACTTTGTTGTCATTTGTAGTTCGAACACACGTGAAGGTTAGCACTGCTGGTGAAGTTAAACCGCTCCGGCACCAACACATTTGAGTGGGAGAAAACATCAAAGCTTTAAATTATCCGTCTAAATTTCAAAATTGTCTAAACCCTAAGGTTCTTCCTACCCCAGACATAGGTGGATTATCTTAGTTATAATTTGGTTCCCCAGTTTGGTATTTTTGCTTTTATTGTTCTATGCTCTTCATATTCATATAGTGTTTGGCATTTTCAATATTTTTGGTAGAGCGCCTCTGATGAGTCTTGAATAGACGAAACGCGCGTCAGGCGTAGCAAAATTTATTGTCTGGAACTTTGTTGTCATTTGTATTTCTTCAAAATTAACCGGTCCTATGTTTCCCACCCCATCCCCATATTTCATTTATCATCATCATTTCATGTTCATTTTATCATCCTTTTCATGTTCATCGCCTGTAAATAACCAATATAACGTTGCACGGGCGTTAAACACCAACTCACTGACTCACTCACTGAAATTATAATGGTGATGCTAACAATAACATGACATAAATTTTATTCACCCTTGCGGGTTCTTGGTGGAAGCGCTAAGCTTGTCGGTAAAAGTCCACTAAAGAGCGCTCAGAAACCTGACATCGGGTCAGGCCGATTTGCCCACAAAGCAACTGGGATGTGTGCCCAAGGTGGTTGAATGGGGTAGCCCTGACATCGAGAGATGCGGGGTCGTTAGGCGATAATGCGGAAAACCTGATCGCAAACCATAGTGGTGCACCGTGTGGGGAAAAAATGTCACGTTCCTCGCACGTTAAAGAACCCTGCTGCAGGTTTCGGTAAGAGTAGTACCCGTAGGATCCCTATGCAGAAGGCTTAATTTGTTGTGTTGATGTTGTCTTCTTCTCATTTATGGATAATGTCCTTCCCAACAAAATACGTTTGACTCTTATTTCTAAAACGTTATCCACTACTTGGTTCTGTCATACATGTACATCTACTTCCTGGTGTCCAATTTCAGGTGTTTTGTCCAGTTCTTTTTCATTTTCAATATCTAATTGGTTGTTTTGATCTTCTATTGTATCAGTCAGAGCTCTTGTGTCCAATTTCATGAGTCCACTTAGATTTTGTTTTAACCCATTAAGATCTAAGCTTTAGCGAAACAGTCTTGTCAATTACTGTTTTTTTTTAAGAATATTCTTTCTGTAAGATATTTGTGCAAAAAGTTGATCTTTTAAGCCGAATTGCAAGAAAGTTGACCTCGGCTATTGTTATGATGATGGCGGGCGGGCTTTGGTTTCCGGACCATAGCTCAGAATGTTAAGTGAGTGAGTGAGTTGGTGTTTTACGCCCGTGCAACGCTATATAGGTTATTTACAGGCGATGAACATGAAAAGGATGATAAAATGAACATGAAATGATGATGATAAATGAAATATGGGGATGGGGTGGGAAACAAAGGACCGGTAAATTTTGAAGAACCACAGGAAAAAGGGGAGAGGTGGGTAGGGGCGGAAAATTTAGCCTATGTGGTGCACTACTGGGCGGTCCACAAAGGGGTCTTTTACGTGCATGAAGCGTGGCACTCTCCACACACGTTGGCCCACTATGGTCGGCGGTCAGGGTTTCCGTATTATAGACCTGACAACCCCCGCGGACGAGGGCTACCCTATTCAGCCACCTAGGGTACACACTTGGTCGCTCTGTGGGCTGAGCACTGACCCGACGTCAGAATCCCAAGACCCTTAGTCGCCTCTTACGACAAGCTAGGCTCTGCTGCGGGCCTATTCGTCACCCGGGCCCCGCACGGGCCGATTTTAATGAAACTTTGGGATATTGTTACATACCTTAATAGGAGGAACCGTATTGATTTTGATATAAATCCGTTCAAGGTCAAGGTCACATATATCAAAAAGTTCTCAACTGATTTAATGAGACTATGCTATATTCTTACATACCATAAAGGGAGGAAATTTATTAATTTTGGACTACATCTGTTCTAGTTCAAGGTAACAGCGACAGAAAAACGTTTGAAAATTTCTTGAATTGGTAGTTTTCAGACCATTAATCAAAAAGTTTTCAACAGATTGTAATGTACCTTTAATATATTTTTACTATGTGCAACCATGTGCATATTGATTTTTTATCAAATTTGTTACGTAAAAAGCTTTCAATATCATCACCGGTTTTCCAAATTTGACTCCTTTCTTGGGATGATTAAAAAAATCTCTATTATCTTTTTGTTTTAACGTAATGCTGTTTTTTCTAGATGATGTTAAAATTTTTGGACTCTTCCTCGGCTGGTTCACTCAACCAGTTTAACGAGTTATTGTTTCTAACATAAGTTTAGTGCTTAAACTCGATACATTTGTCGATACTGTCATTTGGCGGTCAAGCTGCTTTCCATTGATATGTTATTAGCACTACAAGATTGGGTTTCATTAAGTAGATCTTAAGACAAATCATAATAAAAGTCCTTGTGGTAAAAATCCGGAAAAAAATCTTTCATTTTGACAGTAAACCTTTGTTATTGTTTTAAGTAAAGCTGTTACAGTTTCATAACATGGAATGAAATCGAAAAGATATTCGTGAAATTCAGATTTGTAGATTTCATAGCCTGGAAACAGTCTGTATTCAGGGGAGACAATTCAGTTATTCTGGACAATTCGGTTTCCAATGTATTGAAAATCTGTTTCATCTCATTGGTCGGTTTTTCTTTTGATGATAATGTAAAATATGGCATGGTAATTTTGGTGTTGATCAAGTGAAGTGCAAAAATTCCTGCTGAAATTGTTTCATTTGCCAAAAGTTGAAGGATTGACGATTTTAAAGAAATTGGTTGTGAGGAAGCTGAACTGGTAGAAATAAAAGTCGTTATATATGAGTTTTTAGAAACTGGATGCCAAATGCATTATGGAAAAGTACATTAAAACGGTTACCTTTGAAGATTTTAATTTGTATATCCTTGAATCCTTGATCTTGAATGTATTTATAACAATACTAGTTCACCAATCTTTTCGTTAAAAAGAAGTTTGGAAATGCATCGAAGTACATTTTTTTGTAGATGATTCTCCTTTGTTTTTAAAGAGGTTAGTAAATTTAAGATGTTATTGACGTTCAACATTTTTTAACGCCTTTCTGTCTCATCTGCAAATTGAATTAGCGAATGGACTGAGCATTGAAATTCATTTATGAAATTATTGTTATCATCGGTTTTATTTGTTGTGAGTTATTGATTTGCCTTTAGCTTAGAGGCACTCCTATCTGTCATACAGTTTTCAACTTTGTTTGCAAATTCATTTTTATTGTTCACCATATCTAGTGTTGCTTTCACATAATTTTCCGCACTTCCTCTTGAAATCTCTCTTCAATCCTAGTAAAAAAGTATAAAGTCTGAACATTTACCTGAACCAATCAAACGGGTAATTTAACGATTACGAAGCTAACTTCGGTACACATTATTGTCTCAAATAAAAGGAAAAGATAATCACCCACGGACATCGACGCGTGGGGTATCCCATAATCCCCCCTCACTTTCATGAGGTGAGCTATACCAAACCAGGGCACCTGGCATAGGATGTTTTATTTTTTTGATAATAATTTTTATTGATATATGCATATCCATGATTACTTACGTAGATGTTTACCCGGGTGGCGAATAGGCCCGCAGCAGAGCCTAGCTTGTCGTAAGAGGCGACTAAGGGTCTTGGGATTCTAACGTCGGGTCAGTGCTCAGCCCACAGAGCGACCAAGTGTGTACCCTAGGTGGCTGAATAGGGTAGCCCTCGTCCGCGGGGGTTGTCAGGTCTATAATACGGAAACCCTGACCGCCGACCATAGTGGGCCAACGTGTGTGGAGAGTGCCACGCTTCATGCACGTAAAAGACCCCTTTGTGGACCGCCCAGTAGTGCACCACATAGGCTAAATTTTCCGCCCCTACCCACCTCTCCCCTTTTTCCTGTGGTTCTTCAAAATTTACCGGTCCTTTGTTTCCCACCCCATCTCCATATTTCATTTATCATCATCATTTCATGTTCATTTTATCATCCTTTTCATGTTCATCGCCTGTAGATAACCTATATAGCGTTGCACGGGCGTAAAACACCAACTCACTCACTCACCAATTTGGTTACCGTATAATTATGTCTTTCAGTCTTCTTATAGGCATTTACTGCTATTATGTCACTATTTACAGATTAACACTTCAACCTGTTAAGTGAAGCAACCAATAACCAAAGTTTTATTAAAATATGTGTAAAGGTAGTACCGATAGCTTGTGAAATAGACTTTTTGCGAACAAGATTTATAAGCATATCAGATGAATTATAAGAATTTCGTATCGTTTTACTTCCGGGTTAAAGTACTAGAACTTTTGAACTCCTTTAATTTTAGTGTCAGGTGCGAACAAATTAACACGCTACCAAAATTGCATTTTTATCAATTCATCCCACCGCGGAACATGTGCATTTTCAATATCATCACTGTGAAATAACCAGTGTAAAGGTTTGTGGTTCAAATTTCAAGACAAGCACCCTTACTGACTGACATACGAACTGAAGGAGTAACCTGACTCTTAAACCGACTTTGGCTTTCAGTAACTTAGATAAAAAGACGATTAAATAGTTTAAATATAGTTTATTTTTCTATACTTTCTTGAAGAGCTATTGTAAGCCCTATCTTTCCATAAATATAAGTTAATATCTGGTAAGTCATCACAGTCAACCAAAGGGCTGAAATCAGAAAAAAAAAGTATTAGTAAGATAGTTTAAATTTTTGTTGAGAATGTTATACATTTCTGTCGCAGCGAAATCATGTGTATATTTTGTAAACGCTACTTATAATTGTTTTCCATTGTGGTTTTGTCCAAAAGACCGCTTGTTTGTCGCCTACGCTAATTCCACAATTACATAATTTATACAATTTATTTTCTTTACTTTCTTCAATTTGATTTTAAACTTTCTATATCATGTTGCAAAGCGACATATAGGAATCATTTGGACAATGTCCGACGTCTTGTGTCGTTTGTCGTCATGCGGCGTCGAAAAAAAACTCGTCAAAGATTCCAACGAAACTTCATGTCACAATCTCCTTTTAACACTTGGTATGTAGCTTTAACCAATAGTACTGCATGCAGTAAAGCGATTTTATGTCCCAAAATTAGCCACTTCCAGTTTACAAGGTACTTATGATTTAACATATAGGGAAGATAAGTTGCAGTTTCCTGTGCAACCATATGCAACAGCCTCTTGATATTGGAAATGTAGCTTTGCCCTATAGGTTACAATTGCGCATTAGCAAATCCCGGCCACCGGCAACTTTTTACACCCAACATAAAGCGTAGGAGAAAATACAGAAATGATTTCCATTGGTTGATATATTTGATGTTTCTAAATATAGCGCCAAGCAAGCTTTTGGGTAATACTAGCAAAGAAATTCTGAAGTCACCTATGCGCTCATAATAATGTAAAAATTGGCAATTACAATAACGTTGAAAATGCACCCCCTTTTTTCGACTTAAAATTACGCCCATAAACGCCGCACGAACCCCAATTTTTTATTGGCTAAAAATAAACATATGCATGTCAACACAAAGTTTCTGTGTCAAAGATATTAAAATTCGGGTAAGATCTATTTTTAAAAAAATCGATTTTTTTTTTAAAATCGAAAACCAGGGTACCCCCCCTATGGAAAATGCATTGTAAATCAATACGCAATTGTAACCTAGACTCTATAGAACACTATTGTGTAAAAATTAAGCAATTTCCTGTAAACTGGTAAAATCAAATTTAGAAACAGTTTAAAAAAATAAACATAATTTTCTTGGCAACCTTATGCTGTAACCTTTTGATATTAAGCATTTAGCTTTTTCCTAAAAGTGTTTTATTGTATAAATCTATTTAAATTTGCTACAGCCTGTTAACTGAGTACAAAAGATTTTACATTTAGTGGAAATGTCTACAACAGTTCGCTCGCATGATGTTTCTGGGCTACTTCATGCTACAGCCTCATTTTTTTGTCATGAAGATTTGTCCTCTTGTATTTTACATTGCAAAGCAATTTATTTTATGACTGTTAAACTCCTTCTTTCTGATTACCAAATGTTTTATAATGCAGGCGACATACGTTTTCCATGCAGCCCACAGAGCGACCAAGTGTGTACCCTAGGTGGCTGAATAGGGTAGCCCTCGTCCGCGGGGGTTGTCAGGTCTATAATACGGAAACCCTGACCGCCGACCATAGTGGGCCAACGTGTGTGGAGAGTGCCACGCTTCATGCACGTAAAAGACCCCTTTGTGGACCGCCCAGTAGTGCACCACATAGGCTAAATTTTCCGCCCCTACCCACCTCTCCCCTTTTTCCTGTGGTTCTTCAAAATTTACCGGTCCTTTGTTTCCCACCCCATCTCCATATTTCATTTATCATCATCATTTCATGTTCATTGTATCATCCTTTTCATGTTCATCGCCTGTAGATAACCTATATAGCGTTGCACGGGCGTAAAACACCAACTCACTCACTCACCCATTTGTGTCGTGCACCACATAGGCTAAATTTTCCGCCCCTATCCACCTCTCCCCTTTTTCCTGTGGTTCTTCAAAATTTACCGGTCCTTTGTTTCCCACCCCATCTCCATATTTCATTTATCATCATCATTTCATGTTCATTTTATCATCCTTTTCATGTTCATCGCCTGTAAATAACCTATATAGCGTTGCACGGGCGTAAAACACCAACTCACTCACTCACTCACCATTTGAGTCAGACCGCCAAGTAGTGCACCATATTTCAATGCCAAACTTTTGATATCTGTAGCCGTTTTTTAGTTATTTGCAAAAAACTGCATTTTACCCCCATTTTCTATTTTTAGCCACGGTGGCCATGTTTTACGATTAATCAAAAATCCCTACATCAGTTCTAAGCACCAAATGCTAATAAACAACCATACCAAGTTTGATTGCAATTGGACTTCTAGTGTTAGAGGAGTTAACGTTTTAAAAAGTTAACGGACGACGGACGCCAAGTGATGACAATAGTTCACCTGACTTGACACACCATAAAAATAATTTAACCACAAAAATGTGTTTCAATATAATAAAAGTTACCCTATTTAGCTCACCTTGCCAAAGGCAATGTGAGCTTTTGCCATCAATTGGTGTCTGTCGTCCGTCGTCTGTTGTCCGTCGTTCAACTTTTCAAAAATTTTCTTCTCTAAAACCGCTTAGCCAAATATTATGAAACTTGGTAGGGTTGTTCTGTAGTAGATCCTCTACAAAACTGTTCGAAATTTTAAATTGACAAAACAAACGTGGCCGCCATAGCTAAAAATAAAACAAGGGTAAATTGCAGGGTTTTTTTTTAAAATTACTCGAAAACCGTAACAGATATCAAAATTTAAGTGATCAGCACATCAAGATCTACCTGCCCTATACATTTTAAGAAGACAATTATAGTCGGAGTTCACTCTTGTTTCGACTGGAGTTCGCGTTATTGATTCATTTTCAGTTTTTGTCCAGTTCTTGTTGTTGTTTACTGGTTTTGTCTCTGTCCTTTCGGACTTTTGACATTCGGATACCCCATTGGTACCTCTGCTTCTTTTATTGTACTTTTTCTTGATATTTTCCGAATTTTGCACATTTTTAAACCAATATCGTGAGAACTATACAAGATATTTGAACAATTTAAATTGCATATGGTTAAGCACATCAAGATCTACAAAAGTTGTAGCAGAGTTGTAGGACCGTTCCTTTAGGAGTTATATTCCTTAGATCATAAAAAATTACCATTTTCACAGCTTTTTGTTCAACTTTTCAAAAATCTTCTCTGAAACCGCATGGCCAAATAAAATGAAACTTGGTAGGGGTGTTCTGTAGTACTTGGCGTCCGCCGTCCGTCGTCTGTTGTCCGTCGTTCAAGTTTTAAAAAATCTTCTCTAAAACCGTTTAGCCAAATGTAATGAAACTTGGTAGGGTTGTTCTGTAGTATGTCCTCTACAAAACTGTCGTTCCAAATTTTAAATTGACAAAAACATGGCCGCCATGGCCAAAAATAGAACAAAAGGGTAAATTACAGTTTTTTGCGAATTGCTGAAAAATGGTAACAGATATTAGAATTCTGTTTGAGTTATAGTGATCAGCACACCAATCCTATTGTAAAAAATATCCAGCTCATACGTATCATGGTATACAAGGTGAGCGATTCAGGCTAGGAGCCTCTAGTTTCTAATTTCTAAAACATATTTTAAACATACTTGTCATCCGATGGAATTAAGAATATATTTTGCTGTATTGTTTCAAGACCAAAGTTTCTGCACCATATTTTTGACATGAGAGTGTTAGTTTTTATGGAATCTAGCTGGGCTGAAATAAAATAGTGTGGGAATTTGTTAAAAAAACATTCCAAACTACACTTCGTGTTTCTTTTTTACTTTAAGATTTACTTTACCTATTAAAGTAATTACCTCATTTTTTTTTTATTTTAGGTAATTAACATCATTTACAGTTGTACTTAAACAGTAACTTAAGCAATCCCAAAGAATTTTTTAATAAAAACTATTAAGCCTTTATTACACTGTTAAACATAAATGATTGGTTACTGTGCATCGGTAAAACACCAATAAAATAAAGACTCGTTGTCACTTCATTATAAATTGCCTTACCGCCGGTGAATTTAAAACTTGAATCCGGTGACTCGTACCAATATCGATCTCCATATTTAAGCATGGCGAATTGTTTTCCTATGACACATGAAAATGTTGGTCCAACACTTCCATCAACACCCTCTTCTAATAGACCTCCGATAAAGAGATCTACATCATTAACGGACCTAAAATTATATTTATTTAGTATTTTGAAAAATAAGATATTTTGATAACAAACGAGGAAAAAAAGAAACAAATGCACTTAAATAATCATTATTCTGACACTCTGATTCGTAAGAAGTCGTACAACTAAGGGTAGATTTACTGAACAAGTCGCCGTAAAACTGGTTTAAACAACAATTTCTTTTGAAATGCATGTGCCAGGTCAGGACTATTGCAATGTTTAATAATCTGATGTGTCTATTCTTGGATATACGAAATTGATCATCCCAATTTGGTGGTTTTGTCGTTGCCTTTATCAACAAATGCATTTGTTCATCAAGGAGAAGTGATGTCACGATGGAGTCAAAGGAGGACATATCTATGACGTCACACTACTACAACTATGACGTCATAATTGTACCAATGACTTTAGATTCAATACAAGTTGAAGAGATGGCAGTCAAAATGTAGTACAGGAGTATTTTGTGTAACTGATGAAGGCCTATTACCGAAACGTCTTAATAAAAGGTTTATTTCTACGATTAGATTTGAATATAATTCCCTATGGATTTTTAAGAAACAATTAAAGAATAAAATATTGCCAAAGTTTGTTAATGTTAAAGTCACACTAAAATTACAAATGACAACAAAGTTCCAGACAATAAATTTTGCTACGCCTGACGCGCGTTTCATCTATTCAAGACTCATCAGAAGCGCTCTACCAAAAATATTGAAAATGCCAAAACACTGTATGAATATGAAGAGCATAGAACAGTATAACCAAAAATACCAAACTGGGGAACCAAATTATTACTAAGATATTCAACCTATGTCTGGGGTAGGAAGAACCTTAGGGTTTAGACAATTTTGAAATTTAGACGGATAGTTTAAAGCTTTGAAGTATTCTCCAACTCAAAAGTGTTGGTCCCGGACCGGGCTAACCTCGGGGAATTTAAACTCCACCAGCAGAGCTAACCTTCACGTGTGTTCGAAATACAAATGACAACAAAGTTCCAGACAATAAATTTAGCTACGCCTGACGCGCGTTTCGTCTATTCAAGACTCATCAGAGGCGCTCTACCAAAAATATTGAAAATGCCAAAACACTGTATGAATATGAAGAGCATAGAACAGTATAACCAAAAATACCAAACTGGGGAACCAAATTATTACTAAGATATTCAACCTATGTCTGGGGTAGGAAGAACCTGAGGGTTTAGACAATTTTTAAAATTTAGACGGATAATTTAAAGCTTTGATGTATTCTCCAACTCAAAAGTGTTGGTGCCGGAGCGGACTAAAATATATGGTGCACCGTGTTGCGAAAAATGTCACATATATAATATATAAAATATAATAAAAATTAATATTAATTCATTGTTAATTGATCTTTGATTGTTAATTTTCATTAAGAGTAACATTAACTTTTGAATGTACATAATTACATTTGCAACTTGAAAATTTAACTTAAATATTAAACAATAAATTATTTTTTTATATGAATGAAATGTAAAAGTAGCGTGGATTGTTCGCTGAATAAATGTTAAATTAACGTTGCGTACGTTTAACATTAAGACATTCCCCCTGAAGAAATCATCATCGACAGGTGTGAGATTTGCTATTGACGAAACTAATTGGATTGTAACCACCGATTCTTCCACTTACACTCATGAGATGATTCATGAAAATTCATATGATTTAGTTAGTTAGTTATTGCTTTACTCCAAAGCAGCACGATTTCGGCTATATCCGGGAGATGAACATGAAAATGATAATGCAATGAACATGAAATGATGATGAAGTGGAGGGAATGGGGACACATGGCCAATCGGGTTGGAGATTTTTGACTGCCACTGGAAAAAGGAGTAATGGGTAGGGACGGGAAATTTAGCCTCCTGCATGGGGATCCTACGGGTCCTACTCTTAGCGAGACCTGCAGCAGGGTTCTTAAACGTGCGAGGAACGTGACATTTTTCGCAACACGGTGCACCACTATGGTTTGCGGTCAGGTTTTCCGCATTATCGCCTGACGACCCCGCATCTCTCGATGTCAGGGCTGCCCCATTCAACCACCTGGGGGCACACATCCCAGTCGCTTTGTGGGCAAAGCGGCCTGAGGCGATGTCAGGTTTCTGAGCGCTCTTTAGTGGACTTTTACCGACAAGCTTAGCGCTGCTGCGGGCCTATTCGCCACCCAGAACCCGCACGGGTTCATATGATTTACAGAAATGTTTCGTTTAGGTATAAAATATTGAATATAAATGAAGGAAACATCATCAAACGTTAGGTTTAGAGTGCTATGAATCATGTCATCTATTTTTTTTCTCCAAATAAAAATGGAAAACATCTTACCTATATACTTGTGACAGATTTTCGCCCTGTGTACCAAAATCACTAAAATGTTGATATTTTGGAAGTCCACAGAATTCTCGCCATTTGTTATATGCCGGGACACCTTGGTCTCTTCCTCTTTGAATATTTAATGAGGCTAAATCAAGCCCTGGTGGATTCCGAATACGAAATAGAAGATTGCGGACACCATCTACTAGTTTTCTGAAAAAAAATAGGTATAAGCCCTCTTTATAATATTTCTAACTACCCAATTGAATTTTAAAAAAAAATCATGTAATGTACAACCTATATAAGCAAGTTATTTGTCGTTTTATTTAAATATCAAAATATACTAAAAAATAAAATAAATTGCAGAAAATTCTTTAACTTTAAACCGAATCAATTACTTTTGAACTAGATGTGAAAAATCAATACTTTCTTTGGAGATATTATAATTGAAAAACTACGAAAGCAAGGGGCATTTATTAGCTTTTCCGACAGTTGAACACGTGTATTCTCGGCAAAATACGTACCAATTGTTGTGAGTTTTAGATTATTACAAAATAACTGTTTAGATTTTCAAAATAAAATCAGATAAGAACGTCATATATCATTGCTCGAAGGTACTCTTTATTTCTTTTTATCTAAATTGAATGGCGAGAGATAAGATCCTGTTAAGGCTTGGATAAAAATCCAGTCATATACATTTATATGTAATCTTAAATAAAATTAAAAATAACAGCATGTATCCATGAGACACAGCTCTCCTCTGGTGAAATCTCTTAAAATATACAATTTGTCATAGAAACACCTACAACTACAAATGAACCTTATTTGCAAACGATCTCGGTAAAACTTAATTTCACAGACAAATCAGAACCGATACCGGGACATAAAACCACTTAAAGTAAAATGTTCTTGGGGTCATATAATTATTATATAAAATACCTATCAATTTTTTCTGCGGGTTTTGTGACGAGCCATCTTGTCAAGTCTTTAATTTCTGCACCTTTATCGTGTTGCCACAGGTGGGGGCTTTCAAGAGTATCTTCTATCTTGTGAACATTTACTGTTGTGTAATCGGGTTTTAATCCAGACTGTTCAGACATAATCTGGGAGTGTCCAAATCGATATGGTGCAACTCCAAATCCGTTTCTTATAGAGGCATCTATTTCAATGATATAAGAATTATCAAATCCTAGATGTTTAGAATAAAGTTTACACTCATACATTGTATCTTCCTGGAGAAAGGTAGGAAGGAAATGGTTATAGGTGATGTGTTGAACCTGAGCGATGATAATCCTCCTGGTTTCTTGGTAAACCTTCTCATTGTCCCAGTGAGGGTTAATTTGATGAAGTATTGTAGATAATCTGTTGTGCTCTCTGACGAAGACTAAATGGTTCAATCCTAGATTGGGAGCTTCTACTGCTCGGCTGTCACCTGTAACCAGATGTATTCTTTTCAACTTGTAAGTTTATCAGTGTTGAAATTGTTAAACAAGGGGTTGCACCAAGTCGTGCTAAACATTCCCCCAACTCGACCATTCAGAAAACTGGAAGTAGATAACCGATTGACCTAGCAAGGAGGAACTATACATATCATTATTCAAAAGCTGTGTACCAAATATAAAATTAATTCCTTCATTAGAAGCTGAGAAATGTATTACCAATAAATGTCCATTTTTATAAAGTCAAAGTTGATTCGTTAAACGGGAAGTAGATGCACGATACAATTCATTATTCTTAGGTCATTTGCCAAATTTAAAATAAACCCCTTCATTGGAAGCCTAGAAATCTGTCACGAAAGTTTGTTACGGACGGACGGACAAGATGATTGCAATATAACCCCTATCTTACCAGTGGGGGTATAATAACTGTACACTTATATTTAAAATTATTTGTATGCCCCATCTACGAAAGTAGAGGGGCATGTAGTGTTCGGGTCCGGTAGTCCAGATGTCCGTCCCAAAATCCCATATTTTCAAATTTGCACTTACTGACAAATGCCACATCAATCATATTGCCAACAGTTTTTATGGCGTTTCAGTCCCCTGTCATAATTTTACCCTTAAAATAAATATGGCCGACGATCTTTTTCATACAACTTTCAGACTGCTTTTTAAAATAAATTCAGGAGACTTTGACCTTTTTAAGAGTAAAACTACCTTCATTTAAGTTTGGAAAGGTAATTGTAATTGTCTGTCATAATTTTCCTCCCATGGAAATCTGGAAATAGTCATTTTTAATTTTCACAACACATTGGAAATTTCTCATTTTCTTCAATTTATTTTTGGGCCGCTAGAACTTCTTTGGGGCCGTTTGGCGGCCCTAAGTTGTATAGTAGAATCATCCCTGTAGGTGCATCTAGTGAAGATAAGAACATTGCATGCTTCGCATGCTGGATGTGACCTATATTTTCTGCATGAATGATCATGTACAGAAAAATGGTTAAAGTTTTTTTCCCTCTAACTGACAAGTGCTACATCAACCATATTGGTAAGGTATGTGCACCTAGTGATGCTTAGCACAATGCATGCTTCGGGTGCTGGCTGTGACCTATATTTTCCGCATGAATGACCACTTATTGAAGAATGGTGAAAGTCCATTCCTTCTTACTGAAAAATGCCATAGTAACCAAATTGATATGGTAGGTGCACCTAGTGATGCTTAGCACAATGCATGCTTCATATGCTGGATGTTACCTTTATTTTCCGCATGAATGACCACTCATAGAAGAATGGTGAAAGTCCATTCCTTCTTACTGACAAATGCCATAGTAACCAAATAAGTATAGTAGGTGCACCTAGTGATGCTTAGCACAATGTACGTTTCGGATGCTGGATGTGACCTATATTTTCCACATGGATGGCCTTTTAAAGAAGACTGGTTAAAGTCCATTCCCACTTACTGAGATGTGCCACATCTACTATATTGTTAAAAAAAGGTGCACCTAGTGATGCTTAGCACAATGCATGCTTCGGATGCTGGCTGTGACCTATATTTTCTGCATGAATGACCACTTATAGAAGAATGGATAAAGACCATTCCTTTTTTACTGACATATGCCACATCAACTATATTGGTATGGTAGGTGTACCTAGTGATGCTTAGCACAATGCATGCTTCGGATGCTGGTAGTGACCTATATTTTCTGCATGAATGACCACTTATAGAAGAATGGTTATGTTAAAGTTCATTTATTCTGACTGACAAGTGCCTTAATAGCAACCATGTTGATGTTTAATGGTTTTGGAAAAAAATAATTGTTGCAAGATGGGGCATTATGTCTTTTGGACGACATATTCTTGTTTATTTATCAACACGTTATAGATATTTACTAATGACGTATTTCGATAATAATAGGATTTTGGTCAGGTCAAATCTATGTCAACAATTGTTGTAGCAATTTTAATTGCTGTAAAAACTAAAAAAATGATAGTGCAAAATGTCGTGCTTCCAATCAATATCAATAGTAATTACCTGCAAATGGACACCTATCTGTTGACGCTTGTTTTAGACAGTTTCCGCCTTCTACTGTTGGGAGAAGATTACCCGGGTCTGTCTTTAATAAAACTGGAAAACATTTGATAATTATATTAAATCTGTACAGAGACGTTTTTGTCGAGTTTAAGCAGATGAACATGTTAACCCTTGATTTTCGCGTCCATAAAATTTAACTAAAAAGCTACCTAAATAAACAATTAACATGCAAACTTTTGATTTCGATTTTCAAGTGAGTGAGTGAGTTGGTATTTTACGCCCGTGCAAAGCTATATGGGGTATTTACAGGCGATGAACATGAACAGGATGATACATTCAAATGACAACAAAGTTCCAGACATTTGAATTTGCTACGCCTGACGCGCGTTTCGTCTATTCAAGACTCATCAGAGGCAATTTACCAAAACTATTGAAAAAGCAAAAACCATATGATTATGAAGAGCATAGAACAATGAAACCAACAATACCGAAATGGGGAACGAAATTGAAACTAAGATGGTCAACCTATGTCTGGGGTAGGTAGAACCTTAGTTTTAGACATTTTTGAAATTTGAACGGATAATTAAAATCTTTGATGTGTTTTCCAACAAAAAAGTGTTGGTGCCGGAGCGGGCTAACCTCGGGGAATTAAAACTCCAGCAGCAGCGCTAACCTTCACGAGTGTTAGAAATTCGAATGACAAAGTTCCAAAATGAACATGAAATGATGATAAATGAAATATGGGTGGGAGGAACAAAGGACCGGTAAATTTTGAAGAACCACGGGAAAAGGGAGAGTTGGGTAGGGGCGGAAAATTCAGCCTATGTGGTGCACTAATTGGCGGTCCATAAAGGGGTCTTTTACGTGCATGAAGCGTGGCATTCTCCACACACGTTGGCCCACTATGGTCGGCGGTCAGGGTTTCCGTATTATAGACCTGACAACCCCCGCGGATGAGGGCCATCCTATTCAGCCACCTATGGTACACACTTGGTCGCTCTGTGGGCTGAGCACTGACCCGACGTCAGAATACGATTTTCAAGTGAAAAAGAGGTTAATTTTTCCTGCTTTAGAAATATAAATTATTACAAAGTGAGTGAGTGAGTGAGTTGGTGTTTTACGCCCGTGCAACGCTATAAAGGTTATTTACAGGCGATGAACATGAAAAGGATGATAAAATGAACATGAAATGATGATGATAAATGAAATATGGTGATGGGGTGGGAAACAAAGGACCGGTAAATTTTGAAGAACCACAGGAAAAAGGGGAGAGGTGGGTAGGGTCGGAAAATTTAGCCTATGTGGTGCACTACTGGGCGGTCCACAAAGGGGTCTTTTACGTGCATGAAGCGTGGCACTCTCCACACACGTTGGCCCACTATGGTCGGCGGTCAGGGTTTCCGTATTATAGACCTGACAACCCCCGCGGACGAGGGCTACCCTATTCAGCCAACTAGGGTACACACTTGGTCGCTCTGTGGGCTGAGCACTGACCCGACGTCAGAATCCCAAGACCCTTAGTCGCCTCTTACGACAAGCTAGGCTCTGCTGCGGGCCTATTCGCCACCCGGGCCCCGCACGGGTCAATTATTACAAAGACAGACAATAAATTTGTCACACCTAAAGCGCATTTCGCTTTACTAAAAGTTGAAAATACCAAAGGCCATATAAAAGCATCGAACAATAATGCAAAAAATCAAATAACGACAAAGACCAACCTATGTCTGGCATAGGAATTGTAAAGAACACTTTTTAAATATTAGCATACATATTCTACTTACAGCTGTTGGGTACTCTTAACTCATTCGCAATGGTTTCATCAGACCCATAAAGAAATGTGGCGTCTATGTATGAGCTTATTTTGTTTATGTGCTCTCTGAAACCTAAAATGCAAATTACATGTTGTCCAATATCCCTATAAAAGAAACGTAAGCCATTTCTATGATAGGGAAAATTTTTCCAAAATACAAATTCAACAAACTCTATTATTTACTGCATTCATGATTGCATTTGTGTGCCAGACACATTGATTTACAGTAAAGTAAAACAATTGTAGAATCCTAAAAAGCACCACGTTTACATTTATGTTTACTTTAAAAAAAGATATTTACATGAGAAGAGAACATTACTGCTTACTTGACTACACTGGTAACTTAAGACCAAACACCCAAGAGGCATCGAAGAGTTAAGTAAAATTCTAAGAGTTCTACATGTATCTTATGTCTGATTAAAATCAGCATTCTCACTTGCTCCCGTTAATTAATTTTAATCAGACTTTGAATGAAATCTTTTAAGAAAATTTCTTTTTCAAATTCAAAAATTAATTCATTCATTCATTCAATTCCTATTCAGATTAATTTAAGCTTATGGTCAGATACATTTATGAGATAATCAAACACTAATAGATGTACATAATAATCTAATGCATTTAGGAAAACAACCCCAAATCACGTTAGATTTTCGTTTTTTTTCTATTATTGTTAACAAACCTGTAGAACAATCGTTGTTCTTCGCTGCTTTTGCTCTTTGAAAGTTTTTACAACCTGGTTCATTAAGCGGGTCATCTTCAGGAACATTCAGTGGAAAACACATATCAATACTACCAAGTATAAAAAAGATAGTGTATGAAGCAAAGGGGCGCCAATGGGGCATTCGAGTGTCAAAAGTCCTTAAGGGCAACGACAAAACCGGTAAACACGAACAGGAACAGCACAAATGAACACAAACCACAATATAAACAGAGCGGAAATCTACAACGCAAACTCAAGTCGTAACAAGAGTGAGCTCCAGAAGAGTAAGCGGTTCCAGCCTGCTATAGAACACCCGTCGTGTTGCTAATTTCTAATTCAGTGTGTCAAATCCTGTAAAGGAAGACAAAACAAATTTCTACGACAAACCAACACTCACTAAAAAAGTCTCGAGATATAAATCCCATATTTGGGATTTTTGGGGGAGGTTTGGCGCCATAAAACCTGGTTAAACCCACCATTCGTTTGAAATGCCTGTACCAAGTCAGGACCATTGCGATCCACCAATTCTCCGGTATGACTGATTCGTTTTTGTCATTTTCTCTGGACTATGAGATTGATCATTCAAGTTCGGTAGTTTTGTTATTACCTTTATTGTCTACGAGTGCACGGTAAAAGTGGAACACATATATACACATTAACAGTATCAACACATTCTTTTCACATCAAAATGACAACAAAGTTCAAGACATTAAAGTTTGCCACTCCTGACACGTTTCGTCTATTCAAGACTCACCCGAGGCACTCGCCCAAAAAAATAAATATTGAAAAAGCCAAAAACTATATGATTATGAAGAGAATAGGACGATAAAACCAAAAATACCAAAATGGGGAACCAAATAATAACCAAGAAAATCAACCTATGTCAATAAACTGCGTAATATGAAATATCATACTTTGAAAAAAATCTATTTAATCTATTTTTTTTAAAACAAATATGAATTATCTGAATTTTATTTATGGTTCAAAGTTGTCAATCTTTTAGTAAATCCAGCAAGTTTTACTTACAAGTTAAGTAAGTATTAAGTCCAAAATATAAACTTGAATACATAGAACGCATTGAAAGATCTACAAATATTAATCAAGATACCGAAAATGTAAAGTCTTTTTCCTACAATATCACACGGTTAACCAATGCGTTTTAACTTGCAAAAACGGTTGTTCAGCTTGATAGCTCTCACTTCACACTTACTTTTCACAATTCGGATCATTATCATCACAACAATCAGAACCTAAATAAAAAAAAACATATCTAAGAGTGAGAGAAACAAGGATAATTAATAAGGTCGAGTGAATAACCAAAATAGTATCAATGTTTACGTATCTGATTTAATGAGTGTGTCACGTACAAGTTGACATATCTTGGACACGTATTAGCGCTAATTCATTATAACATTACATGTATTATAAACAAGAGGCTCCCAAGAGCCTGAATCGCTCACCTGAACTACACAGATACATATATTTGTAGATATTATTGTGCTTAACCATATGCGATTTAAATTAATGAAATATCTTGGTTAGTTTTCAAGATATAGGGCTTAACAAGTGCAAATTTGGCAAAAATTAGGAAAAAAGAACAATAACTCCCACATCAGCAGTCAGATCTTTTCCGAAATTTCAGGACAGGTAGATCTTATTATGCTGATCACTTTTGATTCTAGCACAATTTTGATATCTGAAACCAGTTTTGAGTTAATAGCAAAAAAATGAAATTTGTCTCTATGTTCTATTTTTAGCCATGGTGGCCATGTTTTTTTACGAATCAAAAATCTGAGTTGTAGCATATAAGCTTTCAAACAGTGTGCCATGTTAAGATGCAGTTGGTCTTACTGTTTCAGACAAGTCAGGGGAAAAGTAATGAACAATGGTAAATATTGACGCTTTAAGGGCCATAACTCCTAAAAGAAATGGTTCTACAGCTTTGACCTAAATACATGAATTGTAGATCTTGATGTGCTTAATCATATGCAATTTGAATTTTTGAAATATCTTGTATAGTTTTCAAGATATAGGGCTAAATAAGTGAAACATTTTGAAAAAAATCCAGAAAAAGGGCAATAACTCCTATGTCGTTTGTTGGATATTCCTGAAAATTTCAGAGCAGGTAGATCTTGAGATGCTAATCACTTTTGTCTTCCATCAGAGTTTTGATATCTGTTACCGTTTTTGAGTTATTTGCAAAAAAACTGTAATTTGACCCCTATGTTCTATTTTAAGCCATAGAGGCCATATTTTTTTACGAATAAAAAATCCGAACGATAGAATTGTAGCATGAATGCTATTAAACAACTGTGCCAAGTTTGGTTGAAGTTGGATGTATGGTGTCAGACAAGTTAATCTTTGAAATTCAGGGTAAAAGTAATGAAAAATGGTAAATTTTGACGCTTTAAGGGCCATAACTCCTAAAAGAAATGGTTCTACAGCTTTGACCTAATTTCATGGAATGTAGATCTTGATGTGCTTAATCATATGCAATTTGAATTTTTAAAATATCTAGTATAGTTTTCAAGATATAGGGCTAAATAAGTGCAAAATTTAGAAAAAATCCAGAAAAAGGGCAATAACTCCTACATCGGTTGTTGGATCTTCTTGAAAATTTCAGGGCAGGTAGATCTTGAGGTGCTGATCACTTTTACCCTATGCCAGAATTTTGATATCTGTTACCGTTTTTGAGTTATTTGCAAAAAACTGCAATTTACCCCTATGTTCTATTTTTAGCCATGGCGGCCATGTTTTTCAACGAATCAAAAATCCCCACGCTAGTTTTATACTACCTATGCTAATTAACAACTGTGCCAAATTCAAAAGCCATTGGACTTATGGTGTTAGAGGAGTTAACGTTTGAAAAATGTTAACGACGACGGACGACGACGGACGACGACGGACGACGGACGACGGACGACGACGGACGCCAAGTGATGGCAATAGCTCACATGGACCTTTGGTCCAGGTGAGCTAAAAAATAAAACACCGATTGTTGAATAATTGGGTTAGGAATTAATTTCGAGAATATAATTCACGACGTCACAATTCCCTATTTTGGTAATTATTGAGTTATCTCCCATTTGCAAGAGTTATTCTCCATTACGGTAGGTACAATGTATATTACATTGCAATGAATGGGAAAAATTAGGTTTTTATTTTTTATAAATTATTTAATGGACTTATTGGTTAAAAAAACATGTTAAATACATTTTTGAAAATAACCGTTATTAACTTTTAGGATTTTTTTACCAACTAAAAAATAAATGCAGATAATATTAAATTTCCCCACAGTAACTAGTATAAAATACCTTCTGGAAAGAGGGGGTAAATCTGCAAATGGGAGATAACTTACTATATTCAAAGAGAGAGAATTGACTGTTTGGCGGAAAAAACACGCAAGAGTGATAATATAGCTTTATTTTTCATTTTTATCAACCTTTTTTAAAAAAAAACCTAATAAATGGCGCAGTAATGTAATCGCAAATCTTTATTCCTAATATATATATATAATTTACGACGTCATAGTTAACAGTTCGGTGGAAAAAGACGCAAGAGTGAAACTATCTCTTTCATACTGTGAATTTATTACATTTTATTTCACTCAGAAAAAAAACGGGTCCCGTGCGGGGCCCGGGTGGCGAATAGGCCCGCAGCAGAGCCTAGCTTGTCGTAAGAGGCGACTAAGGGTCTTGGGATTCTGACGTCGGGTCAGTGCTCAGCCCACAGAGCGACGAAGTGTGTACCCTAGGTGGCTGAATAGGGTGGCCCTCGTCCGCGGGGGTTGTCAGGTCTATAATACGGAAACCCTGACCGCCGACCATAGTGGGCCAACGTGTGTGGAGAGTGCCACGCTTCATGCACGTAAAAGACCCCTTTGTGGACCGCCAAGTAGTGCACGACATAGGCTAAATTTTCCGCCCCTACCCACCTCTCCCCTTTTTCCTGTGGTTCTTCAAAATTTACCGGTCCTTTGTGTCCCATCCCACCCCCACATTTCATTCATCATCATCATTTCATGTTCATTGTATCATCCTTTTCATGTTCATCGCCTGTAAATAACCTATATAGCGTTGCACGGGCGTAAAACACCAACTCACTCACTCACTCAGAAAAAAACGGTATTTTATATGCATCTATAAACAATATTATAATTTGAAGTTATTCAAATCGATTCATTTAAAACGTCTTAAAGAGTTCCAAGGGCTGTATTAAGCTGTTCAATCAAAGTAGATCGGAGTATCTATATTAAAAAAATAACCACATTTCAAAAAATCTCTTAAAATATTCTTTCGATATCAGCCGTTGGTTTAATTTGATTTAACACAACAATCTGGTTATGTTTTGTGTTTCTATTGGACCAAAAATTGCACTGAAATTGGAATGTTTGGCGCCGTTAACCTGGTGAAACCAACCATTCTTTTAAAATTCCACTGTTCCTAGTCAGGCCTATTGCAATCTAAAATTTCTTTCGCATATCTTTGCTCTGTTTGTATTGTCACAAACCATATTATATCGATACTAAATCGGTCGTTGGCAACTTAGCGCGCATGTTATAGCAGGAAGGGACTACATAGCATTGCAGGAGTACTCGCTGCATTTTTACTTCGTTTGCTGCTTGCAATAAAGTGTATGTGTATTATATCGTTATGTAATTCGTACCCACTATTTATACATGTTGTCATAAAATAAGTCTTCAGATTTGCCTTATTTTTGTTCGGACTTTTTCTTGGACATTTAAAATTGATCATCCCATTTTCGTAATTGCTGTCTGCAAAGGTTTACTTGAGAATAAAAATTGCTTTTTCCTTTGTCAGCGCTTGTGTCTTGGCATTGATTATCATTTTTATCTTTGCAATTACAACTACCTAAATATACAAAGATGAATATAAAAAAACATGCCTGCCTCTTTGAAAGGTATAGCAAAATAGCTTTGCAATCTTTTCTGCTTTTGTAAATACATTTGTACCTGTGATTTTCGATGTTTAATCACTTTATTGAATATGGAAATATCTTTCAAACCACGAAGTTCGTTTTTTTTCAATTGGAAATTCCGAATTTTCATGAAGTTAATTTGTAAAAAGATGAAAATTGGCAACGATTTTTCAGTAACTCCTGAATAAATTTATATTTATCTTAGATCAAAGTCAGTTTTTAACTTTCCAAACTACCCTTGACAGCAGTAATTATGGAATTGTTTTCTAATACCTGTATGAATATCCGTTTCTATAAAGTCGTGAGCTAACAATTGACCAAATGCCATGTGCTCTCCTGACCTTTTGTGGTCTACATAGTCGTCGGATTTCATCTGCACTACAACATTAGACACAAGTCTAGGATCGGGAAGATGACCGTTGAATCCTCTTGGTAGTCCAACACCTGTTTACAATTTCAATAACTTAATCAATAAAAAACACTACTTTTTAACAGCAATGATAAATTATGGACGTTCGCTGGTTAATTAGAAACTTACAAGGTATCCAAATTTGTAAATTAAATGAATAAACCAAAAGTTAAATGTAAAAGTACACGACAACATTAAAAAAATTCATAGGTTGCACCTGAGTTCGCGTTTTTTATTGATATTCAGTAGTTTTTGTGCTTCCGTGTTACTGGTTTTGTCTCTGCCCTTTCGGACCTTGACATACGGATGCCCCAATGGTACCTCTGCTCATTACTAAACAAGAGTTCAAAATGAAGCGGAAAAGGTTTTCTCTGACTTTTTTATAGGTTGAGCATTACAAAAGTAGTATTGTTTTAGTGTAAAACCCTAATAAAAACATTAAGACATTTATAAAACTTTGTAAATTAGCTCTTAATGGTTTAATACACAAAATTTTAAAACGAAGATAAAGGGTTACCGGGCAAAAAACTTTAATTTAATGAAAAAATCCAAATGATTTGGAAAATCTGACAAAAAATAAAATAAATGACCAGCGATCATCTTAAGCGAGTTCAATAGCGATAGATTAATATTTTTTTTAAATTAATAACAATTACAAAAAAATATTATACATGTACATTTTGAAATCAAATGTTTCCACCCATTGAATGTTAAATGCGTTCGAAATGAAGAAAACTGATTGAACAAAATACATCACCATCGGCATAATCAACCATGAGGTTTCCTGTGGGATCCCTGAATCTCCTCTGTGTGGTTCCGGACATTCCCCATGTTGGATTGGCCAAGTTGTTACAAGAACCATCAAATGTCCTGTATCGGTAACCAGGGTTACACTGATAAATCCCTTCAGCTGAAGTAATAGACGGGAGAAGTCTTAGGTGTTCGCATCTTATTGTATGTTTTTTTAATAGGTATTGCAAGGCGTAACAATCCGATGCATTTTAAACAGTAAACTGGAAAATTTTCGAGACCCAATAGGACGACTGAATTTCAGTTTGCGCAGTTTTAAATTCGCTCTGTAATGTTATTGTCAATAGACTTGGTTGACAAAATTCACCACTAGCAGAGAATTTTTTTTAAAATAAAATTACTATTTCAATTTAGGAATTAAGTTTTTAAGTAAGGAAGATTGAACAAAATATAGAGTTTAATTACTTGGTACTTTAAGATTTTCAAAAAATATCAAATGAAAGATGATGTATCTAAAATAAGTATAAACAACATATATATTGTTTGTTATTATACTAATTACAGAATTAGAATTCCAGATGTCCCGTGCGGGGCCCGGATGGCGAATAGGCCCGCAGCAGAGCCTAGCTTGTCGTAAGAGGCGACTAAGGGTCTTGGGATTCTGATGTCGGGTCAGTGCTCAGCCCACAGAGCGACCAAGTGTGTACCCTAGGTGGCTGAATAGGGTGGCCCTCGTCCGCGGGGCTTGTCAGGTCTATAATACGGAAACCCTGACCGCCGACCATAGTGGGCCAACGTGTGTGGAGAATGCCACGCTTCATGCACGTAAAAGACCCCTTTGTGGACCGCCAAGTAGTGCACCACATAGACTAAATTTTCCGCCCCTACCCACTTCTCCCCTTTTCCTGTGGTTCATCAAAATTTACCGTTCCTGTGTTTCCCACCCCACCCCATATTTCATTTATCATCATCATTTCATGTTCATTGTATCATCCTTTTCATGTTCATCGCCTGTAAATAACCTATATAGCGCTGCACGGGCGTAAAACACCAACTCACTCACTCACCCAGAATTCCAGATTCTTTTTTTTAATATTCTCATTTGAATATTGAATTCGTTGTTTTCTGAAGCTCCCTAATAATTATACATTGTCAGGCCAACTTACCTAAGTGTAAAATGCCTAATAATGTATTCAACAACAAAATTCAGATGTTAACAGATTTAAATTTTGACCATTATAGTATATAACAAATTTGCCGCACTGGATAAGCAATATTTAATGTAAAAGAAAAAAGGACATTGAAGTACAAATAAGAACAAAGCTCGTCATCACAAAAATAAAAACAAAGACATAAACAATACAAATGCAAAAAAAAAGACATTGTGTCTTTTGTTAAATTTCTAGAAGACAGCCAACAATTGAGATGATTGAGATAGAAAATAATGAGATGTGGAATAAGTGTACGCGACGCAGCCCACAACTAAACGGCAATTTAAAAAAACCCATAATGGACAACCAGAGGCCTTGAACGAAGCCATTTGGCACTGCTCGCGGTTCTGCAATTGGCCCATGGTCTAAATAAAATGCATATAATCGCGAGCTGCAATTGGCCCATGGTCTAAATAAAATGCATATAATTCAAATCCAGCCCTGAAATAGTCATAGATAGACCCCCTTCTTAAACAAGGAACAGAAAACATCAAAAAGACAAGTACAAACGAAAGCTTTGTCAAAGATTCCTAGCTTATGACAGGCATATGTAATATGTGGCGGGGTTAAACTAGTTTTTTTTTGGTCCCAACCTTCCCCTATCAATATTCCTAGACAAAGCACAAAAACTAAACACCCAATAAAAATCAAATCGATCAAAGTCAAATTCCACTAGAGAGAACCTAAGACAAAAAACAACACGAACAAACGAAAGGACGGTAAAGAAACCCTCTATAGAACACTCGCTGTTTCTGACAGCTAGCTGAGAATCATCAATCGACTGATGTAGAAAAATCAAACATGTCGATTTTAAATCCGACACAACACTTCAAACAATAATGATTTAGTGAAGTGTCATCACAAAAAACCGACATGCTTGATCGCTATAAGCTTCAAAATGACAATAGTAAAAACGTTATGGAAGTTTTAAAGTAAGTATCAAGTTATCAATAATTCTGCAATATTTGTTGTGCCTGACGCTCTCTAAAAGTAATAATGATATGTTTCTCTGACTATGGAATAATAAATAAGTTGCGATACATAAACTCCGTAAGTGTAAAAGGACGGATTGATGCTACAAATCAAGGGAAAGTTGACGATTGGATAGTACAATGCAATATGTTAGAGCGTTATATGTATACAAGTACGCATTCGAAATGACTTTTGTGATATTCCGCGCCCATTTCTGGCCCAGTAGTTTATTTTTAGGGAAAACCAAAAAGAAATTAGCTGTTGAAGAAGGTCATTTTTGTTTCAGATTAAAAAAAAAGTTAAAAATAAGAAAAATATTCCGAAAATAGATTGGAGCCTTTTTAGATTTAGAAAAGAATATTAGAAATGAAATTTAAATTGTAAACGATTGTCAAACGTTTTCCATATAGCTTATTACCATAAGCAGGAGAGTTACATGTTATAGGAAACTATGTAAGCTATCCAGTGCTTTTTAGCACTAACAATACAAATACAAAACTAAATGACTATCATCTTGTTAATTTAAACATTAATATCTTAACTATAGTAGTAAACCAACCTTTCTCTATACTTGCTAGAACAGAAAGGGAGAATAAACATATTATCATTCCTCCTACCATTGCTACCATATTGTCATACAGCAACTGGCAAGTTTAAAATCAATTATACATATTTATACCATAATTATAAAATGGGTTACAACAGATGCACACAATATTTGACGTCTGCATTTTAAATCTGCATAAACTACCCGCGTAAGTAAAGAGGTTTGATTTTAGTATTCACGTGGTATCACCAAGGATTGTGGTCGATGTGCCCACGTGGAATAATCTAAGATTTTGATTGATGTTCCCACGTGATCTTGGATTTTGACTGAAGGGAAGTTTTATTCAAAACTGAAACATTGTGCAAAGTAAGTTTTTGCTTGTTTTATTAAAAAAACTACGAATAGCAAAGGGGCATTAGGACAAGAAAAAGTCAGTTGCTTAAAGACAAGACGAAATTAAAAATAAAAATGAGCAGCAGGTAAGAAATAGATGTCCTTCATTCTTTTCACTTTGCAATCCCTGAAAAGTCAATAAGATCAAATGTGAAGTAAAAGATGCACATCTTATTTATAAGAGCAACCCGTGCGGGTTCCGGGTGGCAAATAGGCCCGCATCAGCGCTAAGCTTGTCGGTAAAAGTCCGTCCACTAAAGAGCGCTCAGAAACCTGACATCGGGTCAGGCCGCTTTGCCCACAAAGCGACTGGGATGTGAGCCCGAGGTGGTTGAATGGGGCAGCCCTGACATCGAGAGATGCGGGGTCGTCAGGCGATAATGCGGAAAACCTGACCGCAAACCATAGTGGTGCACCGTGTTGCGAAAAATGTCACGTTCCTCGCACGTTAAAGAACCCTGCTGCAGATCTCGGTAAGAGTAGGACCCGTAGGATCCCCATGCAGGAGGCTAAATTTCCCGTCCCTACCCATCACTCATTTTTCCAGTGGCAGTCAAAACTCTCCTACCCGATTGGCCTTGTGTCCCCATTTCCTTCACTTCATCATCATTTCATGTTCATTGTATCACCACTTTCATGTTCATCTCCCGGATATAACCAAAATCGTGCTGCTTGGGAGTAAAGCAATAACTAACTAACTGACTAACTAACTATTTATAAGAGCATATTCCAAAACTGTCAAATTATTCACCGTGACGTGTTTTAAGAGTAGAGGGTACATGTCAACCCAAAAAAGCACAGCAACCAAAGTCCGTGTTATATCTCATATATCCGAAGGAACTTGAGTTTAAGTTCTTACTTTTTCTTTTTCAAAAATATACAACAGATCAAGGCACGGCAATATTCCGTTAGAAAATAATATGGCAATCGTTTTTAGATAAAAAATTGTGAAGCTAAAGCCCTGGCTTGCCCCAGAATTTTAACGTCGAAATTTTCGTCCCAGGATTCCCCCCCCCCCTAATCGTCCCTAAAATATTTGGACCCATTAAAATATATTACAAATATCCAAAACTGTCACATAAACTATTTACTGGTTGACAGAAAGAGTTTTATGGCGAAATACTGTCATATTCTGCAATAAATGGGCTGTGTTTTAGTTTTAACCCCCTGAAGTTTAATGAACAAAATTAAAATTTCGGAAAACAAAACAATATATTAAATAAGAAATGATCTTATGCACGAAGAAGCAAATCAGCGAGCAAGACAACAATAAGTGCTCTTGGGAATGCCGAAAATGCTAAAAAATATACAAATATGTTGTATATTAAACGTTGAAGACAGGGTCTTGGTGGCCGAGTGGTCTAAAGCGCTGGTTTAAATTTAGTCTCCGGTTTCCTCCACCATTAAAACTGACAATCCTATATGACCAAGGTGCATCGAACAAGTAAATCTGTGAGCTAATGCTCACTGGCAAACCCCTGCTACCCAAACTAAGCCCCGCATACAAGTTAAAATACTCGGTTAACAGGAAGAAGTTGACCTAGGAACATAAAATCGCATTACACCATATGGGACGATAGGATAAAGCTGTATACAAAATATCAGACCCCTATCTCATGTAGTTGCTTGGGAGACTGTGACGGAGATTTTGCATTTATGTCCATCATGTGTAAAAACCTAAGTATTCGGTAAACAGGAAGCAGACTACCTTGGAGCATAAAATCGGTATACACCATATGGGATTATGGGATGAAGCTGTATTCAAAATATCAGACCTCTATCTCATGTAGTTGCTTGGGAAACTGTGACGAAAATTTTGCATTTTTGTCCATTATGTGTAAAAACTTAAGTATTCGGTAAACGGGAAGTAGACTACCTAGGAGGATAAAATCGGTATACACCGTATGGTATTATAGGATAAAGCTGTATTTAAAATATCAGAACTCTTTCTCATGTAGTTGCTTAGAAAACTGCGACGGAAGTTTTGTTACGGACGGACGGACGAACGAACGGACGGATAAGGGTAAAACAGAATACTCCCCTCTTCTTCGAAACGGGGGTATAAAATTTCCCTAAATACACGCGAACACATAAACACACACACGTTATTTGACTCAATAAAAAAGTGTGTTTGCTAAAAGCAGAGAAATGTTCCTATTTTTAATGCATTGCATGTATATAACATGATAAAGAGATTTTGACCAGATAAACCTGAAGAGTATATACTTTCTGTAATTGATTCAGTCATTTTTAACCCTAAAAAAAATCACTAGACATCAATATTTTTTTTCTTTTTGGAGCATTTATTACAGTCATACCATATGGTTCTTTAATTTAACAAAATAAAAAAAGTTATGAACCCACATGTGTTCTCAAGTGCAAAATGGCAATAATGCTTTATTTTACTAATAATATTCTGATAAAATCTGAAATGAGTACATATGATCGTTGTTATCGTGTATTTTGCAACAGAATCTATATTGTTAAATGAATAGACTTTTTATTATGTTCGGATTTTATTCCTTTCACATTCTACTACATAATTAGTTTGTGTTATAAACACAAACAATAAACAGTGTACTTAATCACTATTGAATATTTCTTTTTTCTGTGATATTATGGGGGAATGGGGGGACAAAACGTAAAAAAATCAAAAGCTACGCCGAGCGCAGCATGATACGACCGCAACAAGTCAAACCCTGTACGTTGGAGGCCCAATATGGATAGTCCATGTCTTTGGTCACAAGAAGCTGGTGGACTTACAAAGCTTTTTGACACATGCATCCTGTGGTGGACTTAAAAATGCATTTTTGACACATATTTATTTACATCAACATCTCATACAAAAAGCCTTATTTATATACATGTACATGTATTAATTTACAATTTTGGCCCTTTGACCCCTAATTTCTCAAAAACGGTAAGAGATATTGCAAATCTGATTGAAAAACGCAGGCAGGGATTTTCACAAGGATTCCAAAGAAAAAAAGATTTTGAAAATCGGACCAGAAATAAAAAGTCAATTTTTTTAATGTGGCCCCTTTTTGACCCCCAGTAGCAATGAAACAGTGCAATATTGACACATTTTGTTGACAGAATTTAATGATGAATTCAATAAAAAAAGAATTTTCAAAATCAAATGAATAAGAAACATTCTACAACAGTTTTGTCAATACACTCATTTTAGCCCTTTTTGGCCCTTTTTTCTAAAATGGTAGGGGCCACAATTTCCAAATACAATACCAACCTTCCTTTAGTGGTAACAAACATCATATTAAAATTTCATAACATTCGGTCAACATTTACTCAAGTTATCGCACGGAAACCAAAGTGTCCCCAGACGACGACGACGACGTCGCCATAACATTATACGATCGCAAATATTTTGCGGTCGTATAAAAAACGGAATATCCCCGAGTTTGATTTTAAAATTACATATTAACACTACTTTCGTTTCTATCCCCGAATTTTTTTAATATCGTCCCTAATTATTACATCCATCCTTTTAAATACCTCCTACATGTAAGGATACACGAAAAAAATGAGAAATCAAAATCCCGAAAACACCCAAAAATAAAACCGTCAAAATAAGGCAAAATAAAAATAAAAAACAGTACGGGTACGGGTAAATGAGCAAACAGTGGTACATTAATGTTTAAGTGAGTCAGTTAGTTGCACAATATGGGTTAAAATATATATAGGCGATAGACATTAAGGAGATAACAAGAGGCTCCCAGGAGCCTGAATCGCTCACCTGAACTACACAGATACATATATTTTGTAGATATTATTGTGCTTAACCATATATGATTTAAATTTCTGAAATAACTTTAGTTTTTCAAGTTATTTGGCTTAATACGTGCAAAATTCAGTAAAAAATAGAAAAGATCAAAAATAACTCCCACATCAGCAGTCAGATCTTTTCCGAAATTTCAGGACAGGTACTTAATATGCTGATCACTTTTGATTCTTGCACAATTTTGATATCTGAAACCATTTTTGAGTTATTAGCAAAAAAATGAAATTTACGCCCTATGTTCTATTTTTAGCCATGGCAGCCATGTTTTTTACGAATCAATAATATGGACGATAGAGTTGTAGCATATAAGCTATTAAACAAGTGTGCCAAGTTAAGATGCAGTTGGTCTTACGGTGTCAGACAAGTTAATCTTTGAAATTCAGGGGAAAAGTAATGAAAAATGGTAAATTTTGTTGTTTTAAGGACAATAACTCCTAATAGAAATGGTCCTACAGCTTTGACCTAAATACATGAAATGTAGATCTTGATGTGCTTAATCATATGCAATTTGAATTTTTATAATATCTTATATAGTTTTTAAGATATAGGGCTAAATAAGTGCAATATTGTGAAAAAATCCAGAAAAAGGGCAATAACGCCTACATCGGTTGTTGGATCTTCTTGAAAATTTCAGGGCAGGTAGATCTTGAGGTGCTGATCACTTTTCCCCTTACCAGAATTTTGATATCTGTAACCGTTTTCGAGTTATTTGCAAAATACTGCAATTTACCCCTATGATCTATTTCTAGCCATGGCGGCCATGTTTTTCAACGAATCAAAAATCCACACTCTAGTTTTATACTACCTATGCTAATTAACAACTGTGCCAAATTTAAAAGCCATTGGACGTATGGCGTTAGAGAAGTTAACGTTTGAAAAATGTTAACGACGACGGACGACGGACGACGGACGCCAAGTGATGGCAATAGCTCACAATAGCAAACCTCGACGACGGACGACGGACGACGACGGACGCCAAGTGATGGCAATAGCTCACAATAGCAAACCTCCGAAAGGGCAACGACGTACCGGTAATAAACACGAACAAAAACAGCGCGAAGATACATGCAAAACACAATATCAACCGAACGGAAAGCTACAACGCGAACTCAAGTCGTATTACAATAATGATCAATTATGAGAAATATATCGGGATGTGTTGTGGAAAACAAAGGAACGGTGAATGTTGAAGACCACTTGAAAAGGAGAAATGGACGGAAACACTCTTTGCTGACCAACAAAAAGAAAACACGCATGTTAGCCCGTTATTGTCAGCATTCAGGCTTGGCATATCAATTGTAGACTTTGATGTCCCAGGTTTATATCGATGGAAATATTGAGGCAACTTTTCCCGCGATTTCGCGGGTGCCTTCTCGTAGTATTTAAACTACCAACCCTTCTACAGCACCTGAATTACAATGTGAGATCGCGTTGTTGGTTGGAACGCTTTTTTTTTCTTTTTGTGGTGTTGTTTTTTTTATGAGAAAACGTGAACGGCAATTTGCATGACTGGAGACTTGCACAGTAATGTAATATAATTCAGCTTACATTAATATCAGTCACGTATGTTGCCATTATTGCCAGACAGTCTTGCTGTTCAATATAATTATCGAAAACATGTAGACGTTCAAGCACATGTCAATTTTGTATTACATTAAAATTAATATCTCATTTCTTAAAAGTACATTTAATAAAAGACCTTTTGTGGACCGCCAAGTAGTGCACCACAAAGGCTAAATTTTCCGCCCCTATCCACCTCTCCCCTTTTCCTGTGGTTCTTCAAAATTTACCGGTCCTTTGTTTCCCACCCCATTCCCATATTTCATTTATCATCATCATTTCATGTTCATTTTGTCACCCTTTTCATGTTCATCGTCTGTAAATAACCTATATAGCGTTGCGCGGGCGTAAAACACTCACTCACTCATCATAAATTTTAGAGCTGTTGCCTAAAAGCTGATAACCGTAAAGTAAAAAATAAAAAGCTGTCAACTGCTAAAATGTTCAGGTAATTGAACTCTACACGTATCTGCATTTGGTTAAGAAATATTGTCTGACTTCTCATTAAATTATGACCCTTACAATAACAAAATAGGCATTAAAGTGACCTGTTCTTTTAGTCATGAAAAAGACGACAGGAATGAGCCTTGTATTGGATTCCAAACTTACATCAAAATCCATACATCTTATTGCTGGGTCTCACAAATATACGACTTTAACTCTTTCAGTGTTCTTACGTGTACCTTTATTATTGACGATCAAATAATATGGCCTTCAAAAGTATTTCGATTTAGTGTCAGCCGAATGTGAATTCTAAAAAAAAAAAGCTGATTGAAAATATTCACTCAAATTCATTAAAACATTTGATTTATCAAGCGAAAAATGGAATAATATTCTTGATCCCCACCATAAGACAGAAATGTTTGATCTGCCATTCCGGAGCATGGTATATATATGTTTATTAAATATACTTGAGTGTGCTAAATGTCATGAAATGTTATGAATTTTCTTAAAACTCTTGTAATTAAATATTGAAACACAGACGCTTAGACTGAATAAGACACGCACATACTAAAATTGAACATCAATCTGATATGCATTTCTTTTAATCACCAGTCAACAACTTAAATGATATATAGTTACCATGCTCGGGAATGGCAGATCAAACATTTTTGTCTTAATAGGATCATGAAAATTATTCCATTTTTCGCTTGATTTGACAGAATGTAAAAATCTGGGGTATAAAATTTCGAATGTCTGGCAGGCGGTGAACAGAGTTTTCGTAACAGTTTTCTAAGAAACTAATTATCGAGCTCCTTGACATTTGGTATACAGTACATGTATCAGCATGGGGTCCCATAACGTTGGATTTGATACGGGTATGTCGTTCATCTTCTTATTGTTTTACAAAATCCGGCTTTTTTTTCTTGAATAGATATATAAAAAAATAAGGCTAATCTAAATAAAGAAATAATACAAATTAAATATGCTGGCTTAAAATAAGACCTTAAAGATTTAAAAAGATTGGCAAGCATATGCTGTTTAAACGCGGGAAATTTATATCACCACGAGGATAATTGTCAAGAAAGATAATTAATGTATCGGTCGAGAGGCTACACTAAAAATAGTACAGGCTTGGTCATGTCACTAAATAAAGGTACATGAAGCAACAAAACTATCGAACTTGGATGACCTCTCATATGGTCAAACGGAAAAGACATAACAAGGCAATGATATGCCAGAGAAAATAAAGATCAAATAAACACGGAAAACGCAGGTACAAGTGATAGTGAATCATATATATACCTTTTTGTCCTTAATTTCAATGAAGCGAGTTGATTTTAAATATAATACAATGCTTACGGAAAACAATCTGGTTACAGTATTACGTTTTCCCATTTTAAATTTTACACAAGAAACGTAGGATTCACACTAAGTTTTATATTATAACGCTGCTTCAAATTAAGAAAACAGTTCTACACTTAATATGTTACATAATTACCTTAAACAGATTGATCATTAACTAAGAAGCTATCATTTCATAATGTAAGCAATTGTCATGCGATTTCCAAGTGTTTTATAATATATTAACTGCGCTATTAATTAAGAAATTACAAATTCAATTAGGATTTCGCTGTATGCGCAGTTATCAAGTTGTTTTTTGGCCTAATTTTCTAAGTGATCAAAGCTGTCCCCGTCTGGTACAAAAGTGTAACCGACGAACAAATCTATAACACCAGCAATAGACACGTTATGACATATCTTTATAATATGTTTTGTTATGGTGCAAAACAAGCACTGTCCTTAAAGTTGTACCGAAACATAATTTCAAACCTAATTCAGACCTAACTTCGAATAAAATAGTTTATCATACGGAAAAATATTTTCACCAGTATATATCGATCCGAAAAAAGTAAAGCACCATCAACCGAAATCGTGCTGCTTGGGAGTAAAGCAATAACTAACTAACTAACTAACATTCTACAATTTATTACCATTAACTTAAAAAATTACCAAATTGACGGCCTTTTCTGATTGAACTGTCAAAACTAGATCCTTTGACCTTTTTATCGGTTTTATTCTAGTTTTTAAATTACATCTCATGGGAGTTATGGTCCCTTCATCATTAAAGTTACAGCTTTTGCCTTATAGCTGGTAACCGAAGTAAAAAATAAAAAGCTGTCAACTGCTAAAATGTTCAGGTAATTGAACTCTACACGTATCTGCATTTGGTTAACAATATTGTCTGACTTCTCATTAAATTATGACCCTTACAATAACAAAATAGGCATTTAAGTGACCTAGTCATGAAAAAGACGACAGGAATGAGCCTTGTATTGGATTCTAAAATTACATCAAAATCCATACATCTTATTGCTGGGTCTCACAAATATAGGACTTAAACTCTTGCAGTGTTCTTACGTGTACCTTTATTATTGGCGATCAAATAATCTGACCTTCAAAGGTATTTCGATTTAGTGTCAGCCGAATGTGAATTCTAAAAAAAAATAAATAAAAAGCTGATTGAAAATATTCACTCAAATTCATTAAAACTTTTGATTTTACACTCCGTCAAATCAAGCGAAAAATGGAATAAAATTCTTGATCCCCACCATAAGACAGAAATGTTTGATCTGCCATTCCGGAGCATGGTATATATATGTTTATTAAATAGACTTGAGTGTGCTAAATGTCATGAAATGTTCTGAATTTTCTTAAAACTCTTGTAATTAAATATTGAAACACAGACGCTTAGACTGAATAGGACACGCACATACTAAAATAGAACATCAATCTGATATGCATTTTATTTATTCACAAGTCAACAACTTAAATGATATATAGATACCATGCTCGGGAATGGCAGATCAAACATTTTTGTCTTATCAGGATCATGAAAATTATTCCGTTTTTCGCTTGATTTGATAGAGTGTAAAAATCTGGGGTATAAAATGGCGAATGTCTGGCAGGCGGTGAACAGAGTTTTCGTAGTAGTTTTCTAAGAAACTGTCCCGTGCGGGGCCCGGGTGGCGAATAGGCCCGCAGCAGAGCCTAGCTTGTCGAAAGAGGCGACTAAGGGTCTTGGGATTCTGACGTCGGGTCAGTGCTCAGCCCACAGAGCGACCAAGTGTGTACCCTAGGTGGCTGAATAGGGTAGCCCTCGTCCGCGGGGGTTGTCAGGTCTATAATACGGAAACCCTGACCGCCGACCATAGTGGGCCAACGTGTGTGAAGAGTTCCACGCTTCATGCACGTAAAAGACCTTATTGTTGACCAACTAGTGCACTACATAGGCTAAATTTTTTTCGCCTCTACCCACCTCTCCCCTTTTCCTGTGGTTCTTCAAAATTTACCGGTCCTTTGTTTCCCACCCCATCCCCATATTTCATTTATCATCATCATTTCATGTTCATTTTTATCACCCTTTTCATGTTCATCGCCTGTAAATAACCTATATAGCGTTGCACGGGCGTAAAACACCAACTCACTCACTAACACTCACTCGACAAGCTAGGCTCTGCTGCATTACTATTTACCACCCGGGTCCCGCGGTAGGAAAGTGTAGGATCATTCATTCTACAAGCTATTACCATTAACTTTAAAATTTACCAACTTCACGGCTTTTTCTCACTCCATTTAAAACTGTAAAAAATAGATTTTTTATCGATTTTATTCTAGTTCTTTTCTAATTATATCTCATAGGAGTAACGGTCCATTCATCTTAAATGTTACTGCTTTTGTCTTATAGCTGGCAACCGAAATAAAAAAAAATAAGCTATTAACTGCTAAAATATTGAGGTAATTGAACTATACACGTATCTGCATTAGGTTAAAAATATTGTCTGACTTCTCATTAAGCCTATGACCCTTACAATAACGAAATATGCATTTAAGTGACCTGTACGTTTAGTCATGAGAAAGACGAAAGGAATGAGCCTTGTATTGGATACTAATATTACATCAAAATCAATATATTTTATTGCTGGGTCTCACAAATATACGACTTTAACTCTTTTAGTGTGTCTTACATGTACCTTTATTATTGACGATCAAATAATCTGGTCTTCAAAAGTATTTCGATTTAGATTGTTGTAACTCTTGATCTAGAAATAGTTTCAGCCATTGGCAAATGTGAATTCTCAAAAAAAAAATTAAAAGGTGATTGAAAATCTCCTCTCAAATTCGTTAAAAACTTTTGATTTTACACTCCGTCAAATCAAGCGAAAAATGGAATAATATTCTTGATCCCCACTATAACACAGAATTGTTTGATCTGCTATTCCGGAGCATGGTATCTATATGTTTATTTAAAAGACTTGAGTGTGATTAATGTCATGGAATGTTCTGAATTTTCTTAAAACTCTTGTAATTAAATATTGAAACACAGACGCTGAGACTGAATAGGACACGCATATACTAAAATTGAACATCAAGTGTTTTTTTTGTCCTTAATATCAATGAAGCGAGTTGATTTTAAATATAATACAATGCTAAAGGAAAACAATCTTGTTACAGTTTTACGTTTTCCCGTTTTAAATTTTTCACCAGAAACGAAGAATTCACACTAAGTTTTATATTATAACGCTGCTTCAAATTAAGAAAACAGTTCTACACTTAAGATGTTACATAATTACCTTAAACAGATTGATCATTAACTAAGAAGCTAGCATTTGATAATGTAAGCAATCGTCATGCGATTTCCAAGTGTTTTATAATATATTAATTAAGAAATTACAAATTCAATTAGGATTTCGCTGTTTGCGCAGTGATCAAGTTGTTTTTTGACCTAATTTTCTTCTAAGTGATCAAAGCTGTCCCCGTCTGGTACAAAAGTGAAACCGACGAACAAATCTATATCGTTAACACAAGCAACAGACACGTTATGACATATCTTTATAATATGTTTTGTTATGGTGCAAAACAAGCAGTGTCCTTAAAGTTGTACCGAAACATAATTTCAAACCTAATTCAGACCTAACTTCGAATAAAATCTGTTTTCATACAGAAAAATATTTTCACCAATATATATACACTCCGAAAAAAGTTAAGCACCACCAAATTTAGAATTCACGCCATTCTTTTATTTGGTCATTTACCGCTCTGAATTTTTGTATGAGGAAACCTTAATGTATTATCAATGGTTTGCTTACTTATAACACAAATCAAAGAGGTTTTGTCTTCTTTTACATCAGTGCCATTATTAATTTTGACTAAGCAATGACAACAAATCAAGTTTTTTAATTTCAACAATTTATGTTAAGTTAATACGAGAGAAATGACATATTTTAGTGAAAAAATCCATTTTTTCAAAAAAATCAAAATGTGAACAAATGAATTGTGGAAATTTGGAACAACGCCATTCACCTCCATTGATGATAAGATGATTTAAAAATGTTCTACAAAACATTTGAGCCAAAAACTTAAAATTATGTCGAGAAAATTGTGTTTTTCTGTTTTTCTGTTTTTTGTTTTTTTTTTTTTTTTTTTTTTTTTTTTTTTTTTGAGGATATCTTGTTCAAAAATGTTCTTGGTAATTCACATTTAGGACACATTCTAAAAATATAACTTTAAAATTGGGCTCTAATTCATTTGGGATTTGTAAAAAGGGCTTAAAGCTGGACTTAAAAAATTAATAGGGTGGTGCTTAACTTTTTTCGGAGTGTATCTATTTCATACACTATGGAATCAACTAAGATTTCGTTATGAGACAATTTGCACCTTTTCATCTTACTCAAATACAAAGCAAACACAGTTTCATTTATCTTTTTTTATATTCACTTATAAAAATTCCTTTACTGGAAAACAATATTACATGTAAACAATCAACATGATAACATATTACAAATTATAAATATAACAAAATCTTCACTAGTACTTAGATATGTGTCTGAAACGGCCATTTAACATAAAAAACAAATGGAACAAAAATGAAGAGCTGAGATATGCAGTATTTTAAGACTTAAAAATCTTCTAGTTATAATAAGTCTAAGTTATTTAAGACTTTTCAGAAATCTCTATCGTGCATGTCTTAACAAACTGAATCCATTTTGTCTGAACAACGACTTAACGTCTAAACAAGTTTAATCAACAACGCAAACTCAAGTCGTAACAAGAGTGAACTCAGGTGCTCCGGAAGAGTAAGCGGTTCCCGCCTGTTATAACACATCCCTCGCACTACTAATTTCCAATTTAGTGTGTCTAATCCGGTAAAGGAAAACAAAACAATATTTCGTTTTATTGTAAGATGACAAGGTTTGGAAGCGCGCACGTGCAGTGATCGCAAACTGTTAAAGGAACCAATGAAAACCGTCTGTTCATATATTGTTTGTTGTCGGATGCCAACAAAATGAAATGTTACTTAAAAGTAGAGTTTGATTAAGGCCCTATTTTGGGCCACCGTAAGACGAAAAATAAAAGTATTTCAACGCCTGATACTTTATACCTTATTTTGTAGCCAAATAATTGCACTGTTGTTAAATAAGACTTTTAGATAATTTTGTTTATTCACAAAGTTGAAACTCATGTTCAAAACTGACCCATTTTGAATGAAAATTGCATCTTGATTTAAAGAAAATTTCAAAGAAAACCACTATACTTTAAGACAAGAGTTCGCCAATTCTATTGAAGGTTCCTCATATATGTACATTACTTTAAACAATAATTTTGCTTTTGGAATATATGCTTGTCTTTAAAAAAACAAAGAAGCAGATATGTTGAATATTGTTGAAACTACTGACTAAGAGGTAAAAATATAGCAGTTTTATTTTAAGTATTACTTGCAAGCGGGTCTAGTTTGAAACTTTCACAAAAATGTTTTTTATTAATACAAATTTTTGAACAAACTATGGACCTGGTTCAGCGTGCAAGTCTATACTTTCGGGAAGGATGTATATCACTCAATTTTGCCACTTTTCTATTGGCACAATGGTAAAATCATTTGCGGTGGTTCATTTCAAGCACTATTTTCTAATAAATAACATAAACTTAAATACTACAGACGTTTATTGCAACTGCAAACATTTACCTTTTAAACAAGACATTTTTAGCTCACCTGGACCCTTTTGCCATGACATGGCGTCCGTCGTCGTCGTCTGTCGTCATCTGTTGTCCGTTATCAATTTTTTCAAAAATCTTCTCTGGAACTACTGAATAGAATATTATGAAACTTGGTATGAATGATATTAAGGGTGTCCTGCACCAAACTTGTGTTTCGATTTGTGATCAGTCAAAAAACATTGCCGCCGTTACTAAAAAAGACGACCAGGGGGGTCAGACTACTGTTTTTGGCTTGTAAATCAAATAGTATTAAAGATAGATTTAATCTGATGCCACCTTACTGCTTCAGCATCAAAAGTTGTACAAAAATCTATATGTCGAAGTTGCCAAATGATCCCTTATAGGGGTTACAATCCCTTATAGGTGAAAAATAGCCTTTTTTATGTTTTTGGCTTTAAAATGAAAACTATTGCAGATAGAGGAAAGCAGTTGCTCGCTAAAATGTTCAGCTCATTTAGCTCTTTAAAAGTCTCCATAGAGTCAAATTGTCAGATGATCCCTTATAGAGGTAACAGCCCTTAATATATGTCTTTTCATGTTTTTGGCCTAAAGAAGGAAAACTATTGCAGATAACAATTCCTTGCTAACACATTCAGCCCATTCACCTCTACAAAAGTCTTCAATGAGTTGAAATTGGCAGATGATCCCTTAAAGGGATTACGGCCCTTTAAAGGTGAAAAATATTGTTTATTTTTTTATTTTAGAATAAAAACTACCGTATTGCAGATAGAGAATAGCTTTTCTTGCGTAAAGATTCAGCTCATTTAGTCCAACATGGGTTATGTTGTCCAGATTACTACTTGACCTATCATTAAGGAGACCCAATGGCTTGTATTTTTTTAACGAAACAAGTGCCTGTAGGAATGTGCCTCCTTTCCTTTTATGAAAGTAAAATTAACCCAACGGAGACAGTTTGTTCAATGTTAATGATTACGTCGTTTAAATTACAATGTATTGAAAAACGTAAAAAAAAGAGCAAGCTTGACATTTAAGTGCACAATTGTTAAAATTAGATTGTCTTGATTAATTTAATTAAAAAAATCAAAACAAGTTCTGCACTTTTTAAAAATGGCTTCAAATAGGTTATCTTGAATCCGGAGCTCAAAATCAAAGATGCATTGTCTCAAAAATTGAACAAAAAATAGTAGTATTGTGCCTTGATTCTCGGATATCTGACATATGTGTTCGAAATCGTAAAAAAAATGTTGGTGCGTTGAAATAAAAAGAAATATATCATCTAATCTTAAATTAAGTTTACTTGAATAAATGCACATTCGAAAACATAAGACATATATTGATTTATTAGTCCGTCGTCTTATTGGAGATAAGAAAATTTAGACACAAAAAAATTCGACGCCCAATACAGCCATTTTTACGTCATTTGACATTGGACTCACTTTATCAAAAATTGAGAAAAGGAATACATATTTTTTAATGTAAACATTATATCATTTGACTTCACGTGATTTAAAAACTTGGAAATGTCTTTCATTTTTGTGACATTTTTCTGTTAGTATGTTTTCCACGCCCGTTCAATAAAATTCTGTAAAGATCAGAACTATTGTCATTGAGCCCCGTGCGGGGCCCGGGTGGCGAATAGGCCCGCAGCAGAGCCTAGCTTGTCGTAAGAGGCGACTAAGGGTCTTGGGATTCTGACGTCGGGTCAGTGCTCAGCCCACAGAGCGACCAAGTGTGTACCCTAGGTGGCTGAATAGGGTGGCCCTCGTCCGCGGGGGTTGTCAGGTCTATAATACGGAAACCCTGACCACCGACCATAGTGGGCCAACGTGTGTGGAGAGTGCCACGCTGCATGCACGTAAAAGATCCCTTTGTGGACCGCCAAGTAGTGCACCACATAGGCAAAATTTTCCGCCCCTACCCACCTCTCCCCTTTTCCTGTGGTTCTTCAAAATTTACCTGTCCTTTGTGTCCCAACCCACCCCATATTTCATTAATCATCATCATCTCATTTTCATTTTATCAACATTTTCATGTTCATCGCCTGTAAATAACCTATATAGCGTTGCACGGGCGTAAAACACCAACTCACTCACTCACTCATTGTCATTGATTTTATAGATTATTTAAATAAAATCACTTGTCAGAAAGTATTTTTTGGGTCACTTTTCCTAGCATCGACATCTTTTCTTCAAAGCGAAAAATGTCGTTTAAAACAAACCATGTACTAAACCATAAGAGAATCGGTCAGGAAATAACCCAAAGAGACGATCCTTTTGCCGTGCGCATGGCGTGGTCACGCTGGTTTATGATTACCCACTTACAATGGTCTCAACCCAAAGACAACGGAAAATTACAGTATAGGGTCAGGCTATATTTTTTCAATTTTAAGATCTAAATAAATTCAGGTCGGATTCAAATACCAACACGGAATGAAATAAATATTAAAGATTTTACATTTAAAGTCTTTTAAGTGCAAGAATCGCTTTGAAAGAATTTAAATGATGTAGAGCTAGAGTAGTCAAGGAAAAATATACGGATTCAACGAGTTTCTGAATTTTTCATTTCAAGACATACATTTATGAATAAAAAATTAAATACTTAGAAATGATACGACTTTTGAACATACGCTGTGTTAGGTTTTGTCCCAAATCATAAGAAAATGGCATTATCGCTGATTTACAATTACAACGCATGTGGCAATAAAACTATCTAATGCAGATACACCGAATAAACGCACAATTTTAATGGAAGAATACATTTACATTCTATCCGGAAGGAAATTGAATCCGATTCAAGGAAAATGCATTGTATAGACATTAATAATTTACAAAAAAGATGTCAACCTTGGGAATTTTAATGTATCACTGAAACAAAAATAAACAAAAAAGAGAAATTAATTCCCATGGATTCCAAAAATAAATGTACTTGGGCAGTTCTTTAAGAAATGAGCTATTCCTTCCGTCATATCATATGCGCAATACGTTTCTTTCATTGGTATTATCAGGTCAACCCATGAAATATGTAAGAAGTGTTTTTGCGGTTGAAACTAAATTGATATATAATTCAGTTGATTAATATTTTGACTTTGCGTAAAGGTTAATGGAAAATGATTATAGCTAAAATACTGGTTTTCTTATTTAAATTAGGATCTATGGTTGTGCTAGTTGGAGCATTTGGTAAGTGACGATATATTTATTTGTATTGTGTAAATATCCCATCAAGAAAACCATGCAAATTCCTACATATCTACCAAAGCAATATTTTTAATTCTATTCATTCTATTTAAGGTTCAACGTAAAGACCTTTATGTAAGCTTTTTTCATGGTGGCCGACCTACAAAGCTAACCAATCCCTTTTTTACTGCAATTCCTATCAAAACAAGTTTGATATACATACAATTTTATGCAATACAAATTTTCTTTAGTCCAAACTTTTTTCCAATGACCAGAAGCTTATTTGGGAACTATGACGAAATGGCCTCAATTTTTGAATGCCTGTATCATTATCATAATTATTATTAGCATTTAAAAAAAAAACACAATTTCTCATAGACAAAAAAAGATTGTTTTTCAAAGTCTTCAAGACAAACACAATAGTCGGGCGATTATATTAATAGATTTATATTATTCAGTCTCAATTATCTAAAATTTGGACAATTTCTTCAGGTTATCAATTCTAGTTATAATAATTTTGATTCTTAATTTTCTGGAACTCGAAGACATATAGACATAACTTATATTTACAAATATCTCGCCACTTATTAAATAAAAACTAATGCATTTTGCTTGAAATTGAACACTCGCATGGTTTTGTAAAGGTCAACAATCAATCAAGGTAACCAATGGCTGAATTTCGTTAAACAGGTAAGCGACAGACCTGAATTCGAATCCTTCAGTTTGGGACCACATGATAATGCCGCATACTAGATATCAGGTTGCTGTGATTAGTAGATGCCGAAAACAACTCTTACGAAAAATATTTCATTCCCGACATTCATAATTTTATAATCCAGAATTTCACATCGATATTGTAAGATTTCGATTAATCTAAGACAAACCCACTTAACTCAGTTTATTCAAAATTATGTTTAACGTAATGGTTTATGATTATTTTCATAAGAGTTAAGGTGGGACGTTACGTTAAAAACGACATTACCCATACAATTTACCTGTACACTGAAAAATCCGTCTGAACGTCGTGACACGCAACGTCAATTTTAGTTTCTATTGCATTTTTCTCGTATAGGCAATCTTAACTTAAATGGCCAGTTCTTCATTTTGTCTTTCAAGCCTTTGGTCATTGAATATGGAGAGATAATGATTTAATAAAGACCCTGCCATTAATAAAACAATGTTTTAAATCAAGCATTTTGGTGGATTTAAAATATTGCGAAAATTACCAATGTCATTACTTTTTCATGCTGGGTATGGAAATTTAGTATTTAATTTTTTTATCTATTATAAATGCAAAAATATTATCTTTTGACAATTTCGTGTTCAGCTTTGAAAAATGAAAGTTTAATGGGATCCCTTTTCATACTGAAGTTTTGTGTTCAGTAAAGCTAATTTTGTAAAGAAAAGAAGTAATACTGGTTAGCCTTGTAGTTCCATCATCTTGAATTTCCCGGAATTTGTTTTTTGATATCGTACATTTGATGAAGGTCTTTCAGTTAAGCCACATCTCTTTAATAGATTAGAAAGTATTGGTATGGAACAGAATTGCATGAATGTATTTTAGTTATATTCAAACGTAAAATTCATCTTAGAGGCATAACAAATTAAACGTAATTGTTTTATTCTATGTCATTGAAAAAAATTTAAGTAGGAAACGTAACATTAATTTAACAATGTCTTTTGTTTCAATTATAAGTATCGTGTTTACACTAATTCTGTTATTAAAGTCTTAATTTCTGTATTTTAGTGACAGAAAATAAACTCAAAGAAGTTTGGATTTGGACTCCAGATAATGGTAACCATGATCATTGGGCAACAAATGTGTTTAATTACTACACGAATTTGAAAGACTTCCAGCTGAACTTTATTCAGGAAAAACATTTGAACTTGAGTGTTTTGTCATTTGGGACATCCTGTTACCACAGGTTTGTTTTGTTATCTGAAAGATCTGACCTGCAAACTTCAAATTATTATGAGCTTTACTTAACCTATGAAAATGTGGGTTTCAGAAGGGGAAATGATTACACCAATATCCTTGTTTTTCCATACGGCCCTGCTCCAATAAGCGGTAATGAGTTTAGAGAATATAGAATACAGTGGAACAACCATGGAGAAGTCACTGTATATAATGGTTATAGCTCTACTGCCGTGATCATGTCCAATCCTGTAGCAGCTCCCTTTGAAATACATGGTGTTGGAATAAAGACTGGATATGGAGATCAAGGATTGTGGAAAGTTCAACATTCTGGTATGATTTATAACTGTAAACAGAAAAAAACGCCTTACAATGATCAGCGCCCGGTGGGAAAATAGTTTAAAATCTACTCTACAAAATGCTTTTCATTACGACTAATATACAACATTTACAACTGTTACAGTGAAAACGCGTTTTAAGGGAATTTAAACAAATATGTTGTTTTCGATAAATTTGGAATCTTCCAAAGGGAAAAAGAAGGTCACTTTGAAAACCTTTTTTTTATCGAAAACCTACATGTATATATTCAGATTACAATTTCTTAAGATTACCCTAATGCAAAATAGGTAAATGATAAATCTTGGTTTCTAATTGAAGAAAGCTAGCATTTTAAATTTGAAAGATGAAAAGAATGTTCTGTTGGGTTAAACAAAAAACATATATTGGGAAGAAGGGCTTATTAGTAATTGGCCTTGAATTAATAAATAAGGTAAATTATAGCTGCCTCAAATAAATTGAGTGAGTGAATTGGTGTTTAACGCTTTTCCAACATTATAAAGGTTATTTAAAGGCAATGAACATGAAAAAAGATGATGAATGAACATGAATAATGATGAGAAAAAATGTGATTGTGGGTTGGAAAACAAAGGAGCAGTAAGTTTTTAAGACCACAGGAAAAGGTGAGATGTGGATAGGGGCGATAAATTAAGCTTATGAGGTGCATTCCTGGTGGTCCACAAATGGGTCTTTTAAAATCATGAAGCGTGGCACTTCCCAGACACTTTGGCCCATTATGGTCAGCGGTAAGGGTTCCTGACAATACAGCGGACGAGGGCCACCCTAATCAACCACATAGAGTACACACTTAGTTGGCTGAGCACTGACTCGGTGTCAGCATTCCAAGACCCTTAGTTGCCTCTTACGACAAGTTCTGTTGAATTACAAATTAAAATGAAGCTTATACAAGTCTTCAGCATGTAAATGTTTGGAATACTTGTTTATTAATTAGCAAATGCTTTAAACTGTTTCGTAAACATTTTTCATATCACGAAATATAAAAAGGCATAAAAATAAAAGATAAGAGCATACGTGAGATTAAGAAAGTCAGAAGTGCATGAATTGTGAAGTGAAATGACATATTAAATGACACGGAAGGCATGGTTTAATAAGGCAAATTTATGGTCTTTTTTGTCATAGACGTGTTTGTAAGATTTGTCTGATTTTCATGAACGGAAATAAATTCCAGAGGAAATCCTATTGTCTGCTAAAACGCCAATCTGTTCAAATATGTTTTATGTCAGTCTTTCATTTTTTTACTTTAGTAAGGCAAGTGTTTTAATAAAAATGGTTTCGGTAAAATTGTGAAATGAAAGAAAAAAAATTCTATGGACTAAAGATGACAATAAGGTATCCAAAATTTTTGAACGCTTTGCCTGACTGGACCACAGGCGTTTGGGTCCAGGATTTTATTTTATTATAAATAACGTGTATATAAAAAATTTTCATCTCGTCTATATACTATTTCCACAAGGCAAGAATGTTTGAAAGTTCTAAAAATAGAACAAAATTTACTCGCGGAAAACCCCCATATTTTCTCATAGAATCAAATGTTTTACATGAAATATTGGTGATTCTCTAAATCCTTTCAGTTTAATCTCACAATTGGGAACACATTTATCGTGAAACCATTCGCAATGACTTTGAATCTAATCTTTTTTCCACTGAAGCGGGCCAATCAAACCACCACGGACGGAAGTAGTTTAATATTTTAAAGGGAGACAATATTCTTCCACTTTTTTCAAATTTTATCATTGATATGAAATAACCAAGTATTTATTATCCTTGAACGTCTTTTTAAAAATTTATGGAACACCCATCGAGTCGTAGTTTGTATGTACGTTTTATTATACTACCAACTCGTCAGTAAAAATATTTCAAATAAAATTGAGTCCACATTTTCCGCCAAATGATTTGTTCGAACTCGCCCAGATTTTACCTTACTGTAGTGTCACTCAGAGTCCTTTTATTTGGCGGAATATTGTTTCCCTTGAAAATCTTTGGCCACTTCCGTCCGTGGTGATCTTTTGTTTCGCTTCGTAGGAAAAAAGACCCGATGTGAGATTTATACATACTGACATGCTTTACTTTTGCTTCTTAAAGAGAGTTAAAGCTGAAAGGAGTTATAGAATGTTCTAGTTGTTTATGGTAAAAAATATTTCTACAAGAAAAAAGGGAGTTTCCGTCAGTACTATTTTAAGAACTTTCAAACATTCTTGCCTTGTGGAAATAGTATATAGACGAGATGAAAATTTCTATATACACGTTATTTATAATACAATAAAATCCTGGACCCAAACGCCTGTGGACTGGACAAAGTAACGTCCATTTGAAAGGATTACAAAAAACAACTTTGAATGATTTAAAGGTAAGTTTATTTGTTTATTATTAACCTCTCCAAGTAAGCTTACATGTATATTTCTTACAAATTCTAAGCTACAAAATAAACAAATTTAAAATACAATTGACCTTTCAAATGGACGATTCTTATAAAAAGAAAATATTGATAAGTTTATTCTTACTTTAAAACTTCCATAAGCTTTTTTTGCTTATTGTCATTTTTAAGCATTGTAGCGATTAAGTATGTCGTTCATTTCAGCAAATCATTATTGTTTGAAGTGTTGTGTCGGATTTAAAGTTGTCGATATGTTTGAATTTTTTAACATCAGTCGATTGATGATTCTCAGCTTGCTGTCAGTAACAACGAGTGTTCTATAGAGAGTTCATAAACCGTCCTTTCGTTTGTTCTTGTTGGCTTTGTCTAAGATTCTCTCTAGTGGAATTGAAGTTTGAACGATTTGATTTTAATTGGGTGTTTAGTTTATGTGCTTTGTCTAGGAATATTGATATGGGAAAGGCCCAAAAAAACTGGTTTAACCCCGCCATATTTTATATGTGCCTGTCCGAAGCCAGGAATCTTTGACAAAGCTTTCTTTTGCTTGTCTTTTTGGTGTTTTCTGTTCCTTGTTTAAGAAAGGGTCTATCTGTGACAATTTCATGACTAGATTTGAATAATATGTATTTTATTTTGACCATGGGCCAATTGCAGAACCGCGAGCAGCGCCTACTGGCCTAGTTGAAGGCTGCTGACGTTGTCCATTGTGGTTTTTCTGAATTGCTGCTTGATAGTGGGCTGTACACTTATTCCACATCTCATTATTTACTATTCTACAGATCAGATCACGTGAAATCATTTGTTTTTATTTCAGGTGAATTTACTGGTTACTTCTGTGTAAAACATCAGACGTATGGTAACATGGACATTTGGATGACAACGACCGAACCTAGGCTAAAGCTGTGTGCAGTTTTATGTTCGCGGACAACTGAATGTATAGGCATGAATTATAACAACAGAACCAAACAATGTGAGCTGATTCGTTCTGGTCAGTTGGTGGTCAAAGTTACTGCACAAGGCTGGACATTCAGTACAAAATGTCTGAATGAAAAGTCCCTTTGCTTGGCATCCTTTTAAGATAGAACTGCAATACTAGCTGTCGAGAATCGAGAAAAGATTTAGAAATAGTTGTTTACTGTAGCATTCGTCTTAAATATTTTCTTTCTTCGTAAAAAGTGTGTTAAAGTGATAGGATCTACCATTTGGGTGAAATTTTGTTTTTTTGCATTTTGTTCTTAAGATATTGCAACTTATCAATTATGATAGATAAAATCTTAATCAGGTACATTAATTAAGCATTAATTGCTTCAAGAAAATGAAATCTAATTCATGTAATTTACTTTGTAACTCCCCACATGCTGTCAATCAACTTTCTAACAAAGAAAACATGTGTGCTCTGGTCAGAGGTAATCATGATCCTGTGAAATGTTTTGAAAATAGGTCAAAACCATTGGATAAGACATTTAAGTGTAATTTGATTGGCATGTCATTGATGCCTTTGGGTGGAACACTTGAATTTCTGTCTGACAGATAATAATTCAAAAACAACTTTTAAATCCAAATTCTTAGCTAATTATTTCATGAATTGCAAAATTTTCATGAATTCACCTTATATTTTGATGAAGTAAAGCTATAATTAATGAAATAAATGCTTTAAAAAAATTGCCAAAATCATAGATCCTATATCTTTAACATAGCATACATGGCATGTTGTATTTTTTTAATTTTAACTGTCGTTTTTTTCTAGGAGTGTCATTTATACGTTGCATTATTATACCCCCGCTTCGAAGAAGAGGGGTATACTGGTTTACCTCTGTCCGTCCGTTCGTCCTTCCGTCCGCCACAGAACTTTCGTAATAGTTTTCTCAGCAACTATATATCACAGTGACTTGAAATTTGGTATATGAGTTCAGTGTGAGGTCCTTTATTGCAAGTACCAAAATTAATTATCATATGTCGGATATCTACTTTCTGTTTACCGACGTAGTAAATTTTCAACATTACTAGTCAATTGTTGAAAATTTGCGTTACATTTTTCTCAGCAACTACATATCACAGTGACCTGAAATTTGGTATATGAGTTCAGTGTGAGGTCCTTTATTGCGAGTACAGTAATGTAATTAGGTCGGTCGGATATCTACTTCCTGTTTACCGATAAGTCAACTTTACTAATCAATTGTTGAAAATTTAATAACATTTTTCTCAGCAACTACATAACAAAGTGACCTGAAATTTGGTATATGAGTTCAGTTTGAGGTCCTTTATCGTGAGTACTGAAATTAGGTCTGTCGGATACCTACTTCTTGTTAACCGACATAGTCAATTTTCTACATTACTAGTCCATTGTTGAAATTTTCGTAACATTTTTTTTTCTCAGCAACTTCATGTCACAGTGACTTGAAATTTGGTATAAGAGTTCAGTATGAGATCCTTTATTGGGTGTATCAATATGAGGTCTGTATAATAGCTACTTCCTGTTTACCGACATAGTCCATTTTTGGGGTATCGGGGGAATACTGAGTGAGCAGTAGCTCAAAGTTTGTTTGTTTGCTTGTTAGGGCTTTACTCCCAGGCAGAGGGCTTTACTCCCAGGCAGCGCGATTTCGGCTATTTCCGGGAGATGAACATGAAAGGGATGATACAATGAACATGAAATGATGATGAAGTGGATGAAAAAGGGACACAAGGCCAATCGGGGTTGGGAGTTTTGACTGCCACAAGAAAAGACGTTTGATGTCGGGCAATTTAGCCTCCTGCAGTGGATCCTACGGGTCCTACTCTTACCGAGACCTACAGCAGGGTTCTTTAACGTGCGAGGGACGTGGCATTTCCCCAACACGGTGCACCACTATGGTTTGCGGTCAGATTTTCCGCATTATCGCCTGACGACCCCGCATCTCTCGATGTCAGGGCTGCCCCATTCAACCACCTGGGGCACACATCCCAGTCGCTTTGTGGGCAAAGCGGCCTGACCCCGATGTCAGGTTTCTGAGCGCTCTTTAGTGGACTTTTACCGACAAGCTTAGCGCTGCTGCGGGCCCATTCGCCTCCCGGGCCCCGCACGGGACAGTAGCTCAAAGATTCCTTGTTCAATTTACAAAGTTTAAAAAATACAAGTTATATAGTTATTAGCTCACCTTGTCAAATATTCCGCACGGGACAGTAGCTCAAAGATTCCTTGTTCAATTTACATTGATTGATTGATTGGTATCTGCTTTATGTCCCGTCGGCGATATTGCAGCCATCATCGGGACAAAAACATGTTATAACTTAATAAATCTTTAAAGTAAAACTAAGTCAATAGACCGAGACTAAAACAAATTGTTATTGCTAATAAATAAATAAAAGTAAACACTTAAAATAATTTAAGTAAAAGCTAAAACTAATATTATCAAACGACAATTGTAAATAGAACAAACAAAATTATCAGGTGAAACAAATTAAATGTTTATAAATAGTAAAATATTTAAAAAACAACAAAACTATAATTTTGCATACAATCCAACTTCCTTAAGGAAGTGGATGATGGCATCGTTTGGAGTGCCGCTGAACAAATCGTGCATAGAAGCACAGGTGAAATACTTCACACGTATTGGAGCTACATCAACACAGTCAAGGAGAACATGCTTCACCGAATACGGAGAGTCACAAGGGATGCACACAGGTGCCTCCTTCTCTTGTGTCATCAAGTGGCCATGAGTGACTCTAGAATGTCCAATACGACATCTAGTGATGACCACTTGGTCTCGACGGCATCGGAATGAAGCATGATTCTCCCCAAGCTGTGGTTTTAACTCATGAAGTTTGTTGTGCTCAGCGGCAGCCCAAACCTCATCCCATAAACTTTGAACATATATACGGATTGCATTTCTGCAGTCCGAATAGGGAATAAAACATTTAGAAATTGGTTTGCGAAGGGCTTCCTTCGCAACCCTGTCCACGACTGAATTCCCATGAATACCAGTATGACTGGGTACCCATAGGAAAATCAATTCTGCACCACCTCTCATCAATTGGTGAATCATGTAAACAATTTTACTAATTAATGGATGTTTTAGTTTGCAGTTCTCAATTGCCAAAAGACAAGCGAGAGAATCAGAACAGATAAAGAATTGTACGTGCTCTGAAGCATCAATTAAACGAAGGGCTAAAATGATGGCTCTTGCTTCAGCTGTAAAAATGGAAGCAGAAGATGGGAGGCGTTGGGTGGAAGTGCTATTACCCAAGATAGCAGCAGACGCAACGCTATCACCATCTTTAGAACCATCTGTATAAACAGTCAGAAAATCAGGGTATTTAGATTTAATTTCACAATAGTCCTGTTGAATGAGCAAATGATTTGTTTCAGTCTTTTTATGTTTTCGAAGATCAAAATTAAATTCAGGTTTTAGAAGTTCCCAGGGTGGAACTTTTAAAGATTTAACAGGTTTTATCGTTTCCAAATCAATATTAAGATTAGCTAAATGTGGTGCAATACGAATGCCAAATGGAGGAGTTTTGTTTTCGTGTTTTTCATAAACAGTTTTTAGAGGTGGGTTAAAAACACAGTCGTAGGCAGGGTTACCTGGGAAAGCTTTCAGCTTCGTAGCATATTGGAGACCGAGTTTTATTCTACGATGTTTCAGGGATGGTTCATTTGCCTCCGCATACAGGCTCTCAATAGGAGATGTCCTGTATGCACCGAGGCAAAGTCGCAATCCCTGATGATGAACAGCATCTAAAATTTGCAAATAAGACTTTTTAGCTGATCCATATACAATAGAACCATAATCCAATTTCGATCTTACAAGGGACCTGTATAAATTTAAAAGAACAGATTTATCAGCTCCCCAGTCAGTACTGGAGACAACTTTTAAAATATCAAGAGCCTTGAGGCATCTTGATTTTAGCATTTTGATATGGGGTAGAAAGGACAGTTTTTTATCAAAAAGAACGCCAAGGAATTTCGCTTCTTCAACCATTTTAATTTTTTTTGTTATATAAATAAAGATCTGGGTCAGGATGGAGTTTTCTCTTTTTACAAAAATGCATAGCCACGGTTTTACTCTCTGAAAACTTAAAACCGTTTACAGAGGCCCATTTTTCAATTCGATTAAGGCACAGTTGCAATTGCCTTTCAATAGTGTTCATGTTTTTGGCACTGTAGCATATTAAAAAATCATCAACATATAAGGAACCTTCAATATTATCTTTCAACACTTTGGCAATACTATTTATTTTGATACTAAAGAGAGTGACAGAAAGGATGCTTCCCTGAGGAACGCCCATTTCCTGATTAAACTCTTCAGACATTGTTCTATTTACTTTAACATTAAAATGTCTATCAGACAGGAAGTCAGCCAAAAAATTCGGCAACCTACCTTTCAACCCCATATCAGAAATATCTTTTAAAATGCCATACTTCCATGTGGTGTCATAAGCTTTTTCGAGATCGAAAAAGATAGACACCACATGTTCGTTCTTCGCGAAAGCGTTCCGAAGAAATGACTCGAAACGGACCAAATGATCTTGTGTGCTCCTGCCTTGGCGAAAACCACACTGGATATTCGAAATGAGTCCATTGGACTCCAGGAACCAAACAAGCCGATCATTGATCATACGTTCAAGAGTCTTGCAGACGCAGCTTGTCAATGCTATCGGACGATAGTTTGAAGCATCTGTATGATCCTTCCCTGGTTTAGGGATAGGAACAACAGTGGCAAGCTTCCATATTTCGGGCAATTTACCATTTATCCAAACATCGTTCATTAAATTTAAAAGAGTATTCATCGATATATCAGGAAGATGTTTTAGAAGCTGATAGTGGATATTGTCAGGGCCACAGGCCGTATCGTGTGCTTTACTTAAAGAAGTTTTGAGTTCATCCAAAGAAAAAGGAGAGTTGTAGCTTTCGGAGTTGTCAGAATTAAAGTTTAATTTGGTTTTCTCAGCTGTTTGTTTAAATTTTTGAAAATCAGGCTTGTAATTTGATGAAGATGAATGTTTTGCAAAGGTCTCAGCTAATTTGTTGGCAATATCTTTTTCAGATGTTAAAGTGGAGTTGCCAACATTAAGATGCTTAACAGATGATTTTGAGTTTTTACCTTTCATTTTCTGAATGAAGTTCCAAATTTTATTCATGGGAGTTCGAGAGGTTAAACCAGATACGAATTGTTTCCAGGATGTTCTTCTTGTTTGTTTGCATGTTCGTCTTGCCTTTGCCCGAAATATTCTAAAATTACTTAAATTTTCTTTAGTTTGATGGTTTTTAAAATGATTTTGAGCTTTGTTTCTATCGCCGATAGCCTTGCCACACTCGTCGGTAAACCAGGGTTTATTAAGTTTTTTTGGAAATGCCGAGGTCTTAGGGATTGTTTCATCAGCTATAGAGATAAGGGTTTCATTGAATACAGAAATTGGTTCTTTAAATTCAGTAAAAAGTTCTGGTCTTAATTTTTCTGAACAGAAAATTGAAAATTTTTGCCAATCGGCTTTTTCTAATTTATAACGAGGAATTCTTTGCTCAGGTTCACCAAAAAGATCTTTTAAAATGATAGGAAAGTGATCACTTCCGCAGAGATCATCATGGACTTGCCATGAGAAGTCTGTTAAAAGAGAAGGATCACAAATGGAAAGATCAATCGATGAATATGTTCCATTACCAGAGTGTAAAAAAGTAGAGGAGCCGTCATTGAAGATACAAAGAGATTCTTTTGACAAAAAGTCTTCAATCTTTTTACCCTTATCATTAATGTTAACGCTACCCCACAATGGATTGTGAGCATTAAAGTCTCCCAATACCATATATGGAACAGGAAGCTGGTCCGTTAATTGCTTAAGTTGTACTAATGTTAAATTATTATTGGGTGGTACGTAAACTGAGCATAATGTGACTGTTTGATGTAATGAAATCCGAACGGCAACTGCCTGCAGATCTGTAGTTAAAGGAATCGAACTATGAAGAACTCTGTCCTTAACTAAAATGGAGGATCCGCCTGCAGCTCGCTCAGTATTAGAAAACGTACTGTACATAGAAAAACCTTTCAAGGAAATGGTGTCAGTTTCCTTGAGGTGTGTTTCCTGAAGACAAAAGACAGTTGGATTAAAAGACTGCACTAAGAGTTGTATTTCAAGAAAGTTGGCCTTAAGGCCTCGGCAATTCCATTGAATGATGGTACTCATTTTGGAGTCTGTATGGGAACAGAAAGTCTACCGAGTGATCGCCTACGTCTCCTCTGTGGAGACTGGCTCTGTGAACGGTCGACAGGTGTTTCCGATAGATCCATATCAGACTCCATGTCGTCACCAAGAGAGCCGAAACGATTATGCATATAAATAGCATCTCGTTCGGCCTTCTTTGATCTACGCATTTTAAGCGGTGACGTCTGCTGCGATGAACTCTGGCGTCTTCCTGGCTGTGAGGGTCGCTGCTGTCTATTTCCAGGTTGAGCAGCAGATGACGACCTTGAGGAAGACGATTGACTCTGTTTGGAAGAAACAGAAATTGATGGGGGTTGAGGATTAGAAGCTTTGGTTGGAGCTCCAAATCCAGCCCAAGATGATTTACGTGGAATTTTAAACAGTTCCTCATCGACCATTGAATCATTATCTGGACCTGCTGTGGACTTACGTGGCGGGGGATGATTATCACACAACTCTTTCCAAGGCCTCGCGTATTTTATATTGCTTTTGGGGATATCATCCACAAAACAGTCAGCACCAAACATCCATCCATTGGTGTTGCAAGTACGGGGCTTAATTTCACCCTCAGGCCAAGTGTACATGGTTTGCCAACCATATGTCCTAGAGGGTTTAGCAGCCTCTGCGTAAGACATGGATGGTGCTGTATCACTCGAGATAGAGACTTGACGACGAGCTTCTTGGTAGGTAATGTTCTTTTCTGCTTTAAGTTTTTGGATTTCTTTTTCACGTTGAAGAGTTGGACATTGTTTTGAAGAAGAAAAATGATCACCACTGCAGTTTACACATTTTGGACTTTTAGTACAGTTGAAATCCGAGTGGCCTTCCTGAGCACACTTGACACATTTTTCCTTCCCGTTACAGGTGGCCTTCCCGTGGCCAAAACGTTGGCATTTAAAACAACGGAGAGGATTCGGAATAAATATGTCTACGGACACTCTGAAAAGACCCAGATGAATGTGACTTGGTGGAGCTGCAGAATTGAATGTTATAAGGTAAGTATTTAATTTAATAATGTTGTTGTCTTCCTTTTTTGTAAACCTTTTAACTTGTAAAACACCCTGTGATGAAAGTTCAGAGCAGATTTCTTGCTCTGACAAATCGGTAAGGTTTCGATCTCTATCTCGAATGATACCTTGAGATCGATTCAATGATCGATGAGCTTCAGCTGAAACAGGTAATTCTAAAATACGTGAAATGGTCATAATGTTTTTGGCTTGTTGTTGCTTTGTACACTCGACTAGAAGATTACCGGATCGGAGTTTCGTAACCTTTGGAACATCACTTCCGGTAACGCCTTTGATCGTTTTTGCAATGACAAAGGGCGAAACCTTTGACAAAGGACGAGTGGTATCTTTGCTTGAAATAACAATGAATTTAGGCCAACTATCATTTGTTGTATTTTGACGTTTGGATGAAGCTGATACGTCTTGATCTTCACTGTCACTCAAAGAAATATTACGTTTTAAATTTTCATTAGAACTTGTTGCTTGTTGTTTTTTAGGGGAACCCATGATGATAGAAAAGAGTTTCACTGCCTTACTCCCCGCCCGCCACGGAGCGCCAACAAGGGCGATGCTGTTGTACAACGGGTCTCCTGTTGAAAGCACCAGGGCTACAAGGACAGTATACTCGCACAGAGTATTCCTTTAGGGAGACAAGCATCGTGCCAGGGGTTACCCGGCGATACAACTCTCCAGAATAACATCCACACGATTGACCCATGAGCCACCGCCTTCTGTAAAGCATAAATGGAATCAAATCAATATTTTCAAAAGTCAAAAACAGTAAATTTGAAATAAAATGAGAAGATGCTTCACAGGGCTTGGCGTGACCAGCCGATTGATCAGACCGAGCCAAATCTGACCGCCTGTCTAGGAGAAGTAAGGGCCAAAGCCCACATACGTGGACCAGGATCCCGTCCTCCCCCGACACAGGTCGCAACACACGGCAAACATGTTGACCCGTTTAGTCGCTTCTTACGACAAGCTTTACGGGCAGCTGCGGGACTATTCTTTTCACACCCGGTTCCCGCACGGGGGGTTCAATTTACAAAGTTTAAAAAATATAAGTTATATAGTTATTAGCTCACCTTGTCAAATATTTTCCAGATTTTGCACTTTTTAGAACAATATCTTGAAAAGTATAAAATATTTGAAAAATTTAAATTTCATATGGTTAAGCACATCAAGATCTACAAAATTTGTAAAAGAGTCAAAGTTGTAGGTTCGTTCCTTTAGTAGTTATACCCCTTTAGACCATAAAATATACTTATACTTACAACAGGTTAATCGGAAATACTTACAACAGGTTAATCGGAAACACCACTGTTATATCTAGTAAAAATGAACAAACTTTCTCTACAAAATTGACACACAACAAATTTAATGAATTTAATAACGTGTTCCTTGTCTAATTGTAATATTCAGTATGTCGGGGAGATAGAAAGGTATTTACCGAAGAGAACATCTGAATATCTGTATCGCTTAAGTCCCTTAAAAAAGCATAAATGCTATCTTTATCAACACTTATATAAACATAACCACAACATTAAATATATTAAAGTTCAGCCTCAGAGATTTAGTTTTCAAGTAAAAGACAGTTTCGAATAGAAAGACGACTTGCTGTACTTGATTGGATAAAAACAATAACAGACAGCATACCCTCTGGGTCTTAACGATAACATCATGGGTGAGGGAAGCGTATCTAGATTATCGAATATAAATAACGTTTTTCATGCTTTTGGCCCTATGAATAAAAAAAACTATAGCAGAGAGAGAAAAACTGTTGCTTGCTTAAATGTTCAACTTATTTAGCTCTACAAAAGTCTTTATAGGGTCGACATCAAGACCAGGTGAGCAGTTCAGGCTCCTGGGAGCCTCTTGTTATTGATCTGAGCTCTCAGTTTTTTACAAGCACAAATTGATTCATTTTTCAATTGCACATATATTTTTTAACTTAAATTTAAAGAACTAAAGTCATTACATTGGTTTCACCAAAATAATTCTTGGATCTCGATACACCGCTGTATCCGTGACCGACTATTAGACCAAAGTTATAACAAAATACGCTTCTTTTGGTCTCTGAAAATAAGTTTCAGCATTTGATGGAAAAATCAAGATCGTGATAACGGTAATGTTTAGCAATCGGTTAAATAAGTGTTTTACCTCAATCCCTATTATGTCTTCAGAACCGTGTTTTGTTCTGTGTTACTACCGGACCCAAAGATTGCAACGGAAGAGGAAAGTATGACGTGCCATAAATCTGTGTTTTAACCCACCATATATTTTTAAATGCTGAGGACCATTGCGGTCTTCTATTATCGCGGTATGTTTTTAATGTAATGTCTTTCTTTTCGACAATGAGACTGATTCTCCAAGTTCGGTCATTTTGTTGTTTGTTACTTTTAAAAGGCTCCCCCTTGAAGTTGAATAGATTTGGTATTGGGTTTTACTAGTTTACATATCTTACTGTACATTATACTAATTCCATTTATAATAACTTGCCTGATGTCGTATGCATTACTGGTTAATATGTAATTAGATTTCATGTTCTTAAAAGAAGGGAATATTGAACTCAAGTAGTTTAATGTTCTAAAAACTAATTTCACACTAAATTTGTTCTCATTGATAAACCTAAATTAAATGACTTGACATATGAATTGTTCACATTATTAAATGCAAGTGTACATGTAATTTAAATGTACAAAAAACATGAACGGATAAATAATCATGATTGTTGATTTGGCGAATAGACATTTAAATATAGAATACAGTATGAATTTTGATTTGCTGTCTTTTTATGATTTTATTTTTTATAGAATAATAATGAAGGTGTACATATTTTCTGGCGCTGAAGTCCGTTCGTCCGTTTGTATTATTTTGAAATATATTGCTATAAAAAACATGGCTATACATAAATACCGACGCGGGCCCGCAGCAGCGCTATGTTATCGGTAAATATCCACTAAAGAGCGCTCAGAAACGTGATATCGGGTCTGCCGCTTTGTCCACAAAACGACTGGAATGTGTACCCGGTGGTTGATTTGGGCAGTTCGTCATAAGGCCGCGTCGTCAGGCTACAAATGTAAAATGCAGAAAACCTGACCGCAAACCATAGTGGTGAAACGTGTTAGGGAAAAATCATGTTCTTCATACGTTAAAAGAATCCTGCTGCCATGATGCCTTGTTAAGAGAAGAACCCATAGGATTCCTGTATAAAAAAACTGTCCATCCCTCCTTTTCCAAGTAACAGTCAAAACTCTCTTATCCCAGATTGGAATGTGTCCCACATTTCCTCCACTTCATCATCATTTCATGTTCATTTTATCACCTTTTCATGTTCATGTTAGACCGCTTTGTCCAAACAAAATTAGATCCGAATGAGCAAAACCTATTATGAAATTCTATTTCGCTTTGCCGAATACATATACATTAAATATTTAGAAGGTACATGTATCCCTGTTTTTTTTCATTCACCCGAGAAAATGTTGGAAAAACGATGTTATGTAATATAAATAAAGCTTTCCAACGAAAGTAATGCATATGCATGCCGTTTATTCAAAAGAAATATGCGAAATCTATTGAAATTAGACCCACACAAGGACTACATTAAGTATCGAATGCATGTAATCTTCCGGTCAAAACGAAAGTAAGTGACTTGAAACTTCTTCTCACAAAAAACGATAAATACAAAGATATCACTGACTTTTATTACTCAAATACCTGTTCTATTTGATTAATGTACCACCAAACAATGAACTAAAGTGATTTGCAATATGTTGGATGATAGAATATAGAAGAAACTGTCAAATGTAAATAACTTTATAAAACCAAAAATAAAAATGGCGGACGCCGGTAAATTGAATCCTCGTGGAGCCAGAGTCCCCTCAAAACTTCAAGACTGTTTCACGGGAGATGAACTCGACCTCGTTATGAGTGAATTGCCCAATTTTGAGCAAAATGATTCTATAGAAATACCTTCTAAACACACCCAGGTTAATGGGAAAATAAACAATGTGTCCTTTAAAACCATGAGAGTTGAGGAATGGAAAAAAGCCATTGTAAATTATTTTGGTTCAGAAAACGTAAGTGAGACCCGAGCGGGCATCAAGATAATTTGTGAAATAAAAGGAGACAAAACGGTCTCAATCAAAATTAATTTCTACAAAAGTGGTGCTGTCGTAATACAGGGTCAAATGTGCTCAGAATTTACTGACAAATACTTTGAAACTATTAAAAATCTACTTGGCACTACAAACAATAACAACACGTCAGAAAAAGACCAAAATTTGCCTCATACAACCGAACTTGTCGAGGAAAATCACAAATCTGACGAAACTGACTTGAAAAAGGTCGCAGTTTCAATTGAAAATGATCAACACACAGAAACAAATCGTACTGCAGACATAACAATAGGAACGCCTATTAAAATCAATGAAAACATCTGTGAAACTCCTATTCACTCCAATGTTACTCCGAAAGAGAGAATCGTACATTACTGTAAGAAAATGGAATTGAAATTCAATGAAGTTCAAACCGCATTAACAAGTGTTGATGATTCATTAAAGTCATTTGCAGATAAACTAGGTGTGCTAAGTGCAGCTAAAGATAGCATTCCACAGTATGTGGCTGATTCATTTAACATACACAAACAAAAGATAAACGACCATATGTCTGCAATTGATAGTAAATTGAAAGCGATAGATTCAAAAATAGGACACACAAACACTTCACTTGACTCTGTACATACAAAGGCCAACATCCTTAATGAGAAGTACGAAAAACTTTTTGCTACCCAAGAAAGTCAAGCAAAAACAATAAATGATCTGCAATTAGCAGTATCGTCTCTGACAGAAAAATTGACGAGTATAACTAACAATGATGAAGCTGCATCTAACAGAGGTGCAACGAATCACTTATTGTTAACTTCAAACGTAGGACCACCAAAATTAGACTCTAATGATAGTGACATTCACAAGTCAAGTGGAGCGAGACCAAAGTCCGTCCAACAAACACAACCACAAAAGCAGGAATGTGATGTTCTAATTCTTGGGGACTCTATACTTCGACGTATCAAACCCAAGCTCTTCACTCCTAAGGGCAGAACGATCGTTAAATATATCCAAGGAGGAGCCAAAACATGTGCTAATTTCATAGAAAACAATGCATGCCTATATAGTGCCAAAACTGTCATTATTAACATAGGAACTCGCGATTTACAGCAAGAGGGGGTAAAAGAGGATGAGTTCTCACTTTTATTTCATCTCGCAACTACTTTGTGGAACACATCGAAAATCCACATACTACCGATTGTTAGGCGTTTAGATCTGCCTGAGGAGACAGTGACTCATGCAAACAATGTGATCAGTTCGATGTGTGACCTTTATCCAAACATCAATAAGATTCAACCTTTCAATCCGTCCGATGACATGTTTCATGACCAGGTTCATCTAAACTTTAAATTAGGACTGCCAGCGATAGTTAAACATCTGAAGACAGCATTGGGAATCAGCCGTCCAGGAATCAACAACCATTCAAGAACTGGGCATGTGCAGGCCAACCGTAATAACAATGTGGCATCGAATTACCAAACAAAAGAAAGATCAAACCATCCACAAGGACCATCAGTGCAATTTCAATCTGCTGGCAACACACTGCAAACAAATGCTACAAACTCAGACATGTGCGGTAGCTATACAATCAACCCATTCAATGTAGAAGGCAAAGCCAATCCAACAAACTTTGGTCTGCAAACATTTCAACAACCAATCTTGCCACAACCGTTTATGCCCTGGTTTGTTCCACCTAACACGATGTATCCATCTAATCCCTGGAGATCACCATGGTTTGGCCCACCACCAAGCCAACCTACAGTCATGCAGTAGTTAGTGATTCTCATGTGACCAAATTAGCATGTCATAATTTCATATCATTTCTTTATTATGTCAATGTATAATATGTTATTAGGTATATCTATCAAAACTCATTGTCAATCTAGTCAATTTTACATAATTTGTACTTTTATTTTATTTTTAGTATTTTATTTTTTTATAACTTTTTAATTAGGATTAGTTTTGCATTGAACTAAATGACCAGTATTAAAGTAGGTGCCAATTTTATGTAAAGGTACATGTAATGTGTATTATTAACTGGTGATAGATGCATTTAGTTAGAAATCCATTTTTGTTCATGGTAAAAGGGAAGTAATCCCATTACCTACTTTTGTTTTATTTTTATTACAATGTATGTGTCAAATTGTAAAATCTTTATATTCAATATTCAAATCCAACATATGCTTTCTATATGAAAATGGTTATATCAAAAAAATAAGAATCGCAATATAGATAATCTATTAAAATTAGGCATGTGGAACATCGAGGGCCTCACAAAAGAAAAGCTAAAAGATCCAAATTTTCACAATATGCTTTCAGATTTTTGTTTAATTAGTTTTGTGGAAACATGGCTTGGTGAATCTTCTGATGACGCTGATATAAAAAATTTTCAGCTAGTACATTTAAGTAAAAGGAAAAAGCACAAAAAAGCTAGGCGTTACTCAGGAGGTATCAGTGTGTATGTTAAAAATCAACTAGCTAAAGGGGTTAAACCTATTAGAAATACTCACCCAGATATTGTATGGGTAAAGCTTGATAGTAACTTTTTCAAACTCCAGAAAGATATTTATTTAGGAGTAGTGTATATTTCACCCGAAGGGTCTAGTAGTGTAGATAGTCAATACTTAGAAAATGTATATTCACTGTTGCTGGGTGATATTGAAAAATTTAGTAGTATAGGTGACATTATAATCCAGGGCGACTTTAATGCCTATACTAATGTTCAACCTGACTATGTTAAATATGATAATGAAACCAAGATAGTTAACTTGGATGATACAAATTATCAATATGACAATAAACTAAATAAGTCAAGAAATAATCTTGACCACAAACACATCAATAAAAGTGGTAAATTTTTGTTAGAAATGTGTAAAGAGTGTAGTGTAAATATTTTAAATGGTAGAACCACTGGCGATATGACTGGTAAACCAACTTGTATAACCTATAATGGCAGCAGTCTTGTAGACTACTGTCTAGTAAACAAGAGTTTGCAACACTCAATAGGATATTTTGAAGTCAAAAAGTTTACTGTCTTCTCTAATCATTGTCCGATAAGTTGCGCACTTTTCACAAATTTCTTTTATAACCTTGATAATTTCAACAATTCGCAAAACAAACTAAAACCTCTACCAGGAAAATTCATATGGTCAGAGGAGGCTGTTCAAAATTACACTTTGAATATAAAAAACAATGAAACCAAGACAAAATTAACAAACTTTATGCATACTCAGTTTGCAGATGCAAATGAAATCACCGAATCGTTCAGCTCAATATTAATTGACTGTGCAAAAAAGTCTACTAAATTTACCAAAAAATTCCCAAACTCAAAGCTGAGAAAAAGGAAAAATAACCCATGGTTTTCCAATTCCTGCCAAGACCTGAGAAAAACCTTGAAGAATTACGAGAAACTAGTTAATAAATTTCCATCTAACTTGGAATATAGAAAGTCATTCTACTCGTGTAGATCAAAGTACAGAAAAGTTTGTAAACAGGAAGAAAAAGCCTATAAACGGAAGATCTATAATGAAATGAACCACAATATTGAAAAAAATCCTAAAACGTTTTGGAACTTGTTAAACAAACTTGATTATATCCAATCTGGGGATAAAGACAATAGTGACCTACCCCATGAATCATTTATAAATTTTTTCAAGAAACTTAATATTGATACTTCTAGTAGCAATGACCATAAAAGGTCAATTCTTAAGGAATATGAATACCTGAAGAAACATATTTTAGATAATGATGCAACTACTGATTATGAAATCAGTGTTGAAGAAATAAAAAGAGCTGTAAAAACCCTAAAATATGGCAAGAGCACAGCAAGTGACCTTATTTCAAATGAAATGTTAAAAAATGGAGGTAATGTTTTACTGGCTGCTATCAAAAAATTATTTAACTATATACTTAATGCAGGACAATTTCCAAATTGCTGGAATGAAAGTTTTCTAGTCTTAATCCACAAAACAGGAAACAAATTTGACCCCAGTAACTATAGGGGTATTTCAATCACATCAAATTTAGGAAAACTTTTCAATAAAGTTATTCATGAGAGACTTCTGAAATTTATATTTGAAAAGAACTTGATAAGCGAATATCAAATCGGCTTTAAAGAAAAGTGCCGTACTTCAGATCACTTATTTACCCTGAAAACAATCATTGATCATTACAAAAAAGATAAGAAAAAAGTGTTTGCCGCATTCATAGATTTGAAAAAAGCATTTGACACTATTTGGAGAACTGGTCTATTTTATAAATTACTAAAAGCTGGTATATCTAAAAAAATGTTTAACATTATTTCATCAATGTATAAAGATACAAATGCAAAACTCAAGTTTTCGAATGGGCTTAGTGAATCGTTTCCCTCTGAATGTGGGGTAAAACAAGGGGATGTACTAAGCCCTACTTTGTTTAACATTTTTATAGATGACATTGTGTCAGACCTTAAGTCTGAAAGAAATTGTGAGCCTGTTGTGATAAATGGTATGTCCATAAATTGTCTTTTGTACGCAGATGATATAATTTTATTATCAGAGAGCAAAGAAGGTCTACAATCCAGTATTGATGTCTTCAAAAATTACTGTAAAAGCTGGAACTTGCAAGTTAACGTCAACAAATCCAAGGTTATGGTTTTTAATTCAAATGGTAAAACATATGTAAACAATTTCAAGTATGATGACTGTTATTTAGAAACTGTTTCACAATATTGTTATTTGGGTGTTATGTTAAAACACAATGGTAATTTTAATGTTGCAATTTCTGTTTTAATGGAAAAAGCCAGAAAGGCATTGTTCAAGATTAAGAAGATTTTGGGTATTAATAACCCTTGTAGACTGCTTGAAAAACTTTTCGACACTTTAGTCACCCCGATTCTGTTGTACAATTGTGAAATCTGGGGATCTGATATAAAACAAGATGATTCCTCAGCAGTTGAACGCTTTTACCTAAAGTTCATAAAAGAAATTCTTGGTGTCAACTGTAAAACAAGTAACTCTGCATGTAGAGCAGAGCTAGGAAAACTACCTTTATGGTCAAAAATTTCCTTTTCTTGTATCAAATATTATAATCATTTATTATCAAATAATGAGACATTGGCACATAAAATCTTTGTCGCTACAAAAAGTTCCAATCCATGGACCAAAAAGTTAAATAATCTTCTCAATAAATTGGGGTTTTCATATGTAGTTAATGCAAATGGTCCAGTAAAACACATTCTTGGGTCCATTAAACAAAGAATTGAAGACCAAGCGTCCCAGTTACAACAATCGAGTATACTGAATTCCTCAAAATTATGTTTTTTTAGAAAAAATTGTAATGGTCAGAGACCACCTTACGTTGATATTCTTTCGAATAAGTCCGACAGGGCAAACATTTGTAGACTTAGGTTGTGCTCACACAACTTGGCAATAGAAACGGGAAGACATCATTCTATTCCAGTTGAAAATAGAAAATGCACCTCATGTGATAATGGACCAATTGAAGACGAAGAGCACTTTGTGCTACAATGTGAGAAATATAAAGGACTTCGGCTAAATTTTGAAAACAGTATTAATAATATTTTTCAAAATACTAAATGGAAAAATTCTCCTTCTTTTTTAAAGTCCTGTTTTTATAGTAAATCATTTCGTGTTCTTAAACTACTGTCTTCATTTATAGGTCAATGTTTTTTGAATAGAAAATAGCAATTGTTACAATAACTATTTCACATTCATTATGTTTATATTGCTAAATACCATCATCATTGTTCATCTATTGTATTATTTTTATTATGGGTCGTAACCAATTGTATTGATTGTGTTTGTGCCAATAAAATATTGTCTATTATTGTAATGAACACAACATTTAAACTACATGTAAACAACGAAATTTTACAGTGTGAACGCAATGCTGTTTAATGTTAGTGCGGACGACATTTAAACTACTATGAGTTTTGCTCAGTGTGAACGCAGCCTTAGACGTAGTTGAATTCATCTTCAATTTGTATTTGGTATAAGGGGCATATTCGATTTTCTAACTTTGTTTAATTGAATCTACCAGTTTTAATAGCTTATTAACTATTGCTTATTCCAAGTTTTGAGTAAAAATCTGTATCAGCCTTGTCAAAATTAAATAATAGGGAATTTTTCTGTTTTAAAATCAGTTTTTACTTGATTTAGTTCTTAATGTGTTTCCATTTATTGATACTTCATCTTTTTATTTGGATTCTTTCCAGAAATGGTTGAAATTTTCATTTAATTTCATTGAGATTGCTTTGAGTAATCTTTTCTTTACGAGGAAATGGTATAACATTTTTGTGATAGCTTTTGTGCATCTGTATCGCTAGCTCTAACTGCCTTTTAATACATTTACAACAGGAACCGTAAGAAGCAACCGACCTATGCCGAATCTAATAAAAAAACGCTAACCTGTTTCCAAGAGATTCAATTTTTAAGCGCCAGGGGAACATTTTGTAACAAAATACCGTGCCGGCGTTTCCGTTATTAATTAAAACCTAGTGATAAAGAAGAATACAACAAGTACATTGGTGGGGTAGACTTAAATGACATATTATCTAGCTTTGATGATGATGATGGAAGAAAGAAGACGTAAATGTGGAATCGAGCAACCTTTAACATAATTCATCGGATGGACATAAACTATTACATACTATACACTCAAAACACCAGATTGCCAGAAACGTTTAAACCGATGGCAATTTATACAATCTTTGATTGAAGATTTATAAGCTGACCAAATTCGTAATCGCAATGGTAATTCCAAAACAAACAAAAAACCTCAAATAACTCACATGAATAAATCATACAGATCTTATAATTTCTGTACCATTTTCGTGTGGTCAATTTCGCATGCAAATGAGATAATAACTCATTTTATGCAAATGAGAATAATAAATTCTACCGAAATCATAAAAAAGGAATATTGAATCCTGATTCCACCTTTTAATAAATCATATTAAACATACAAAATAATAACTCGCACAGAAATTACAAACTATATAATTACTCCTACAAAAATCATTTCTAATAACTCTTACAAAAATTATTTCTAATAACTCTTACAAAAATCACTTCTAATAACTCTTACAAAAATCATTTGTTAATAGCTCTGACAAAAATCACTATTTTTAATAACTCTTACAAAAACCATATAATATATGTAACAAATTGTATACATTGTGTTGCACACATATGTACATGTATAAAGTTTTAAATTGTCCATTTGACTTGATAACGTCCTTTCAAGTTTGATCTTTTCGAAAATTGATATTCTAGGCAATTATCTTCACTGTACATTGATGCAGCTGGTCTGCACGAAGAGGCCAATGCTTTATATCTTCTTATCTAAAAAAATATAAATTATATTTAAAACTAGTTCAGTTACTTTTAATTGCTATATACTTCCAAGAATAGTCAACTATTGTGTGCAAAATGTGTAAAACAAAACTATGAGTCTATCTACATGAAACCCCGATGTATACCTATATGTACATGTATATAATGAAATGAAGTGTTCAATTTAGATAAAGAAAAACATTAAAAGTAATTACTGATTGAGTACTCTAATACCTTGACATATATATAATACATGCACATAAGGAATCCACCATAAGCATCTGGTTTTGATTTTTTCTAGGACAGATTAATTGTTTCATGTGTTTTGATTCTACTTTTTATATACAAGTTTCCAGGAAATTAAATATTGAGGTTTATTTGCCATTTTAGTTTCAATGTTCCAAAGCTATATGGTGATATACATGCAAATATAATAAGTATATAGTAATAAATCAAAATGTTTCAATTGAAAATACAATTTTATGCTTGAAATTAAAAACAATTTTACTTACCATTTTAGTTGAGCAAGCAGCTAGGGCCTTGAAGTAATTTTCATTATCATTGCAATCCATGTAAAACATGTTCTATTCTATTATAAAATGGCTATGCACATGTAAGTTCTTCTCTTCCATAATAATTAATCCTTATAAGAAATCTAAGAAATCAACATCTTTTGGCAATATTCTCAAAGTTCTTTCTAATGCACATCCATAATAAACACAGATTTGAATTGGACCAATGAAATCACCTGATAAGATTTTCAAATGCTCTGAGGTTCCATAAGGGACAAGAACAGATTCCAGGTCCCCCGCCCGTTGAACGTTATATTGTTGAAGGGGCATACTGACCTGAAAATCACTTACACCTTAAGGGACCCCTATAGGAGTCTGCATACAAAATTTCAGAACCCTAGGATTAGTAGTGACTGAGAAAAGTGTTACGAAAAATTTACCATTGAGCCTATGGGAGAAAAAATGACTAAGTCGTTAAACAGGAAGTAGATGTGAGACTGACCTGAAAATCACTTACACCTTGGGGGACCCTATAGGAGTCTGCATACAAAATTTCAAAACCCTAGGTTTAGTAGTTACTGAGAAAAGTGTTACGAAAAAAAGTGTGACGGACGCACCGACGGACGGACACCGGCATTTCCAAGTCCCCGCTCCGCGTTGCGGCGGGAGACAAAAAGAGAAAATAAACATGTACAATAATGCATAACGTCACAATAATGTATGATGTATTGATTTAATTGAGTTCTTACATATATTGGATAAATCGAATCTTCATTATTACTAGATTAATTAAAGTAAATATTACATTTTAAATAAAAAACCTGCCAAATATCCCCCTCTTTTAATAAATTATACAAAAGTGACATTACGTACATGATGTATTTATCTGTTGTTTTTCCCTAAACGTTGAAGGTAACAGATCATATTGAGATTATACATATTTTTTTCAACAAGAAAATAACTCATTTCAAACTCATAAATATTCCTTTACTAAGCCAATAGATCATACGAAACTCCAACATAATTGCAAGAGGACACAATTGTGTTTTAATAACTTACATATAAACCACTCCAACATGAGAATAGATTATACTGAACTTACATTATGAAAAATAACTTCTACAGAACTCTCAAACAAAAAATGATCACTTAAATAGATCATATGAGTTCTTTTGGAGTTATCTTTTACATAGGTTGAATATCTTAGTAATAATTTGGTTCCCCAGTTTGGTAGTTTTGGTGATACTGTTCTATGCTCTTCATATTCATACAGTGTTTGGCATTTTCAATATTTTTGGTAGAGCGCCTCTGATGAGTCTTGAATAGACGAAACGCGCGTCAGGCGTAGCAAAATTTATTGTCTGGAACTTTGTTGTCATTTGTATTTAGATCATTACTAACTTATATCAATAACTCCAAGATTTGATAGTTCTGTGTGATTTTTTAATAATTTTTATATGATTTATTCGAAAATATTTTCATTTGGGAATATAAGAAATGCAATCTTGGCAGGAATCATGGACCCTGTTGGACAATTAAGGTTACCTTGTTCGACTTCCAAATAGAAAAGAAAAGGATTGTGTTGTTATACCCCCCGCAAACAAAGTTTGGGGGGGTATATAGGAAACACCCTGTCTGTCTGTCTGTCTGTCCGTCTGTCCGTCCGTCCGTCTGTCCACATAACTCGTAAGCGCTTCTTCTCCTAAACCGCTGGGAGGATTTTCCTGAAACTTTATATAAAGGAAGTACATCATATGAAGATGTGCATGAAGAATTTTCATCGCAATCAGACATCATTCAGGGGAGATAATTGGACTTAGACTTCTTATAATACATTATTCAATGGGAGACCTCGTAAGCGCAACTCCTCCTAAACTGCTGGAAGGATTTTGATGAAACTTTACATGAAGGAAGTACATCATATGGAGATGTGCATGAAGAATTTTCATCGCAATCAGACATCATTCAGGGGAGATAATTGGACTTAGACTTTTTAAATACATTATAATACATTATTCAATGGGAGACCTCGTAAGCGCAACTCCTCCTAAACTGCTTGATGGATTTCGATGAAACTATACATAAAAGAAGTACATCATATGTAGATGTGCATGAGGAATTTTCATTACAATCAGACATCATTCAGGGGAGATAACTGGACTTAGACTTTTTAAATACATTATTCAATGGGAGACCTCGTAAGCGCAACTCCTCCTAAACTGCTTGATGGATTTTGATGAAACTTTACATGAAAGAAGTGCATCATCTGTAGATGTGCATGAAGAATTTGTATTGCTCTTGGTTATTATTAAGGGGAGATAACTGGACTTGAGATTTTTTTTTACAATACAGAGTCCATTTTACAATACAGAGTCCAATATGAAGCGGGGGGTATCCTTTTGTGAGCTCGCTCACAGTATTACTTGTTTGTTCTAATAGAAATAGAAGTGGTGGACGAAAGCGTACAAAAACTGTTTGTATACATTGCAGGAAAGGTATCCATATCCAGTGTTTCAAGAAGCATAACGGGAGAACCAATGTTATTAACGATTTTTTGAGTTCCAGTAAGACTTTTTGTTCAAAACATGTAGACACACAAAAAAAGAAAGAAATGGGGAAAAAAGAATAAATGAACTGTTGGCACCCCTTCAAAACCCAGAAAGAAGATTACAAATCTTCCCTGAAAGACAATGCGCAAAAAGGTATAGCTCAATTTTTAGAGTGGATGCGTAACAAGTGCAGGAAGCAGAGGTACCAATGGGGTATCCGAATATCAAAAGTCCGAAAGGGCAGAGACAAAACCAGTAAACACCAACAGGAACGGGACAAAAACAGGCAACATGTAAAACATGAAAACACAAAATAACTGAATATCAATCAACAACGCGATCTCGAGTCGAAACAAGAGTGAACTCAGGTGCCCCGGAAGAGTAAGCAGTTCCTGCTTGCTATAGCACATCCGTCGCGTTGCCAATAGTCCATTCAGCGTGTCAAATCCGGTAAAGGAAGACAAAACAACACCCTATGACAAACCAATATCTGCACTCATCTTAGAGATCGAAATCCCATATTTGTCCATAAGTGCATGATGTCTTCCGTAAAATTTCTTGAGTGAAGACAGCAACCGAGGAGCAACATAACCCTGTGTGAGCAATTTTTGCGTCAGACGTGTCGCTCTGCTAAGGAAAATCGATGTAAGTCCCGCACACTCTGGAGTAACGAATCAATTGAGATATGTAAACTCCATAAGCTGGAGCGGACGGAATGTTGCTACACAAGAAGGGAAAGTTGACGATTGGAAAGTTGAAGTCATCACGTTTGTCATGGAGTCTTGTTGAAAGTCTTCCTTGTAAGTCAATTTCTAGATGTAGATCTAAATATGAAGCAGACTTCCTAGAATCCGTCGTGTCCTTTATCTCAAGCTCCTGGGGATATATGAGATGGAGAAAGTCACCAAATCGAGAATTGTTTAGTGAAAGGACATCATCAATTTAACGGAACGTGAGGTTAAAAGAGAGAGCTAGTCTACGGTCTTTTTTGTCTAGAAGAGATTGTAAGAAGTCTGCTTCATATGAATGAAGAAACAAATCAGCAAGCAAAGGTGCACAATTAGTGCCCATTGGAATCCCTATTGTTTGCTGAAAAACACGTCCACCAAACTGAACAAATATGTTGTCAATAAGAAAGTTGAGCATGTCGATTATTTGGTCTTCTGTAAATTTGTTCTTTTTCTTAGACTCATTGATGACAAAGTAAGTCTTGGTATAATCGACTACAAGAAATTTGTACCTGCGTTTTCCATTCTTTTTGAAAAAGCTGCGTTTAATCAGCTGTGCCAATCCGGATTTCAGTTGTTCATGTGGAATAAAAGCAAATGTAAAATAATATTAACAGTAAAATGGATAAATTATTTAGAAATAAAAACATAAGAAAGATTTCTCAATTTCTACTAATTGGGGTTGGTTTGAAATAAGGTACACAGCTTAATCATGATGAGTTATACAGAGCCTTTCCTTTCCATGTCAGATGATCAACTACTTCTTAGTTTCCAAACTGATTTAAATTTTTAAGGTCAAACTATACAGACAATTTTTGTAACAGATTTCTCCGCTTCTATATGAGGGATCGATTTTGAATTGTTACACAGCTTGATTATGACCAGTTGTTATGTGCCTTCTTTAAAAGGGTCATTTGGCATCTAATTCCTGTTTTCTGAATGGTCAAGTGGGACTTAGTTCAACCACATGTTCTCGATAGATTCTCAATCGATTCATTTTATCCAAATTAGCACATTTACTATGAATGCTTATTTTTACTATATTAATATGCACAGTGTATGTTGACAATAAGCATTCGTTATATTTTTGCTTTTTATATTTAACCAGACATGTCAACTTTACACAATGTGTGGTGCTGCAGTAAAAGAGGAAATTATTAGTGAGTACGGTAATATTAGGAAATTTCCACCAGGGGAGATCCAAAGATCAGTTAAATACCAGGTTAGCATCCCAGAAGGGATTAAAACCAAGGACACCAGATTAACAGCATCCGAAACTAAGACTGTTGGCACCCGTACAAAACCCAAAAAGAAGATTACAAATCTTCCCTGAAAGACAATGCGCAAATAGCTACAGCTCAATTTTTAGAGTGGGTGCATAACTTTAATAAGTTACCGTCGAAAAATATGCAGATACTAGATTACTGACAAAGTCAGAAAGGGCCCCGCGGCAAAAAATCCAAGTGTTTTCAAAATTATATTTACTATGATTATAACCACTAAGGCGTGATCCATGGAATGTGTATGAAACTTCAGAGCTGTATTGTTAATAGCCTTTGAGTTTTATTGTTAAAAAATTCCAATTCTCAAAATCTGTGATTTTTTTTTCAAAAATATTAAACAGATTTGCACGAAATTTTAATATGCAAATCATGACATGCTACTAAGCAGCTGTGCAAAATTTCAGAACTGTACTGATAACAGTTGTTGAGTTTTAGTGTTCACAAAGTCCAATTCTCAAAATCTGTGATTTTAGATAAAAAAATGAAGTGTTTTCCAAAAATATTTAACAGATTTGCACGAAAATTTAATATGCAAATCATGACATGCTACTCAGCAGATGTACGAAGTTTCAGAACAGTATTGTTAACAGTGTTTGAGTTTTAGTGTTCACAAAGTCCAATTCTCAAAATCTGTGATTTTCGATAAACAAGAGTTAACACTAAAGTATGTCTCGCCTGCCGGCACCATCAGAAACAATTATTCTTTCTTACTTCCACAAATTTTGAATTTACATGGATTTTCAGTTTCTAAGATCAAAAGATGTTTATAGAACTTAAACATTGCAAATATTTGCAATAGAAATAATCAAAGTCACTCAACCGGAAAATCAAGGCCAAGGTCAAAAGATGAGGATGTAACTGTGCTCAGCTACTACTGGGGCATATGCATACCAAGTTTCATTAACCTAGGACCTATAGTTCTTGAGATATGGAGGTGCTCGCAAAACTTTTCCATTGCTATTATATGTATTGAAAATTGTCAAAGTCACTCAACCGGAAAATCAAGGTCAATGTCAAAAGATGGGGATGCATCTGTGCTAAGCTACTACTGGGGCATATGCATACCAAGTTTCATCAACCTAGGACCTATAGTTCTTGAGATATGGAGGTGCTCGCAAAACTTTTCCATTGCTATTATATGTATTGAAAATTGTCAAAGTCACTCAACCGGAAAATCAAGGTCACGGTCAAAAGATGGGGATGCATCTGTGCTAAGCTACTACTTGGGCATATGCATACCAAGTTTTATCAACCTAGGACCTATAGTTCTTGAGATATGGTGGTGCTCGCAAAACTTTTCCATTGCTATTATATGTATTGAAAATTGTCAAAGTCACTCAACCGGAAAATCAAAGTCAAGGTCAAAAGATGGTGATGCAGCTGTGCTAAGCTACTACTGAGGCATATGCATACCAAGTTTCATTAACCTAGGACCTATAGTTCTTGAGATATGGAGGTGCTCGCAAAACTTTTCCATTGCTATTATATGTATTGAAAATTGTCAAAGTCACTCAACCGGAAAATCAAGGTCAAATGATGGGGATGCAGCTGTGCTAAGCTACTACTGAGGCATATGCATACCAAGTTTCATTTACCCAGGACCTATAGTTCTTGAGATATGGAGGTGCTCATAAAACTTTTCCAAAAAGTTAACGCCGCCGTCGCCGCCGCCGCCGCCACCGGTAAAGTAACACCTATGTCCCGCTCTGCTTCGCAGGCGAGACAAAAATGAAGTTTTTCCCAAAAATATTTAACCGATTTAAACGAAATTTTAATATGCAAATTATGACATGCTACTCAGCAGCTGTACGAAGTTTCAGAACTGTATTGTTAACAAATTTTGAGTTTTAGTGTTCACAAAATCCAATTCTCAAAATCTGTGATTTTAGATAAAAAATGAAGTTTTTTCCAAAAATATTAAACAAATTTGCACGAAAATTTAATATGCAAATCATGACATCCCACTGATCAGCTGTACGAAGTTTCAGAACTGTATTGTTAACAGTTTTTGAGTTTTAGTGTTCACAAAGTCAAATTCTCAAAATCTGTGATTTTAGATAAAAAATGAAGTTTTTTCCAAAAATATTAAACAAATTTGCACGAAAATTTAATATGCAAATCATGACATCCCACTGAGCAGCTGTACAAAGTTTCAGAACTGTATTGTTTACAGTTTTTGAGTTTTAGTGTTCACAAAGTCCAATTCTCAAAATCTGTGATTTTCGATAAAAAATGAAGTTTTTTCCAAAAATATTTAACCAATTTGCACGGAATTTTAATATGCAAATTATGACATACTACTAAGTAGCTGTACAACATTTCAGAACTGTGGTGTTAACAGTTTTTGAATTTTAGTGTTCACAAGAATTGTTGACGGACGGACAGACGGACAAAGTGAAAACTATAGGGCGTCCGCATCTTCGATGCGGGGCCCTAAATATGCGAGTATTTTATCTGAAGGACAGTTGCTATATAACAAAATCCTCAAGTTAAACCAAAGATTGCATTAAAAAAGTAAGGTAAAAATTGAACATTGATATCATGGCTTTAGATTTTGATAAATAATTAGGCCGTGGACGATCAAGTGAATGTTTACTGCTTAAAAATATATTCATTAAGATGTTATTAATATATGAATTTTAAACTGTTGATCATGAAAAAATTATGAATTGTTCTTGTACATACAGATGTAAATGAAGTCTTTCAAGACGCGACGGATGGACATCGTATTGGTCTTTTTCCGTCCGTGCGTAACACATTTGTGAGCGCAACTTCTCTGAGACCGCTAAACAGATTTTGATGATAATATTGTAGGTTTGTTTGTCATGAAATTTAGTTTTATCATTTTAGGTCATTAAAACACTCTGTAAGCGCAAATTTTGATGAAATTTTGTATGCTTGTTTGTCATGATCAGAATGTAGGTTATCATATCACAATGCAATTGTAATTCTTAAAATTTTAGTGAATTTTCAACTTTAATGCGGAGGCGGGGGACATTGGGTACGTCTAGCAATCTTTCTCGGCTTCTCATTAAGAGATTGATTTCAAATTTGACATACAGCTTCAGCATGATGGGAAACCTGACATCGGGTCATACCGCCTAGCCAATTAAGCGACTAGCATGTGTGTCCAATGTGGTTGAATTGGGCAGCTCTGTCATAATGAATGCCGGAGTTGTCAGGCTATGATGCAGAAAACCTGAGCGCAACTATTGAGGACCCGCCATCTAGTGCAGCACATAGGACACATTTTCAGCTCCTACCCGACTCCCCCATTTTCCCTGTGGTCTTCTAAATTTATTGCTCTTTTGTTACCCATCCTATTACCTCATTTCATGTTTATTTCATCAAATAAAATAAAATTAATTAGCACAAATTATTACTCTTTTTTTATTTAACGGGTCATTTATTTCGGACTTCTTCATTTAAATCGTACCTAAAAGATCGAGAAAATTAAGCTCCGCCCAACCTTTGGAATAAAATAGAGTAATACGCCCAGTGAAGGGCCAAAGGCTATGAACAATAAGAAGCAAAGGTGTACCAAAGGGGTAATCAGTATCATTAAACCGTAAAGACAAAGACAAAACCACATAACAACATAAAACACAAACACACATAACAACAAAACCGCATTCAGCAACGCGAACTCAAGTCGAAACGAGAGTGAACTCAGGTGCTCCAAGTGTTGGTCAAATCCGGAAAGGATGACATTACAAAACTCTATGTCAAACCAACATCTGTGCTCATCTGAGAGATAGAAATCCCGTATTTGTATACAAGCACGTGATGTCGTCCGTAAAATTTCTTGAAGATGACAACAACCTGGGAGCAACGTACCCCTGTGTTCACAACTTGCTTGTCAGTCGTATGGCTCTATCAAGGAAGTCGTTGTACTCCCCACATGCTCTGGAATAGCGAATCAATTGTGATACGTAAACTCCATATGCTGGAGCGGACGGAATGTTGCTAATCAGAAAGGGAAAGTTAACTATTGGAAAGTTGAAGTCATCACGTTTGTCATAGAGCTTTGTACAAAGCCTTCCTTGTGTGTCAATTTCGAGAAATAGATCCAGATATGAAGCGGACCTCCTGGAATCTGTAGTGTCCTTTATCTCAAGTTCCTTCGGATATATGAGATGTAAAAATTCACCAAATCGAAGATTGTTTAGTGAAAGGACATCATCAATATAACGAAATGTGAGATTGAAGGATAAAGCAAGTTTGCGGTCCTTTTTGTCTAGAAGTGATTGTAAGAAGTCCGCTTCATATGAATGAAGAAACAAATCGGCAAGCAATGGTGCACAATTTGTGCCCATTGAAATACCTATTGTTTGCTGAAAAACACGTCCACCAAACTGTACAAATATGTTGTCGATTAGAAAGTTGAGCATTTCTATTATTTGATCTTCTGTAAATTTATTTTTCTTGCTAGACTCTTGGATGACAAAGTAAGTCTTTTTATAACCGACTACCAAATACTTGTACCTGCGTTTTCCGTTCTTTTTGATAAAGCTACGTTTAATCAGCTGTGCTAAACGAGATTTTAGTTGTGAATGTGGAATTGAAGTATATAATGTAGAGAAATCAAACGTTTTAATGCTATTACATGATGAAAATGACTTAGAATGGAGATTTTCCATCAGTTCTTTAGAATTTTTGAGAATCCACATTTGATTGACGCCATTTCTAGAGTAACAACAATCGAAATACTTTTGAATGCTTGATTTTATTGCCGTCAATATTGATGTTAACAAAACTGAAAGAGGCTTAGTTGTACATTTGGATGACCCAGCAATAAATCGTTGCTTGTATGGAGTTTTATGTAACTTTGGAATCCAATACAAGGATGGAACGTCATCGTTCTTTTTGTCAACAGAAATGCCAAAGGAAGAAATGACAGAATTATGATTGTTGATTATTTCCTCCTTTGACAGTGTTGTTGCTGTATATGTGGTGCTTTTGCTAGTACAACCAACCCCTAATTCAGCTGTCAAACAATCAATATAGTGTTTTTTGCATACGAAAATGATGTTGTTAGGCGCTTTATCAGCAGGTAATTTGACAATAAATTGACAAAAATGCAAAAAATTACAATAGCATGTACAAATGAAACTTAAGTGTCTTATATCCAAGTGTCACTGACTACATGTATTTTTAAAAAATCCCAATATTGCACTTCTTGACTATTACTGTGGTTTAAAATTAAATTTAGCTTTACGTTGTTTTGTAAAGAAAAATCAATGTCAGATTTATAAAAATGGTAGAAGCAAAGAGGCACCAATTGGGCATTCGAGTGTCAAAAGTCCGAATGAGCAACGACGAGAACAAACAAGAACAGCACGAAGAAACACAAAGCGCAAAATCAACCGAACGGAAATCAACAACGCGAACTAAAGAGTAACAAGAGTGAACTCAGGCGCCCCGGAAGAGAAAGTGGTTCCTGTCTGCTATAGCACACCCGTCGTACTTTTAGAAAACTCACACAAATATTTTATTTTTATTTATTAAAGCACACATACAGAAAGGTTCAATTTGAAGCGTTACATAAACACACGAAAACTACATCATGAAACATGAAATATATAAAGAAACCAAAATTACAACAAAGCGAAAATACCACGACTGAGTATTATTTCTTACTTTTAATGTAAGGTTTTTATAAACTACGGTCTATTCAAATTATAAGTCGAAAAAAAATCGATTATTTGATTAACTTTTTTTTATTCAAAAACGAAGTGCGATTTGTCCTCAATTATGTTGCAAATAGCGATAGTTTGTTCCTGCAAAATAATGTAGTTCTACCAAGTCCAATGAGAAGCTTATGATTATGTTAGAAAATTACCCGTGCAGGTCCCGGATGGTCAAAATAAGTGCCTTTAGACTTGGAAAATAACAGTTTTCTTGACTTTTTTCTACAATTTTGAGTCTTTTTTTCATACATCGCGGGGGATCATCTGTGTCACACAGACACAAATACCTTAGCTACTTGGGACATTCCCTATACAATCAAAATTCGACGTGTACAATTAAATTTTCCAATAAGGTATAGATATTTATGATAAAACTTAGTAAACGACTTCACTTATTTGTGGTAACGATATCCTTGTTTAAGTATTTTATTGTAATACACCGGTTTTTATCATTAAAATAAGACACACCACTGCAGATCCGACTGTGAAATATATACTCCGTAAGACGAAGCAAGTGGTACATCTCCCTCTAGAAAAGGGAAATTAACAATAGGAAATGAAAAGTCATCCCGTTTATCATATATTTTAGTGTGTAATTTTTCATTGACAATACTTAAATCTAGATCTAAAATGGGCATCAATCACCGGTTAGGGAAGATTTATTTAAAGTCAATTCCTTGGGATATATTTCGGAAATAAAAAGAAAATGTGGGATTGTTTAGTGAAAGAATGTCGTCTAAATATCTGTATGTATAATTAAATGTTTCAATGATATGTTGTCTGTTGGGGTCTTTTTGAAGTTTTGCCATAAATTGTGATTCATAACAATAAAAAAAAAGGTCAGCAATAAGTGAAGCACAATTAGTTCCCAAAAAGTATTTCTAACTAGCTGTTAACAATTATTTACAGGCCGATGGGTCCTGAAAAAGTACATATCATTTAACTTTTTAGCATACCTGACCAAAGGCAATGTGGGCTGATACCATTACTATGCATCCCTCGTCGTCCGTTAATAATTTCAACAATCTTCTTCCTCTGAAAGCATTGAACCAATTTAAATGAAATTGCAGAAATAATATTTGACATGTTGGCAAAAAACGATGTTCATTTTGTGTGTGTGTGTGTGTGTTTTTAACGCCCTTTATCGACGCACCTGGGCCATATATGGCGGTCAGTATTTAATGGTGGAGGAAACCGGAGTACCCGTAGGGAACCACCGACCTAATCACATACAGTTGGAGAAGTCCTTTTTTTGTTAAATACAAACATGACTCGAACACCAGCTCAGAGGTGATCGGCAAGTGATCGATAGTGTGGTATTTAAACCAGCGCCTTAGACTACTCGGCCCAAAGGCCCCCATTTTTAAATGATTTGATAACAAAACATGGCTGCCATTGCTAAAAAAGTATAGGGGGTAAAACAGCAGTTTTTGCAAATAACTCAAAAGCAGTGACAGATATCAAAAGTCTGGCATAGGAAAAAGTAATCAGCATGTTAATTTCTGCCTACCCTGAAATTTTGAGAAAATTCCCAAAACATGTGGAAGTTATTGCTCCTTTACCTGATTTTTCTGCGTTTTGTACTTATTTTGTCTTAATCTTAGAAACTATATAAAATATTGAAGTTATTTTAATGGCATATTGTTCGGGTAAGTAAGCTCAATAAGATTGTTCATTGGGTTGAAATTGTCTGATGACCACTAATTGGGATGATAGCCCCTTAAATGCCAAAAAGTTAATTAAGCCTTACAGATTGTGAACGATAGAAGATAGGGAAAAGGTTTTGCTTGCTTAAATGTTCAGCTAATTGAGCTCTAAAAAATTGTCCATTAGGTCAAAATAGTCAGATGACCCCTTATAGGAGTTATTGTCCCTTAAATGCCAAAAAAGGGGTTTTAGCCTTATAAATTATGAACCATAAAAAGATAGGGAAAATATTTTGCTTGCTTAAATGATCCGCTAATTGAGCTCTACAAATCGTCTATAGTGAAAAACTGTCAGATTACTCCTTATTGGGGTTATGGCCCCAAACCCCCCTACCCAAAAAAGTTTTGGCATGGTAGATTGTGAATTATAAAGATAGGGAGAAGGTTTTGCTTGCCTAAACGTTCAGTTAATTGAACTCTACAAAATTGTCTATTAGGAAAAAATTGTCAGATGACCATTATAGAAGTTTCGACCCCTTAAATGCCAAAATGGTGGATTGTATGTACCATAGAAGATTGTGCCACACCTTAGCTTGCTTTAATGTTTAGGTTTATACAGCTTTCTAAGGGTTTCATGTCATGACAGGCTGTTGGCAATGTTAAATATTGTTACATTTAGTCAGCCAGGTGAGCAAATCAGGCTCCTGGGAGCCTCTTCTTTGTTTTAGATTAAAGAATGTTCTAGATCGAATAACGCAATGCAGAAAAAAAAACCTTTCTTTATTGAGTATTAGAATAGAATTGAAGCTCTAAAGATCATATACAACACTAATAACATTTTTACAAAAAGAGAAAATATTGGACAAAATGTAACAGTATTGCAGTTCTGTCTAATGGCATGCCAAACAAAGGGAACGTTCATTCAGACACTTGGTACCGAATTTCCAGTCTGCTGCCGAAGCTTTGACCACTAACTGACCAGATTGAATCAGCTCACATTGTTTGGTTCTGTCGTTATAATTCATGCCCAAGCATTCAGTTGTATGGGAACATAAAACTGCACACAACACTATTTTGGACTCGTTAGATGTCGCCAAAATGTCCATGTTTCCATACATTTGGGGTTTCACACAAAAGTATCCAGTGAATTCACCTACAAAAAGGAAGTATAATTTTATAAGTCGAGTTGCAACGAAGTTGAACTCGGCTATTGTTATGATGATAGCAGGGATAGGCGGGCCGTCGTCAACGTAACTCAAAAATTTGTCAACTAATTTTAATGAATGATATTGTTACGCACCATAAGAGAAGGAACCTAATTGAATTTTGGGTAGATCCGGTCAAGGTCACAGCGATATAATAACGTTAGAAAATTTCTTGAATTAGTTGTTTCCGGACCATAACTCAAAAAGTTGTCAACCGAATTTTAATAAACTTAAGGATATTGTCATTTACCGTAAGAGGAGAAATCCTATTAATTTTGGTATTGATCTGTTCAAGGTTACGGTCACAGCGATAGACAAACTTTTGAAAATTTCTAGAACCATTGGTTTCCTGACCATAACTCAAAAAGTTGTCAACATACTTCAGTAAATTTTGGGTTATTGTTACCTACAATTAGAGGAGGAACCTCGTTGATTTTAGGATAAAACCTTGCAAGGTCAAGGTCACAGCGACAAAAATACGTTAGAAAATTTCTTGATTTAATTGTTTCCGGACAATAACTCAAAATTTTAATGAAATTATTGATTTTGGGGTATATCCGTTTAAGGTCATTTTTTCTTATGCTAACAGGGTCTGGTTCAGAACAGGCCAACGGCACAGGTATACCCTAAGTCATAGGCAGTAGCGCCCCCCTCCCCCCCCCCACCGGGGAGTCAAGGTCAAAGCAAACATTTTCATATTAAATTTGCATGTAATACCTGTAACAACTAATGCTTAAGTTTTAGGTAGTAAAATACTGCAACTCGGCTTTTGCACCCTGTGCATATTGATTTTTGGATCTTATTTTGGAGTCCAACGAACATTTTACCACACGATTGCTTGTCATCCGCCACAACGCGAAGAAGGAACCTAGTTTTTTCGTTCATAGTAAACCATGTTTTAAACCCTCCATTAAATCATTTTTCTTTCCTCATAATGCGGTTTGATATCAATATTCGTTTGTAATTATTTTTCACGAGTTTTGGTAGTAGATAATTTTATCGTGTGGTAAATGAGCAAGTAGTACTTTATTTTCTATGTTTTGGTACTGACATTTCATGAGATACTTAATGTTCGTAGGACGTAACCCTTCATTCATAATGAGACGGTAACGTAGTTTTATCGTATTTAGGTTGAAGGTGCATTGTACTGCATAGGGTCGATATCCAATTGCTAGATTTGGCTTTCTTTTGGAACAGTTTTCGCACGATTAATTTTCTTTGCATACTTTTGGCTTTCGAAATGCAAATTCTTTTGATTAAGTTAATTGGATAGAATTTAAAGGCTTTAAAGACCCCGACTTAGACATGAAAAATGTTTAAAAAAAATCAAGTATTGTTAAGGTTTTTAACAATTTGGAAAATTGCCAATGACACTTCCTAAGGATGCTGGGTAGTGGTTAATAGGATTTTTTAAACGTTCTATCAAATTCGAAAGCTGTGGTGATACCCTTGTAAGATTTTCGTTTCTTATTTATATATTTTGAAGATAATGGGACAAAAGAAACTTTGGCAAGTAAAACATTTTCCTATCAAGCCTATTTTGCTTAATTCAGAACCTTAAATTCAGATGTCGCATGTCGGTTATTAAGTTCATAAAACCACAATTCGAGATAGTACATGGCAGGGGAAATCACATTTCATTAACAACCGACATTATATTGTGTGTTGTTTAGATTTCAGAATTATTTTTTCCAACATGATAAGTTAATTATTTGTATTTACAATGTAACATCCTTTACCTGAATGTTGAATTTTCCACATTCCTTCATCTCCAAAACCAGTCTTTATTCCAATACCATTTATTTCGAAAGGAGCCGCCGTTGGGTGTGACATGCTAACGGTAAAAGAACTATACCCATTATAAACAGATACTTCTCCTTGGTTGTTCCATTGTATTCTATGTTCTCTAAATTCATTACAGGAAATTGGAGCAGGGCCGTATGGAACAACATCATCATAGGCATTATCACCTCCCCTTCTTAACGCCACGTTAGCATAGGTTAATAATAGCTCATAATAATTTGAGGTCTGCAGGTCAGATCTTTCGGACAATAAAACAAACCTGTAGTAACAGCTTGTCCCGTATATCAAAACACTGAAGTTCAAATGATGTTCCTTTACATCGTTCAGCTGGAAGTCTCTTAGGTTGATGTAGTAATTAAACACATTTGGTGACCAGTGGTGATAGTCTCCATTATCTGGTGTCCAAATCCAAACTTCTTTGAGTTTATTTTCTGTCAATAAAAACAAAACAACGTTTACACCATATTCAACAGTCATGACAGTGTTAAACGAAAAAAAATATAGCTTAATAGGAAACACATCACAAGCTCCTAACGAATATCGACAGCGGAGAGCTCTACAGCAATTC
>OZ020306.1:61258665-61388341 GCA_963971305.1 Arcuatula senhousia
CCGCGAAAAAATTGATTAATGCTGATATTGATTTTTAGCTCACCTGACCCAAAGGGTCACGTGAGCTATTGTCATCGTAAAGTGTCCGTCGTCCGTCCGTTAACTTTTCTTCAACCATCTTCTCTGAAACCACTGATGGGATTGCTTTGAAACTTTGTACACTTGATCTTTAGGATGTCCTCTACCATGTTTGTGAAATTTGTGAACGTGGCCACCGTTGCTAAATTGAACAGGGGGGGGGGGGTCAGACCATAGTTTTTAGCTAACATGTATAGCTCAAAAAGTATAAGAGGTAGACATAGAGAAAAAATGTGTCCATGGGACACGGATGCCCCCGCTGGCCCCAAACAGGAAGTAGAAATCTGAACGGTCTGAAAATCACTTAGGACATACAGATTGTCATACTTATCCATCCTACCAAGTTTCAAAACATTCTGGTATACGGTTCCTGAGAAAAGCTTGACGGAAATTTTCATATAATGTTCACATATTTTAAAATTGGTCTAAGTCCCAAACAGGAAGTAGATGGCTGACAGGTCTCAAAATCACTTAAGACGTATAGTTTGTCATACTCAACCATCCTACCAAGTTTCAAATCATTCTCATGTATGGTTTCGGAGAAAAGCTTGACGGAAATTTTCATATAATGATCACATACTTAAACTGGCCTAAGTCCAAAACAGGAAGTAGATGTCCGACAGGTCTCAAAATCGCTTAGGACGTATAGTTTGTCATACTCAGCCATCCTACCAAGTTTCAAATCATTCTCATGTATGGTTTTTGAAAAAAGCTTGACGGAAATTCGTACGGACGTACGTTCGTACGGACATGAGTAAAACTTAATGCCTCCCGACATTTCGTCGCGGGGGCATAAAAAAGTCGAAGCAACCTTCCTTCTTCAGTATCAAAAGCTCTACAAAACTCTCCATTGAGTCAAAGTTGTTGGCCGACTCCTTATAGGAGTTATTTCCCCTTAATCGTCAAAATTGACCATTTTCACAGTTTTTGGTGATTGAGTTGGTGTTTTACGCCCGTGCAACGCTATTTAGGTTATTTACAGGGGATGAACATGAAAAAGGGTGATATAATGAACATGAAATGATGATGATAAATGAAATATGGGGGTGGGATGGGAAACAAAGGACCGGTAAATTTTGAAGAACCACAGGAAAAATGGAGAGGTGGGTAGGGGCGGAAAAATTTAGCCTATGTGGTGCACTACTTGGCGGTCCACGAAGGGGTCTTTTACGTGCATGAAGCTTGGCATTCTCCACACACGTTGGCCCACTATGGTCGGCGGTCAGGGTTTCCGTATTATAGACCTGACAACCCCCGCGGACGAGGGCCACCCTATTCCGCCACCTAGGGTACTCACTTGGTCGCTCTGTGGGCTGAGCACTGACCCGACATCAGAATCCTAAGACCCTTAGTCGCCTCTTACGAAAAGCTAGGCTCTGCTGCGGGCCTATTCGCCACCCGGGCCCCGCACGGGACTCACAATTTTTGGAATTTATCTTGAAAACTGTACCATTTTCACAGTTTTTGGACTTTATCTTGAAAACTGTAAGTGCTAGAGAAAATGAAGCAGTGCAAAATTGTTCAGCTTATTGAGATCTACAAAAATGATTTTAAGATCAAAACTGTCAGATCAACCGTTTAAGAGTTATCTCCCTATAACTGATTTTTCTATCAATTTTAACTGATTTTTAAAAAATTTCTTCTCTGAAACCATTGATTACTTCGCTACTTTGTACACTTGATCTTTAGGATGTCCTCTACCAAGTTTGTGAAATTTGTGAACGTCGACTAACCAACATGGCCACTGTTACTAAAAATATAACAGGGGGGGTCAGACCATAGTTTTTAGCTTATAGCTCAAAAAAGTATAAGAGTGGCCTCGTTGAAGGCTGCTGGCGGTTGTCCATTGTGGTTTTTCTAAATTGCCGTTTAATTGTGGGCTGTGTCGCGTACACTTATTCCACATCTCTTTATTTTCTATTAAGAGAAAATCCGAAGCAACTTTCCTTCTTCAACATTAAAAGCTTTCGAAATTCTCCATTGTGTCAAAGTTGTGGGACGACTCCTTATAGGAGTTATTTCCCCTTAATCGTCAAAATTGGCCATTTTCACAGTTTTTGGACTTTATCTTGAAAGCTGCAAGTGCTAGAGAAAAAGTTAGCATTGCAAAATTGTTCAGCTTATTGAGATATACAAAAATGATTTCAGGATCAAAATTGTCAGATCAACCGGTTAAGAGTAATCCCCCTTTAACTGATTTTTCTATCAATTTAAACAGATTTTTAAAAATCTTCTCTGAAACCATTGATGGGATTACTTTGAAACTTTGTACACTTGATCTTTAGGATTTCCTCTACCAAGTTTGTGAAATTTGTGAACGTCGACGAACCAACATGGCCTGTAGCTGTAGCATAAGAGATAAGGTGAGCGATTCAGGCTCCTTGGAGCCTCTAGTTTTATTTCGTCTGGATATGCTTCTGAAGAAAAAACAGGTCCGCCGTGACTTATAATAATACAACTTCTAAAATATATTTAGAGTTTTTTTAAACAAGGAAGAATGTTTGAAATATAAGTGGGGCAAATATTTACTAGCAATATAATTTATTTGCGCTTTTCATAAATGTTTACTAGTCTTTATAATACTGTACAATGCAGGGATGTAAAGGTACTTTTAAAGATTTTAAGGTGAGGAGGGAAAAACTCTTTTAGACGTAATTTTGCTCCGCCCACCTGTCGACGTCAGCCAATCAGAACCATTCTTTCGATCGACGTCAATTTTCTGCTTGCAATAGGAAGGAAATATGTGGAATCAAAACAAGCACTTGTTTTCCTCAACAGTTGGAACTAGATGTCGATTTTTCTAAATTTATAGTCTGCATTTGCTAAAGGTAAGGCATACAAATGTTGTCAGCAAAGTTTACCACCAGATTCACACAATGCACGGATAAAATTTGGCGTACAGTAAAAATGAGACCCTCTTACGCGTACGACGACTTACCTAGCATGTGCGACGTTTTGTCCTGGGATGTAAATATGAAAATTAAAACCTAATTATGTAATTCCCAGGTTTATTATGTTAATCAAAATTATTCCTTAATCCAACCAGTTGCTGATAAAGCAAATAATGAGGTGCAGGGGGGAGTAAGTGTGTGTACATGTAAATGCAGTTGTACCCTGTTAACTGGCCTCCTGGTAAATATCCTAAGCGGCCTTCCTTCGGGGTCACCGGATATAAACACAGGTCAGGGCAAATGAATAAGCAAGGAATTCCTTGCTTATTGACAGACCGGAAAGTAAAATAACTTTTTGATGTTTTCATATTTTAAACTTTCAAAGAAACGTTAAAAATATTTAGAATATAAAAAATAAATTCGAACGTTAAAATTGCGTAAAAATTTCATCTTTTATGTTGACGTCACAATTATTCAAAACGTTTGTTCATTCATAAAATGACGAAATAGCGGGAACCTGACATTCCAACATTCGTAGAACCAGGAAAAATGGCGTCGTTTGTCAACCAATAGAAAGATAGACGGTTTTTGTTATGACCTGGGGTTAAATATGAAGATATGAAGATTTTACCCAGGATCCCAGGTTATTGTACCCTGGCGCTTTCATTATAAAATTTTGTATTTTGTGGATAGATTTTAGGTTATAAAATATACATGGAACACCCCATTTTTATCCTTAAACTGACTATTGAAATTGTAAGAAGGATTCGACCCCTTTTAAACTTAAACATTTTCTGACATGTTTTGCTAGCTGCAATAATGTGGCTCCTTTGACATCATTTTCATTAGACTGCTCCATTACGTTAAATGAGACCCTTTTAAAACCCTCGCGAGCATCAGAGGGTTTTATTATTAGAAATAATTTTTGGCATGCATGTATAAATTGCAATGAAGCAGTAACATGTATCTAATTAGCTCATTAAATATGCATGTATATGTAATGCGTTGAGTGGTGTACAAACATTTAAAAAATAAATCCCAATTGGCCCACACTCCTGTAACTGTATCTGGCGATAAATTCAAGGATTGTATGACAGGTTTTTTGATAACCTCGAAATAATGTTTGTTTCATTCCCCGGGTTGTTTTAGCCCAATTAGTAAAATATGATTGTTGACAATTTTGAAAGTTCTGAAAATTCATGCCATCATATGATTTACTGATTGTTTATTGTGACAATTATTAATGAATGTGTTAATCAAGAACTGGTTGATTGTATCACGAACTTATCATTTTTGTTTGTTTGTTTCAGGTTGAAACCCATTATTGAATATATATCCAATAAAACTTTCTGCAACCATTGACTAATTGAATTTTGCCTAAAACATTTCAACACAAGGCAAGATGGACGACGCAAAAAAGTTCTTAAGAAGAAAAGAAGTACATCTAAGGGAAAATTCCACAGAATTTATGGACGACTTTTAGAAGGGGTACAAGGTGAGACAGATCCAATTGTAATCGTAAAAATTCTTCAGGATTTAGAAACTGTCTACCATGAATTAGAAGCTTAGCATGAAGCCTACCTAGAGAACTTTGATTCAGACAATGAGGCAGATAAACCAATGATAAATGATCTCAATCATGATATGAATGTTATGTACAAGGAATTAATTAAGTCAAGGTCCCTTGTGGAGGCCGTTCAAAAACGAAATAAAGCTAAAGATATGGATCAAACAAAGGATGATAGGAAGCCAAAATCCAGCGAGTTCGAAAGATATAGAGTGAAAAAATTGGACGCCCCTACATTCAGCGGCAATGTTCGAGATTATCCTAGTTTTAAGGTTGACTTTGAACGACATATGGTTTCAGTTTATGAACAGGATTCCTTCGCATTGAAACAATGTTTAGGTGGCGAAGCACTATCAGTGGTCAAAGGAGTCGATAACGATTATAGTGAAATGGTTCATCGCTTAGATATGAAGTACGGAAGAGCAGAACGGTTAGTGGACACTATACTAAATGATCTCAAGAAGCTTAAACGAGTGCAGGAAGGTGAAAACTTGAAATTCATAAGTATGGTTGACACTATAGAAAAATGTTGGCTTGATCTCAAAAGAATGAGTGAGTGAGTGAGTGAGTTGGTGTTTTACGCCCGTGCAACGCTATATAGGTTATTTACAGGCGATGAACATGAAAAGGATGATAAAATGAACATGAAATGATGATGATAAATGAAATATGGGGATGGGGTGGGAAACAAAGGACCGGTAAATTTTGAAGAACCACAGGAAAAAGGGGAGAGGTGGGTAGGGTCGGAAAATTTAGCCTATGTGGTGCACTACTGGGCGGTCCACAAAGGGGTCTTTTACGTGCATGAAGCGTGGCACTCTCCACACACGTTGGCCCACTATGGTCGGCGGTCAGGGTTTCCGTATTATAGACCTGACAACCCCCGCGGACGAGGGCTACCCTATTCAGCCACCTAGGGTACACACTTGGTCGCTCTGTGGGCTGAGCACCGACCCGACGTCGGAATCCCAAGACCCTTAGTCGCCTCTTACGACAAGCTGGGCTCTGCTGCGGGCCTATTCGCCACCCGGGCCCCGCACGGGACCTCAAAAGAATGAAGCTTGAAAGGGAATGAATACCGCCACAATTGTGAGTCAGATAGAGAAACTGTTACCACCTGAAGCGTGAATGGGCATTAAGGAAGGATAGGTCTGAATCAGATATTGCACAGAAAGGGTTCCAAGTATCCCTTGACTTTCTTTTGGAAGAAAAGAACGCTCTCGAATACATTGAAGCTGACAGTAGAGAAAGTGGGTCGTATTCAAAGGGAAAAGTAAATACCGCAATCACAGATAATGATGATGAAAGAAATAACAATCTCCAGCAAAGTAATACAATGAATGTTTTTCATACTCAAATAAAGGAAAATAATGAGACGATGAAGCAGGTGATAGATGGGCTAGCGCAAAACTCAAAATCAAAAGTAGGAAGGCAAAATGCACCAGATAATTTGGGAACGGTTAAGTACAAATGCTGGTATCATAAAACTGACAACCATGACATTCTAGAGTGTAATGTGTTCCAAAGATTAGATGTTCAAGCAAAATAATGGATGCTTCTCTTGCTTGAAAATAGGCCACCAGTCAAGACAACGTCGTAACAAGGTTCCATGTGACATGCTAGACCAATATGGACATCAATGTATGAGATTCTATCATAAATTCCTACATGCGGAGAAAAGGGAAGGTCAGTTATTTCACAATTCAACACAGATAGTTAATGAAAATCCAAGCAAGGACCAAGCACTGTTAATGGTAAGCTCAGTACGCTGTAAAGACCAGGCAGTGACAACCTTATGGGATCCGGGGGCAAACATGTCTCTTATTACTCACAAAGCTGATCAAAGATTGTGATTGCATGGGAAGGATGTAATTTTATCCATTACAAAGGTTGGAAATGTACATGAAAATATTCAGAGCAAGGAGTATTTGGTGCCGTTAACAGATTTGATGGGAAAAACATGGAACATCAAGGTTTATGGGATGGACGAAGTAACGGCAGAAATCGCTCCAGTTGACACAAAGGAAATCATGAGATTGTTTGCACCAAAAGATTAACTTATGTAGACCAACTGGAGAAGTTGACATGTTGATAGGGACAAATTGTTGCGTTTTGATGCCAAACTTGATCAACCAAATAGGTAACCTACAACTAATGAGAAACCAATTTGGATACTGCCTGCGTGGCAGTCACCCTTTACTTCAGGCAAGGAATGATTTTAGTCACGAAACAAATCGAATCTATTGGGCAACGGGCAAAATATTCAATGTTAATGCGGCTAAAATTATGTTTCAAGACAGTATTAATAGAAAGCTCGACTCAATATTTGATGTCGAAGGATTGTCTCAATGTAGTCTTAAATGTGGATCTTGCAAATGTGGAACTTATGTTGTTGGACAATCGCAACATTCTCTTCGTGAAGAAAGAGAATTAGCTTTGATAGAGTCTGGAATGAAGCATGATGACACAAACAAGCAGTGGGTTGTATAGTATCCGTGGATTAAGGATCCTTAAGGTTTACCAAACCATGTTTCATCTGCAGTGGCAAGAATGAAATCTACAGAACATAGACTCATACGAAACGGTCAAGATTATGCAAAGGCCTATGATGATCAGATTCAGGACATGTGCATACGTGGAGTTGCAAGAAAACTCACTAGTGATGAATTGATGAATTATAAGGGACCAGTTCATTACATCCCTCATCACGAGGTTTTAAAACCAGAATCAAAATCTACTCCAGTTCGTAGTGTTCAACTCGTCTGCCTCGTATATGGGCCAAAATCTCAACGACTACTGGGCCAAAGGATCAAATGTGTTAAATGACTTGTTAGCTTTTCTAATACGATTTAGACAGGAACAAGTTGCATTAACTGGAGATATATCAAAAATGTATAACGCTGTTAGTTTGTCACCAAATGACCAACACACTCATAGGTTTGTGTGGAGAAATTTAGAGACCCATAGAGGACCAGATCATTACGCGCTTACGACAGTCACATTTGGTGACAAACCGAGCGGAGCTATTGCAACGCTTGCACTTCGAAAAACAGCAGAGATGAAACAGAAAAAATACCCAGAAGCCGCAGAAATGATAATTAGAAATAGTTATGCAGATGATCTGCTTCAGTCTGTAGAATGTATTGAAAGGGCAAGACAGATTGCTGTCGATGCAGAGAGAATACCTGCATATGGGGGATTCAAAATAAAGCACTGGATTGTGTCAGGAGAAAACGCTAATGATAACAATTGTCAGTCAAGTTTGAGATTCATGGAATCAGAAGAAGAGAAGGTTCTTGGATTAAAATGGACCCCAATAACGGATCATTTTTCTTTCAAAGTGGAGATAAACTTTGAACCTAAGAACAGAAAGGTTCCGACTTTGAGTAATGTGAATTTCAAAGAAAATACTGTCAATAAAAACATACCTGAAGTTGTAACACCAAGAATGGTATTAAGTCAGCTAGCTAAAACTTATGACCCCTTAGGTCTTGTGCTTCCTGCAACACTGGCTGGAAAAATATTGCTCCGAAAAGTGTGCACCGAAAATAATAAGGATAGCATACTGAGAAGGGAGAACTTTTGGGACTCTGAGATATCTGAACAAAATATAAACGAATTGGTGAAGTTTATCAAAGATTTGAGTGATATTGAAAGGTTGGAATTTAGAAGATGTGTGAAGCCGCCAAATACAATAGGAAATCCTATACTTGTAGTCTTTTCGGATGGATTGCATATGGTGCCTGTGCTTATGTTAGGTGGAGAATGAAGGACGGAACGTTTCAGTCAAGTTAAGTTTTGGCAAAAAATCGAATAGCACCGACAAGAAAACTTACCTTTCCTTGAAGGAGATGTTCCACTAGCGCCGTCATACGGGGTTTACATTTCACAGTTAGAAAGATATGTTCGGATCTGCAGTTGTGTTTCTGATTTTAATAATAAAAACCGTTTTATTACTGAAAAATTATTAAAACAAGGTTATCGATACCACAAATTAGTAAAATCTTTTTCTAAATTCTTCTACAAGTATCGATCTCTTATTGAAAAATTTAATTGTACACGTCACTTTCTTATAGTGAATGGAATATCACATCCTGAATTTTATGGTAATGTTTTTATAAAGCTCACAAATTTAAAAGCAATCCAAAAGAAAGGTAAAATTGGCTTCAAAATTTATTACGGAAAGGATATGAAATGAATATCTTGGTTAAATCTTTGAATTTAGTGTTTTTTTTGGCAGAAATATTGAAAACTTGATACTTGCTTTAAAACTTCCATAAACGTTTTTACTATTGTCATTTTTAAGCATTATAGCGATTAAGCGTGTCGGTTTTGTGTGATGACACTTCACTAAATCATTATTGTTTGAAGTGTTGTGTCGGATTTAAAATCGATACGTTTGATTTTTTTACATCAATCGATTGATGATTCTCAGCTAGCTGTCAGTAACAGCGAGTGTTCTATAGAGAGTTCCTTTACTGTCCTTTTGTTTGTCCTTGTTTTTTGTCTTAGGTTCTCTCTAGTAGAATTGGACTTTGATCGATTTGATTTTTATTGTGTGTTTAGTTTTTGTGCTTTGTCTAGGAATATTGATAGGGGGACGGTTGGGCCCAAAAAACTAGTTTAACCCCGCCACATATTTAATATGTGCCTGTCCTAAGCCAGGAATCTTTGACAAATAGATAAATAAATGGATGGTGAAGCCACATTTAAAAACTAAATAAGAAATACAAAGAAATAAAACCTTTAAAACAAATAAAACAAGAATGCCCAAATTTTCGGACATAAAGTCCTTCTTCAGGGGCTAAAAAGTAAAAGGATGTTCACACATCGACTGACGAGGACAGAATGACATAAAATTGACTCGAAGAACATCATGTGGTATTTTGATCCTGAACTTGATGACTAATTTATAAATATTAAGAAAAGGTCTGTCTTTTTACATTCATACCAAAGGGTTGAAAAGTGCCTAAAAAGTTGATTATTCTTTGCTCAAGAAACTGTCTTTGTTTTTCGCCGGTGCATGTTTCAAGGAGAACGGTCACCTGCATATCCTTGACGCCATGGTTTGGCAATGAAAAGTGCTGGCCGACTGGGCAATCGTCGCATTTGAGAACACTTCTCCTGTGTTCAGCAAATCTGTCACCCAGTCGACGACAAGTTTCTCCTACGTCACATGTCCTTTTACCTGGGAGACTGAAGAGATAGTTGGCCCCTCCAACACCTTCAAGTTGAAGAACGGTTACACCTGCATCTCCGAAAATGTCATTTACGCCATCCGCTGTGCCAAGTGCCTTAAAATTTACGTAGGAGAAACTTGTCGTCGACTGGGTGACAGATTTGCTGAACACAGGAGAAGTGTTCTCAAATGCGACGATTGCCCAGTCGGCCAGCACTTTTCATTGCCAAACCATGGCGTCACGGATATGCAGGTGACCGTTCTCCTTGAAACATGCACCGGCGAAAAACAAAGACAGTTTCTTGAGCAAAGAATAATCAACTTTTTAGGCACTTTTCAACCCTTTGGTATGAATGTAAAAAGACAGACCTTTTCTTAATATTTATAAATTAGTCATCAAGTTCAGGATCAAAATACCACATGATGTTCTTCGAGTCAATTTTATGTCATTCTGTCCTCGTCAGTCGATGTGTGAACATCCTTTTACTTTTTAGCCCCTGAAGAAGGACTTTATGTCCGAAAATTTGGGCATTCTTGTTTTATTTGTTTTAAAGGTTTTATTTCTTTGTATTTCTTATTTAGTTTTTACCTTTTAAATGTGGCTTCACCATCCATTTATTTATCTATTTTATTTATACACAAGCCACAGTGCAACATACTTTATTTATTTGAATCTTTGACAAAGCCGTTGTTTGTATCTGTCATCTTTATGTTGTTTGTTCTATGTTTTAGTGTGTGTTAGCTTTGATGGAGATTGTCAATAGGGGGAAGGTTTGGGCCCACAAAACTAGTTTAACCCCGCCACATATTACATGTGCCTGTCCTATGCCAGGAATCTTTGACAAAGCTTTCGTTTGTACTTGTCTTTTTGATGTTTTCTGTTCCTTGTTTAAGAAGGGGGTCTATCTGTGACTATTTCAGGGCTGGATTTGAATTATATGCATCTTATTTAGACCACGGGCCAATTGCAAAACCGCGAGCAGTGCCAAATGGCCTCGTTGAAGGCTGCTGGCGGTTGTCCACTGTGGTTTTTCTAAATTGCCGTTAAATTGTGGGCTGTGTCGCGTACACTTATTTCACATCTCTTAATTTTCTATTACTATTCCAAGACTTGAGCTTTGTGGTGCAATATTAAGTGTCAGGATTAGGGAAAAAGTAGTTGAATGCATGGACTACACATTTGACCTCATAATTCATATAGTGGACTCTATGATTGTGAGAGCACAAATACAAAGAGAAACCTATGGATTTGGAACATTTTTGGCTACAAGAGTGGCAGAAATTCAGAACAAAAGTGACCCCATGGAATGGTGGTGGGTATCAACAGAGTTAAATGTTGCGGATATGACGAGACGGGTCCATCAACCATCTAAGTAAAATTCACAGTCACGCTGGCAAAACGGACCCGAGTTTTTGTGCATATAGATCAATGGCCAATACGACAAGATTGTGACATTGAGTCATGTAAAATTCTAGATGTTGTGGGTGTCACAATGAGTATTCAAAGGGAAACTATTGACCAATGTTATTCCAAATTTGATGATGTCAATGCTGAAAATGTGTCTTCTTATAAGAAACTATTAAAGGTGACATCTATTTTGATGAATGTGGCAAGGAACAAGTCCTTTAAAGGAGCAGCGACAAATATTACTGCTAATAAGATGAGAAAAGCTGAGATTGAATGGATAAGGTATGAACAAAGAAGTATGCCAGATGATTGGCAGAGACAGTATAAAAGGTTCTGTCCAGAGAAGAACAAGGATGGCATTGTAGTTGTAGGAAAAAGAATTGACGAGTGGCTTAGGTGTAACTGGAACAAAACTGAACTTCCATTACTTCCAAACAAGAATAGATTTGTCTGGCTGTTTCTTAAGAGTGTTCATGATGATGATCATGCCGGAGTTGACACAACTGTTTCTAAGGCTAGGAGTAAATACTGGATCCCCGGAATAATGAGAATAGTAAAGCAAATCAAGAAAATGTGCGTTCTTTGTCGAAGGTATACAGGAAAATGCACCGGACAACACATGGGAACACTCCCATTGGAGAGATTTAAACCGTCACCAGCATTCGCCTATACATCGCTTGATCTTTTTGGACCATTCACCATTAAGGACGCTGTTAAAGGGAGTGCACATGGTAAAGGTTACGGTGTGATTTTTAATTGCATGGCTAGTAGAGCAGTCTACTTGGATGTTGCTGATGGATATGATACAAATAGTTTTCTGATGGTTTTAAGAAGGTTTGTGTCAATTCATGGCTACCCTAAGAGAATACGGTCAGATCCAGGATCACAGCTGGTAGCGGCAAGTAAGGAGCTTAAGGATGTAGTAACCCACTGGCATTGGAATGCTATCAAACAATTTGGTCTTGAAAATGGATTAGAATGGCTAATTTCAAAATCTGCAGATGCACCGTGGGGAAATGGATGTAGTGAGGTACTTATAAAATTATTACTTTCCTTCACTTACCGTTCGACAAAAATGGCATTGTAAACTGAGAAACATCAGGATTTGAGACATAGTGTTAATACAAAACAATATAACACGTTTCGTGGTAATTGGCAAATAGGACAAGTATCTGAAATAGTTCCAGGAAGAGATGGTTCAATCAGAGATGTAACAGCGAGATATAAACTTCCTTCCGAAGGATCTACTTATAAGGGAATAAGAGACTCTTTCGTTAAACGATCAGTGCATAGGCTCATTGTACTACTACCAACAGGAAAACAGAACAAATATTAGGCGGGGAGTGTATCTGGCGATAAATTCAAGAATTGTATGACAGGTTTTTTGATAACCTCGAAATAATGTTTGTTTCATTCCCCGGGTTGTTTTAGCCCAATTAGTAAAATATGATTATTGACAATTTTGAAACTTCTGAAAATTCATGCCGTCATTGTGTAAGTACTGAATAACCTTACTGATGATTTACTGATTGTTTATTGTGACAATTATTAATGAATGTGTTAATCAAGAACTGGTTGATTGTATCACGAACTTATCATTTTTATACGACCGCAAATTTTTGCGATCGTATTATGTTATGGCGATGTCGTCGTCGTTGTCGTTGTCGTTGTCGTCGTCTGTAGACACTTTGGTTTCCGTGTGATAACTTTAGTTGTAGTTAACCAATTGTTATAAAATTTTGATATGATGTTAATAACCACTAAAGGAAGGTTGGTATTGCATTTGGGGTTTCTGGCCCCTACCGTTATAGAAAAAAGGGCCAAAAGGGGCTAAAACGGGTGTATTGACAAAACGTCTGTAGAATGTTTATTTTTCATCCGATTTTGATCATTCTTTTTTTATTGTACTCCTCAATAAATTCTGTCAACAAAATGTACCAACACCTTTGATGTATCTTGTACCGTTACATTGCTATAAGGGGTCAAAAAGGGGCCACACCCAAAAAATCGACTTTTTTATTTGTGGTCCGATTTTCAAAATCTTTTTTTCATTGGAATCCTTGTAAAAATCCCTGCCTGCGTTTTTCAATCAGATTTGCAATATCTCATACCGTTTTCGAGAAATTAGGGGTCAAAGGGGCCAAAAACGCCATTTATAAAAGTTTGTCCAGGCAAATAGTTTTTTACCAATATTAAGTTGTAGTGGGCCAGCCAATTGTTATGAAGTTTTAATATGATGATTATATCCAATAAAGAAATGTTGGTTTTGTATTTGGGGTTTGTGGCCCCTACTGTTTTAGAAAAAAAGGGCCAAAGGGGCCAAAACGGGTGTATTGACAAAACTGTTGTAGAATGTTCATTATTCATTCAATTTTGAAAATTCTTTTTTTGTTGAAGTGCTCATAAAATTCTGTCTACTAAATGTGTCAATGATTTTGACATTTATTTTTTGCTCATTATCTAAGGGGCTGTAATCATAATTTTAAAAAATTCTGGTTCGATTTTTAATTTTTTCCCCAAACATTATTCTTTTCAAGAGTAGAATAAAAAATTGATAATTTATATTTTTACCCCCTGGGTCGAAAGTCCATCAGAGAAGCATGTGTCAAAAACCTTTGTCAGTCCACCATGGGCTGCATGTGTCCAGAGCAATAGACTATCCATATTGGGCCTAAAACGTACAGGGTTCAACTTGTTGCGGTCGTATCATGCTGCGCTCGGCGAAGCTTTTTATTGTTTGTTTGTTTCAGGTTGAAACCCATTTTTGAATATATATCCAATAAAACTTTCTGCAACCATTGACTAATTGAATTTTGCCTAAAACAGTAACCACTGGGTAAAGTTGTAAATCCCCCAATGTTCCCTTTTCTTTGTCCATTACCATGGCTTCTTGCATACATGTGCATGTATATACATGTACACCTAATTATGTTTACTCTGCCACCCATACACCTAGATTTGCATTAACATTGATCTATTTGCTTTTTAACTTGGATGACAAGTTTTTACAAAATTAATCTCAACTGAGATAATAAAATGTTATAATTTTCCAAGATCTGAACTAATATAGACATTTTAACTTTCATGCATGGGACATGTGGGAATAGACGACATAATATATTATATTAAAAGCCAACTCAAACTAGGTAGGAACAACAACAACCTCTGATTCAACATTGTACATGCACATGATAAATGCACTAGAACTAGAACATATAATATGTGAACACATAAAATTGTCTTAAAATTTATTTTATTGAATATTATGCATGAACAGATCTATAGATACTTTGATGCATGCATTTATTATTTTGGTTTTACAATTCAATCTTTGCGTACATCATGCACCAGCTGGTTATGCAGTTTATTATAGATAAGCATTTAAAAAGGGCCCAGTAATATTTTAATTAAAATAATCAATTATTTTTAAGAATTTGTTTTCAATTTTTTTTCAGTTCTTCAAAGCTTATCCCAATGAGTAAACATCATTCAATTGAACCCTGCCTGACAAAGGTCAAAGGTAAGACTACATGTAACCGGCATAAATTTTTCATGTAAGACATAATCTTTATGCACCCAATTATTTAGGTCCCGTGCGGGGCCCGGGTGGCGAATAGGCCCGCAGCAGAGCCTAGCTTGTCGTAAGAGGCGACTAAGGGTCTTGGGATTCTGACGTCGGGTCAGTGCTCAGCCCACAGAGCGACCAAGTGTGTACCCTAGGTGGCTGAATAGGGTAGCCCTCGTCCGCGGGGGTTGTCAGGTCTATAATACGGAAACCCTGACCGCCGACCATAGTGGGCCAACGTGTGTGGAGAGTGCCACGCTTCATGCACGTAAAAGACCCCTTTGTGGACCGCCCAGTAGTGCACCACATAGGCTAAATTTTCCGCCCCTACCCACCTCTCCCCTTTTTCCTGTGGTTCTTCAAAATTTACCGGTCCTTTGTGTCCCACCCCATCCCCATATTTCATTTATCATCATCATTTCATGTTCATTTTATCATCCTTTTCATGTTCATCGCATGTAAATAACCTATATAGCGTTGCACGGGCTTAAAACACCAACTCACTCACTCACCCCAATTATTTAGTCATGAAAGACAAAATAAAAAAAACATGCGTGTTTCCTGTTCGTAAACTACCCCCACATTTTTATTGCCATTTTTGCTTTACTATTCATTTACTACAAATTACTACAAGTTATAAAAAAATTCTTACCTACCTATACATACCTTATTTTTTTCAAACTTGATCAGGAATCACACATATTTTTGTTTGGCCTTACACCAACTGGGGAAAGAATGAAATATGTTTTCTTGTGGTAACTTGAACTGTTGCTAACCATACATGTATATGTATGCAAGTACATGTATCTCTTTTACGCAATTTTGATAGGCTTTCTCTAATGTATGATAAGTTATATTATTATAACACTGGTACATATATACTTCACGTCTCTATTTAAATTATTATTATATATTCATTACATAAATGATTCCAAAGTCTGTTAAAATTCATCGCATATTATAATAATTAAGCTTTTGCTTGCTTCTTTAGGTTGAAGCATGATGGTAGAGTGGTTGCCAGCTTTGTGGATATGAGAAAAGCTTTTGATACAGTTATTCACAATGGATTAAAACTTGAATTATTACAAATTAGTGATGGAAACACATTTTTATAAAATCATTAAATCAATGTACCAAGTTTGTGAATCTTTTGTGAAAGTAAGTGCCATCCCTCGGACTGAATTATTTGAAAATACATTGGGTGTTAAACAAGGAGAAAATCTAAGATCTAACTTATTTAAAATTTTTATCAATGATCTACCCTCAAACTTTAAGTTTGCAAAAGACCCTTTACTGCCAAAATCTAAATATGTGCATTGTTTAATGCATGCAGATGACATTGTTTAACTATCCTCCTCGGCAAAGGGTCTACAGCGAAAACTTGATATTTTAGAAAACTACTGTATTGAGTAATGTCTGACTGTAAATCTTGATAAAAGAAAATTTCTTGGATTTAATAAAGCAGGTAGACATTTAAAATTTAACTTTACATAATTAGGTAAAAGTGTAGATTCTGTAGCAAAATATAAATATTTAGGATTAACCTTTAGTTCATCAGGATTATTCTCCTTTGCTCAAAATAAACTTTATTAAAAGGACTAAAGGCATATTTTAAGCAAGGCAAATACATGTACTTCATCTCCTATGGTCCTTTACCTAAAATCTCTGGCAATCTTGCTATATGGTGTGAAATATGGGGGTCATTTTAACCCATACTCCAGAATTTTTTTAAGAAATAAGGATATTACAGCGAATGAAATATATAAAACTTTAACGTGTGAAAAGGCCCATATTGAATTTTGTAAATATGTTTTTGGAAAAAAAGTACCAACTGCAGTACTTTCAGAACTTGGAAGGCTTCCTTTACACTTCAATATTAAAAAAAAACCCAAATGCTCTATTGGCATCGTTTAGAAAACCTATCAGATAATTTTTCTATTCTTAAAGATGCATTTAATTTATCCAAGGAATTATATCAAAATAAAATAACCTTCTTGGTATGGGTCAATTAACATTCTCAAAAACTTTTTTAAAAAAAAACATGATATGTCAGATACTATTTTCAAAAAGTCACTTAAGGTAATGATGAAGGATAACTAAATAGATCTTTGGCATAAACAAAAATCACTTCTTAGTGATGTTTTACTATCTGTTTATACAAATATTAAACATAATTTTGGATATGAAAATGATCTCACAATTACATCAGATTTTGAGCAAAGGAGAAAACTTACTGAATTTAGCGTATCTGCTCATAGACTAAGAATAGAGTTGGGAAGATGTCATGGTAATCACAGACAGAATAGAATTTGTTTACATTGTGCTGCTGGGGTTTTAGAGGATGAAAATCACTTTTTGTTCCACTGTTCATTTTCAGTGAATATCGCTTTCATCTTGATAAATGTATAGATAACATCTGTCCAAATTATAAACATCTTCAGACCTAAGAAAAACGTCTGTGGTTATTGAATTGTACATCCTCGGAAACCCAGGGGTTCTTCTCTCGCTTACTCATTCATCACCCCTGGGACATTACGCACGAAATGCTTCGTTTTTGATAGTTTTGTATCGAGCCTCCTGATTGGTCGCTTTACATTTTTCTAATGCGATTTTAACTTGTTTCTATATAGAAATAATATCAAGTTCAAGATCAGATCCTGAACTCGAAACGAAGCATTTCATGCGTAATGACCCAGGGGTGATGAATGAGTAAGCGAGAGAAGAACCCCTGGGTTTCCGAGGATGTTGAATTGTATTGATATATTAAAGAGTCTATGTTTTTATTTAAGTAAACATTTTGTCCGTAACTAATATTAACAACACTTGCGCCTATTCAGTTGTCCAGGGTATAGTCCTCACCAGATATATGCATTTGCTTCATAATAGTGTAAAAAATATCTTAATTTTATATTTACTGCTTTTGTCACTCTTTTTAACACTAGGTTACCATGCATAGAGGCGAACCAAAAAAACGAGAAAAGCATTACAGTTGAGTTTATAGCCGAAATCGTGCTGCTTTGGAGTAAAACAATAACTAACTAACTGCCACTGGAAAAAGGAGTGATGGGTAGGGACGGGAAATTTTGCCTCCTGCATGGGGATCCTACGGGTCCTACTCTTACCGAGACCTGCAGCAGGGTTCTTTAACGTGCGAGGAACGTGACATTTTTCCCAACACGGTGCACCACTATGGTTTGCGGTCAGGTTTTCCGCATTATCGCCTGACGACCCCGCATCTCTCGATGTCAGGGCTGCCCCATTCAACCACCTGGGGCACACATCCCAGTCGCTTTGTGGGCAAAGCGGCCTGACCCCGATGTCAGGTTTCTGAGCGCTCTTTAGTGGATTTTTACCGACAAGCTTAGCGCTGCTGCGGGCCTATTCGCCTCCCGGGCCCCGCACGGGAATGAGACTGTAAGAACTTTTTAGCTCACGTGGTCAAAGGATATGTGAGCTTATGCCATCACTTTGCGTCCGTCGTTGTCGTCCGTTGACAATTTCAAAAATCTTCTCTAAACAGCTAAATCCGCTTATCCATTTCTATTGAAACTTTGCAGGAATGATATTTGGCATGTTGGCTACAGACGACCCTCATTTTATATTGATTAGAAATGGCTGTCGTTGCGTAAAATATTCAAGGTTGGTAAAACAGCAGTTTTTTGCAAACAACTTTAAAATAGTGACAGAAATCAAATCAAACTTTTAGCAAGGTAAAGGTGATCAACACGTCAAGATATACATACTTGAAATTTTGAAGATACTCGAACTAATATTTAATTCAAGACATATTAAAAATTATAAATTTGGTTCTTAAAAATAGTTTGTCTTTTCACATGATCTTGTATATAAAGACGAGAGGGAAGAAATGGTGATTGGACCAAAACAAGAAATGAATTACTCATGTACATATTTACTCGTATTACATATACATTTTGTATGTAAATTACATATTGAGATAATGGACGTGAAGCATTGACGAACTATAAAATTTTCAAAATATGTAAAACTCTACAAATATATCTCAGAACCGTTAATATTGTTTTTTAATGATTGCATTTTATTTAGATTGAGGAAAGATTGAGAAACCTTCAGTTCATTTAGCTCTACAAAGTGACCATTGGGTCGAAGACGACAGATGACACTTAATGGGGCTTTTGGCCCTTTAAAGGTAAAAAAGCGGGTTTTTTTCAGGGGTAATTGCCCTTTAAAAATTATAAAATGTTTATTTTGGTGATTTTGGCCCATAGAATGAAAACTATTGCAGATAAAGAATTGTGGTTGCTTGATTAAATCATCAACGTATTAAGCTCTTAAAAAGTCAACATTGGGTGGAAGTTTTCAGATGTTTTCTTATAGGAGTTATGGGTCTGTAACGGTAAAATCAAGTGTTTTTTCACGTTTGATCTGTAAAATGAAGAGTGTTACAATTAAATAAAAAGTATTAGCTTGCTTGAACCTTCAGCTCATTCAGCCACACAAAAGTCTCCATTGGGTCAAAGTTGTCAGACGACACGTCATATGTTATGCAATAAGAGAATCTCCTCATAGCTTGAAGACCAGACCTCACCGCAATAAAACCAATCCCATTTTAACCAATCAGATTTGATTATTACAGTACTGAAGAATTTTCTCAGACTTAAAAATATTTTAAAGTTTTATGGCAGTGGGGCCAGGTGAGCAATCCAGGATCCTGGGAGCCTTTTGTTTACAATGGCAGTTCAGTAACGGTCCCGTGCGGGCCCGGGTGGCAAAAAGGCCCGCAGCAGAGCCTAGCTTGTCGTAAGAGGCGACTAAGGGCGTCGAGTCAGTGCTCAGCCAACAGCGATTAAGTGTGTACCTTAGGTGGCTGAATAGGGTGGCCCTCGTCCGTGGGTGTTGTCATGACTATAATACAGAAACCCTGACCGCTGACCATAGTGGACCAACGTGTGTGGGGAGTGCCAAGCTTTATGCATGTAAAAGACTCCTTTGTGGACCGCAAAGTCGTGCACCACATGGGCTAAATCTTCTCCCCTTTTCCTATGGTTTTCAAAATTTACTGGACCTTGCTATCCCACCCCATTTCCATGTTTCATTGATCATCATCATTTCATGTTCATCGCCTCTAAATAACCTATATAGCGTTGCACGGGCGTAAAACACCAACTCACTCAGTTCATAAACGACAATTTACAAAATCTGCATAGTAAAACAGTTAGCGGTCAGGGTTTTTGTATTAAAAGTGGCATCTTTTGTTACCAGTGGTCGATGCACACTACTAGTATTTGGCCAATGCAATTGCTTCTAGATAAAACAAATATGATTTTGATGCAATGCTAATTCTAAAAACGGAAAAGAAAAAACAGTTCGCTAGAAGCACAATATCAACTGCGCCCAGACATAACCTGTATAAAAGATAACTTTAGGCAGTCATTTAGGTTGCTTTTCTTGTTAACTATTATCTAGTTAACTAAAATTTACTTTAGCATTGACAGAGCAGTCCACGATGTGGGCAGCTCTTGTCCATGACAAGGGCAGCTTACAGCAGACCTAAGTTAACTATAGGTCAGAGCAGTCCAAAGTTAACTTTAGGGAACTTTAGGTCGCTAGCGGACCAAAGTTAACTTTCGGTCAGAACAGTCTAAAGTTGACTATAGGGAACTTTTGGTCGCAGCAGATCCAATATAAAGTTAGTTCACTGAAATGATTTTTTAAATTTTGAAATATTATATAAGTTATTATTTCTTATACACATTTAGTAATTAAATGTGGGTTTCTAATCATACTGCCGGATTATATTGATAAAAAATAAAATTAATAAATCAGTTGAATAGATAATTATTTTGAAAATAATTATACATCGTGTAAATAAATAGATACATATTACAACATGTATTATAGATGTAAATTTATATTTTAAAACAAATTAATATTTTGACTACAAGTTAATGGTGTTAAAATGAATTTATAATTTTAATAAACATTTTGATATAAATTCCATTCGGTTTTTTTTTCAACAAATAAACATTTCATATAATAAATAATATATATGAAATAATATAATAGTTGTTCTTCAATAAATCAAATGATAATAAAATTTAAGCGCAGTTAATTTTAGGTCGTTCTCTAAACTAAAGTTAACTTTAGGTCGCTCTTGGCTTCAGCGCGGTTAACTTTAGGTCGCTCTTGGCTAAAGTTAACTTAAGGTCGCTCTTACGCTAAAGTTTACTTTAGGTTGGTTCTAGGCTAAAGTTAACTTGAGGAGCTGTCGAGAAGAGCAGACCGTGGATTAAGTTTGCTATTACAGTTAACTTTAGATCGGTCCATGGTCTGCCTAATGCAATCTAAATAGCAGACCTCAGTTAAGGCAGTCAAAAAGTTCACTTTTCTAGTTAACTTGGCATACAGGTTATGTCTGGTCGTACTGTATACAAGGAAGATTAAAGCAGGGTAAAAAGATCATTAAAGTTTGGTAAGGATTAGGTTGTAGGGTGAATGAGAAAGGGAGTGAGTTAATAAAAATGAGCACTTATTTTTTAACTGCTGGGATCAAATGGGTCTTGCTCATACCAAAACATGCATCATGTAATAATACAACCCCATTCCGAATGTCGAATGTTTATTAGACTTACACGAATCTTCAATATTCTCTCTTTTAAATACCTTTTAATCACATGTATTGTAGTAGTAGTATAGTATTATTTGGCTTTGATTTTATTTTAAAGCGTGAGTGAGTGAGTGAGTGAGTGAGTGAGTTGGTGTTTTACACCCGTGCAACGCTATATAGGTTATTTACAGGCGATGAACATGAAAAGGATGGTAAAATGAATATGAAATGATGATGATAAATGAAATATGGGGATGGGGTGGGACACAAAGGACCGGTTAATTTTGAAGAACCACAGGAAAAGGGGAGATGTAGGTAGGGGCGGAAAATTTAGCCTATGTGGTGCACTACTTGGCGGTCCTCAAAGGGGTCTTTTACGTGCATGAAGCGTGGCACTCTTCACACACGTTGGCCCACTATGGTCGGCGGTCAGGGTTTCTATATTATAGACCTGGCAACCCCCGCGGACGAGGGCTACCCTATTCAGCCACCCTTGGTGGTACACACTTGGTCGCTCTGTGGGCTGAGCACTGACCCGACGTCAGAATCCCAAGACCCTTAGTCGCCTCTTACGACAAGCTAGGCTCTGCTGCGGGCCTATTCGCCACCCGGGCCCCGCACGGGATGTGAGGATTAAGTAAAATGTTAGACATTAATACAATACCTAATCAACATCTAATTATAACCATTCTATACTTATTTACGGTTGCATGTTGGTTTTTCAAGTCTCTTTCTGCGTGTTTTGATGCAATTAAAGTTTGGCGTTTAAATACAACTGTAATTGTAATACAAATCAATATGTTGCCACTTACCTGATGCTCCTACCAAAAGCACAGAACATAATTTTAGTAAGAAAACAAGTAAATCTGCTGTGATCATCTTCCCAAAATTTAAGACTCAATCTGGTAGATTTGCTAACTTGATGTATACAATTTGGGTTTTAACGGCAAAACTGATCTTAAAGATTAAGTTGGTTATAATGTTATTTCCACAAACATTTACGGTTTATTATTGAATTTTTTGGAACATGTGATCTGACGGAAACTAGTTTATTTCTTAAAAATACCGTTTGTGTACATCAATTTTTTAAATCCAAGGGATTTGATTTCACTTTTTTCATTTATTTTCGGCTCAGTGATATGATTTTTAATCTTTTTGCACTGTTATCCTCTTAGTTATAAATTATTGTCGTCCATGCAATTCATTGGTCTTTGTTATGCAGTCCCGTGCGGGGCCCGGGTGGCGAATAGGCCCGCAGCAGAGCCTAGCTTGTCGTAAGAGGCGACTAAGGGTCTTGGGATTCTGATGTCGGGTCAGTGCTCAGCCCACAGAGCGACCAAGTGTGTACCCTAGGTGGCTGAATAGGGTTGCCCTCGTCCGCGGGGGTTGTCAGGTCTATAATACGGAAACCCTGACCGCCGACCATAGTGGGCCAACGTGTGTGGAGAGTGCCACGCTTCATGCACGTAAAAGACCCCTTTGTGGACCGCCAAGTAGTGCACCACATAGGCTAAATTTTCCGCCCCTACCCACCTCTCCCCTTTTTCTGTGGTTCTTCAAAATTTACCGGTCCTTTGTTTCCTCTCCCACCCCCATATTTCATTCATCATCACCATTTCATGTTCATTTTATCACCCTTTTCATGTTCATCGCCTGTAAATAACCTATATAGCGTTGCACGGGCGTAAAACACCAACTCACTCACTCACTCTTTGTTATGCAGATCTTTTATTTTACCGTTTTATACTCATTTACAGCCGCATATAATTTTAAATAAGTTTTCAACCAGCTTATTATAAGGTGGTCCAGAAGTCTATATTTGTGCATCTTTTTCGGGTATCTTGCCTCATTTTAGTCGTCATTTCATTAAAATGAAAGTTTCAAAATAATACAAAAAATGCAAAATTTAAATCAAAATATAACACAAATTAATATTCAGATTTAAGCCTTTTCTTAAAAATAATATTTTCAGAGAAATAATTTGCGGGGAATGTGTGACAACTTTACTTATAAAAACGTATAGGAAAAATAAGCTTTTCATAAGAATGTAAGGTTCATTTGTACCTTTCGTTAAAAATAGCGAAATTTCTACCTATTTTTTAGAATATGCAGGACAAAAACTACAAATAAAATAATAAAATAAAGTATAGCTGGACCTAGATATGGTAATTTCTGATTCAATTTCTATCAATTTTTCATTTTAAGTTCCTTAAAATAAAGATCTCTTTTTAGCTCACCTGACCCGAAGGGTCATGTGAACTATTGCCATCACTTTGCGTCCGTCGTCCGTTAGCTTTTTTCAAACATCTTCTTCTCTGAAACTGCTTGGCCAATTGCAGCCAAACTTTATATGGTTGTTTCTTAGGGTATTGTGCAAAAAGTTTGCGTTGGGATTTTTTATACGTCAAAAAATATGGCCGCTGTTACTAAAAATAGAACAGGGGGGTCAAATATAGTCTTTTGCAAATAACTCAAAAACGGTGACAGATATCAAAATTCTGGCGAGGAAAAAAAGTGATCAGCACCTCAAGATCTACCTGCCCAGAATTTTTCAAAAAGATCCAACAACCGATGTAGGAGTTATTGCCCTTTTACTGGATTTTTTTTTTCAAAATTTTGCACTTATTTAGCCCTATATCTTGAAAACTGTACAAGATATTTTAAAAATTCAAATTGCGTATGATTCAGCACGTCAAGATCTACGTTTCATGTAATTAGGTAAAAGCTGTAGAACCATTACTTTTAGGAGTTATGGCCCTTAAAGCGTCAAAATTTACCATTTTTCATTACTTTTCCCCTGAATTTCAAAGATGAACTTGTCTGACACCATACATCCAACTTCAACCAAACTTGGCACAGTGGCTTAATAGCATAATTGCTACAATTCTATCGTTTGGATTTTTGATTCGTCAAAAAATATGGCCGCCATGGCTAAAAATAGAACATTGGGGTAAATTGCAGTTTTTTGCTACTGTAAACCGGGAAATTTTCGCGCCGTCTTATTTTCGCGGTATGAAGACTGAATTTTAGTTCACGAAGTTTTAAATTCGCGCTGAAATGTTATTGTCCATAGATTACAATAGAAGATAAATTTATTCCCGCCGTTTAATTTTCGCGAAAATAAAACTGCCGCAAAAAATTCCCGTTTTACAGTAATTACTCAAAAATAGTTACAGATATCAAAATTCTGATGGGAGACAAAAGTGATCATCATCTCAAGATCTACCTGCTCTGAAATTTTCAAGAAGATCCAACAATCGACATAGGAGTTATTGCCCTTTTTCTAGATTTTTTGAAAATTTTGCACTATATCTTGAAAACTGTACAAGATATTTTAAAAATTCAAATTTCATTTGATTAAACACGTCAAGATCTACATTTTATGTAATTAGGTCAAAGCTGTAGAACCATTTCTTTTAGGAGGTATGGCCCTTAAAGCGTCAAAATTAACCATTTTTCATTGTTTAATAGCTTATCTGCTACAACTCTTTTGTCAGATTTTTTATTCGTAAAAAAACATGGTCACCATGGCTAAAAATAGAACATAGGGATAAATTGCATTTTTTTTTTTTAATAACTCAAAAATGGTTTCAGATATCAAAATTGTGTAAGAATCAAAAGTAATCAGCATGTTAAAATTTACCTGTCCTGAAATTTCAAAAAAGATCTGACTGCTGATGTGGGAGTTATTGTTCTTTTTCCTAATTTTCGCCAAATTTGCACTTATTAAGCCCAATATCTTAAAAACTAACCAAGATATTTCAGAAATTTAAATCGCATATGGTTAAGCACAATAATATCTACAAATATATGTATCTGTGTAAATCAAGTGAGCGATTCAGGCTCTTGGGAGCCTCTTGTTTTCGTGTTCAGATTTAAAATTGAAAAAGGACAAACTATCCCTATTGTGCCTCTTACATGAAACAGGTGAACACTTTTATTTAAATCCATTATTGAAAGTTGCATGAAATTTGAGGCTACAAGAAAGGGTGAAAGTGATATTAGCTTTAAATCGGGTGTTTTTAAAAGCGGAGAAAAAAGAGATCTCTAATATAAAGGATTTTTTCGGGAAGAATTCATAGAGAAAAGGTAAGAATTTTTAATATCTAGATCCAGCTTCACTTTATATTTCAATTTTATGTGCGGTTTTGGCTGTGCTTATACTGAAAATAGATTAAAAATAACGTAATGTTTTAAAGAAAGGTACAGATGAACCTTAAAAAGAAATATCCGTGACCCAAATTTGTTTTCGTGTATTTTAAAAAAAAATATACTTGTCATTTGTGAAAATAACCAACACCTGATTGATTTCCATCTTAAAATGTGAATTTAAAGATGGCAAACGACCCTTTTTCCTATATAATCTATTTAAAAAAAAAAACAGTTATTCCTGAGTCCCCCGCCGAACAAAAAAAAATCTTATGTCCAATTCATTTAAAGGGGCACAACTTCCACGAAAAGTGTCATATGGTACTCAAAATCTAACTTGTACATTGTAATATAAACAATAAGTATACATTTCACAAACATCCGTTGAGGATTGAAGGCATGATAGCACTTACACTAGTATGACGGACACACGCACGGACGTAGGAACGCCTGGGATTTCTATGTGGCCGCTCTGCGTTGAGGCCGGGGACAAAAACAGTACAAGAAAATGTATTTGCACTTACCAAATGCTTCACCCATCAAAAAAGCTGAAAATAATTTCAATAAGAAAACCAGTGTGTCGGCTATCATCATTTTGTCTTTAACTTAATTTGACAAATGAACTTTATGCACTCTGAGTTTGAACAGCAAAATACAGCTTTGAAGTAACAAGGTTAGTAGTGTTATGAATAACATTTACCATAAAAATTATTAAAAATGTATTGCACAATGAGATCCGGTGAAGACAAAAGTTACATTACTGTCTTGATCCATTTACCTTTGGAACCCATAGGATTTGAATCCACTTTTTGCAATCACTTTCATTGAAGTGATATGATTATTTACCTATTAAATTGTCATTATCAATAATTGATGTCCATAAACAATTCATTTTTCTTTGTTATGGATACAGTATATCAATCCTTTTATAATAAAGTGCTTAAGGGTGTCATTTATTGAACAAATCAAAATAAGCTAATATATAACCGTAGTTAAAGTTATCTTAAGTCAGTCAGTTAGTTAGTTAGTTAGTGCTTTACTCTCAAGAAGTGGGATATTGGGTAAGATATTTGAAACTTTAGGTATATAGTTAGTTATTAAGTAAGTTAGTAGTCCTTTACTCCCAAGCAGTGCGATTTCGGCTTTATCTGGGAGATGAGCACGACAGAGGTGATACAATGAACATAAAATCGTAGACTAGCTCTCTCTGTTAAACTCACTATCTTGACGATGTCCTTTTACTGAACAATATACGATTTGGTGACTTTCTCCATCCCATATATCCGCAGGAACTTCAAATAAAGGACACAACAGATTCTAGGAAGTCTGCTTCATATTTAGTTCAACATCTCGAAAAAGACTCGAGGAAAACTTTCAACAAAGCTCTATGACAAACATGATGACTACAACTTTACCTTCTTGTAGAGCAACATTCCGTCGCTCCAGTTTATGGAGTTTACGTATCACAATTGATTGGTTACTCCAAAGCTTGTGGGAGTTATATCGATTTCCTTGGCAGAGCGTCTCGTTTGACGCAAAAATTACTAACACACGGTTACGTTGCTCCTGGGTTGCTGTCTTCACCCAAAACATTTTTCGGTAGACACCATGCAATCCTGTCCCGGGTGGCGAATAGGCCCGCAGCAAAGCCTACCTTGTCCTTGGGATTCTGACGTCGGGTCAGTGCTCAGTCCAAAGAGCGTCTAAGTGTGTGCCCTAGGTGACTGAATAGGATGGCCCTCGTCCGCGGGATTATCAGGTCAATAATACGGAAACCCTCAACGTGTGTGGAAAGTGCCACGCTTCATGCACGTTAAAGACCATTTTGTGGACCGCCAAGTATTGCACCACATAGGCTAAATTTTCCACCCCTATCCATCTACCCCCTTTTCCTGTGATTCTTCATAATTTATTGTTCCTTTGTTTCCCATCCCATCCCATCCCCATATTTCATTTACCAACATTATTTCATATTCATTTTATCATCCTTTTCATGTTTATTGCCTTTAAATAACCTATATAGCGTTGCAAAGGCGTTAAACACGTACCGTGTGGGGCCTGGATGGCGAATAGGCCCGCAGCAGAGCCTAGCTTGTCGAGACGACTAAGGGTCTTGGGTTTCTGTAAGGTCAGTGCTCAGCCCACAGAGCGACCAAGTGTGTACCCTAGGTTGCGGAATAGTGGTCCTCGTCCGCGTGGGTTGTCAGGTCTATAATACGGAAACCTTGACCGCTGACCAAAGTGGGCCAACGTGTGTGGAGAGTGCTAGGCTTGATGCACTTAAAAGACCCCTTTGTGGACCGCGAAGTAATGCACCACATGGGCTAAATTTTCTGCCCCTACCCACTTCTCTACTTTTTCTCTGGTTTTTCAAAATTTACCGTTCCATTGTTTCGCACCATAGTCCCATGTTTCATAGGTCATCATCATTTCATGTTCATATTATCGCCGTTTTCATGTTCATCGCCTGTAAATAACCTATATAGCGTTGCACGGGCGCTAAACACCAACTCACTCACACAGATAAGTTCAGATGTTGGGTTGTCATGGGGTTTTGTTTTGTCTTCTTTCACAGGATATGACACACAGGCTTGGAAATGAGCAGTGGGACGGATGTGCTATACGAGACATGAACCGCTAACTCTTCCGGAGCACCTGAGGTCACTCTTGTTACGACTTGAGTTCGCCTTGTTAGTTTCTGTTCGGTTTATATTTTGTGTATTTTATGTTTTGTGTTTCCTCGTGCTGTTCGTTCGTGTTAACCTGTTTCGGACTTTTGACATTAGAATGCCGCATTGATGCATCTTTGCTTCTATCATTATGAAGTGGAGGCAAGGGGACAGACACAAAGCCAATCTAGGAGAAGTTTGACTGCCACTCAAAATAGAAAAATATAAACGGACTACTTCTGCATAGGGATTTTACTCTTATTATTCCCAAACGTTTCACCACTATCGTTTTCGGTTAAGTTTTCCGCATTATAGCCCGCCGACCCCGGCATCTATACTACTAAAATAACGAAGCGTTTTTTGTTAGCCGGGTTGCAGCCTAAACAACAAATGCTACGACTAAGCTTTATATATCAAAAATAGGGGATGGTTGTGCCCTTTTAAAATTTAATTAGCACATATGCAATTATGTCTGCAGTTTGCTAATTAACCTAATTAATTGATCCGGAAACGCTATAGCCGTCATCGTTCCGGAATTTAATATACCCTCCATTTTTATAATGTTTGAAATTATTTCCCCTGTTTTCAAACAACTACAAAAAAAACCCACAAAACTTTTCCATTAATAATGCTTTATATTTAAAGATTTTATATAATAAATTATATTGGTATGTTTACTATAAAATAGTATGCAAAAAATGTTTTATCGTCAAAAATTGAAACTTGATAGAAAAATGAAAACCATATTGAAATTTTAAAATGTGTAAACTAGGGTCAACGATAAAAATGCGTAGCGAATGAATAAAATTTATCCTGCCACTGGACTTTTGTTCGACAAAAAATTTACAGGTAGGATAAAAAAATCAATAAGAGATTATAAACTAAAACTTATTTAAGATAAAATAATACCGTAGAACCTCCAGTCTTCCAGAATTCCAACCTGTACCTCCCCGTGGTGGAAGACGGGCCCTGCATCCATCGATAACAAAGGATCAGTCAGCCGTAGGACCTTTAATTTGAGATTAGCACAACCATGTACGGTCATGCAAATGCAATGCTTTTAATGTGTGGTCTACATGTATTTTTTAAAGCAATGCAGCGATTGATTTTGCCGCGAATTCGCGGGTTTTTCCTAGTTCATTATAACAGGTCTGCTCCTTTCAACCAACTAGAGCACACATCCAAGTCGCTTTGTTTGCAAAGCGGCCCGTCCTGGTGTCGGGTTTCTGAGCGCTTTTTAGTGGACTTTTACCGCCAATCTAAGAGCTGCGGCGGGTGTTTTCGAATGGGGGTAGTTATCAAGTTTTATTTTCCAGTTTATTTCTGTTAACCACGGCCAAAACCCTAGCTACCTTAAGCTAATATCAGCCTGGATTGAGCTGGCCAAGGTGCAGGAACCTTTGGGCTGCTCTTTTCGATTAATATGTCAGCATATGCGGTCCATAATAGCTTCAGATCAAACCAGTCCTTGGTTTACTCAAGTAAACAAAGGTGAATGATTTACCCTATTATTCTAAAAGTAACTTAAGTCCGTTGGCAGACCACAAAAAAATAAATGTATTTGTTTCTATTTTAAAATGAAAAATTATGCCAGAAATTGGCGAAGAAAGATTAGGGGAAAGAAAAAAAAACGTTACATGTATGTCAGAATGGGTTAAAGCTGTTAGGTCATTGGTTAAAAAGCAATCAATTCTTTGAACGCCTCAATGAGCACTAATGCAACATCCATTTTCAGCAACGCTCATGGTGCCAAAACTTTGTTCAACTTAAATGACGAATATGTAGTTCCTGCAGACAAAGCACCAAATAACATCATTTTTGTGAGCTAAAAACACTATGTTGAATGTTTGGCAGCTGAATTAGGGGTTGGTTGTTCCAATTAAAGCACCACATACACGGCTACAACAATGTCTAAGGAGGGAATTATTGAAAATCACATATCTCATTTCCTCCTTCGGCCTTTCTGTTGGTGCCAATAATGATGACATTCCATCCCTGTATTGGACTCCTGAATTGCATAAAATCCATACAAACAGCAATTCATTGCAGAGTCATCCAAATGTACCACTTAATTTCTTTCAGTTCTGTTGACTTGAATACTTACGGCAATAAAATCTGGCCTCCAGAAATATTACGACTGTTGTTTTTCTAGAAATGGTGTCAATCAAGTGTGGATCCTGAAGAATTCGATAGAACTGATGGAGATTCTCAACTCTTAACAGTTTCATCTTGTAGAAGCATCAAAACTTTCGATTTCTACACACTTAACATTTTTATTTAACATGAGCAACTGAAATCACGATTTAACTGATTGAACACATCTTTTTTTCAAATAGAATGGAAAATATATACAAGGTACAAATATATGGTAGTCGATTATACTAAAAGTTAATTTGTCATCAATGAGTTTAAGACAAAGAACAAATTAACAGAAATCAAATATCCAATATGCTCAACTTTCTCATTTACATCATGTTTGTTCAGTTTGGTAGGCCTGTTTTTCAGCAAACAATAGGAATTGAATCATCCCAATTGGCACTAATTGTGTACCTTTGCTTGCTGATCTGTTTCTTCGTTCACATGAAGAAGGCATTTTACAATCACTTCTCAACAAACAACCAAAGATCGTAGGCTAGCTCTCTCTTTTAATCTCACTAACCGTGCTCAAACAATGTTATGTTGCTCCTCGGTTGCTGTCTTCACTCAAGAATTTTACGGAAGACATCATGTGCTAAAACAAAAATGGGATTTCGATCTCTCAGATGAGTGCAGATGTTGGTTTGTCATAGGGTTTTGTATTGTCTGCCTTTACCTGATTTGATACACTGAATTGACTGTTAGTAATGCGACGGGTGTGCTAAAGCAAGCAGGAACTGTTTACTCTACCTGAGCACTTAAGTTCACTCTTGTTACGTCTATAGTTTACAAATACAAAGTTAATCGATATTTAGTTGTTTTTGTGTTTCTCTGTTTTACATGTTGTCTGATTTTGTCCCGTTCTCGTGCGTGTTTACTGGTTTTGTCTCTGCCCTTTAGGAAGAAGTTAAGGAACAAATTGAGTCTGAAAGGGAAGTGACATAACCAGGAAACACCAACAACGACAGGACGAAAGAAAACCAGACAAGTTGAACATAAAAAACACGGAAACACAAAAAAACTACTGAATATCAAATAACAACACGAACTCTAGTCGTAAAGAGAGTAACTAAGGTGCTCCAAAAGAGTAAGCAGTTTCTGTCTGCTATAACACACCCGTCGCGATTCAGAGTGTAAAATCCGGTAAAGGAAGACAAAGCAAAACCCTATAATTTCTGTCATTCGGATGCCCCATTTGTACCACTGCTTCCTAAAAATAAAAATTAACATATGATCACATAAATCGATTAAAATGACACTTCAGCGGGTTAAACTTTAGGTCTCTCTTGGCTTAAGTGTGGTTAACTGTAGGTCGCTTTAACGCTTTAGTTAATTATGGCTTAGTTCTACACTAATGTAACTGGTATGGCAGTTTGAAAAGTGCAGACCGTTGACAAAATTTGCTTTGACATTATTCAAATGATATTAAAACAATCATCTCATATGTTAACAGAGTTTCGTCAAGTAAAATGGAAAACAATATATAAATTGATGATTGGGTGATTTTGCTTTCTGTGTTTGTTTTATGTCTAGTCAACAGTATTTCAGTCATAATCAGGACAAGAACTTACTACAAATTTGAATTGTGAAGACCAATCCACACAGCATCAATAACACAGACCCATATATATCATGCAAACATGGACAATGTACGACAACAAACCAGAAAAAAAAACAACTCACAAGACAGGCCGTTGTACCCTCGAGGCACCATAGGCTAATGCACACAGAAATTGACGTTACCCTTACCATTACATTTGGAACAATCTGTCAGTCAGTTAGTTATTGCTTTACCTCCAAGCAAAACGATTTCGGCTTTATCCGGAAGATGAACATGAAAGGGGTGATTCAAAGAACATGAAATGATGATGAAGTGTTATGGGGATCCTACGGGTCTTTCTGCATCAGGGTGTTTTAGCGTTCGAGGGACGTGATTTTCCCCCATTTTCCCAACATGGTACACGAGAACTGTTTGCGGTCAGGTTTTCCGTATTATAGCCTGACGATCCCTGCATTCGTTATGTTAGAGCTGCCCCATTTAACCACCTGGGCACCCACCCCAGTCGCTTTGTAGGCAAAGCGGTCTGACCTGTATCAAGTTTCTTATCGCTCTTAAGTAGACTTTTACTGACAAGAATAACGCTGCTGCGAGCCTACTTGCCACTCGGAATCCGCATGGGGGCGCACAATCTGAAACCTTTAACTACGTGATTGAAAATAGAGAACGCTTACTTGAAGTTGGAACACTTACTCGTGTGGATATAACAAACACTTACCCAATAAAATACAAACCACCCTTATTTGTGGAAGGTTTGGGTGGGAAACAAAGGAACGGTAATTCTGAAGACCACCATTAAAAGTTGGCGGCAAATTTAGCGTTTGTGGTGCACTTCTTGGTGATTCACAAAAGAATCTTTTACGTGCATGAAGTGCTGGTGTATTTCGAGTCCTGCTTGTAACTTACAAAGACCTATATTTATTTAGGTAATTAAGTTGGCTGCAAAAGGTTGGTGGTTTACTCTTGGCACTTCAGTTTCATCAACTTAACAAAATGACCGCCCTTTATGGCAGCTTACCCTAGTGGTGCACCGTGTTGGAGAAAAGTTCCTCGCACGCTTAAGAACTCATGTGTACATATTGTTATTAACCACTATCTAAATTCTAAAACGTAAGGTTTAACTCCCTCCATCGTAGTTTTGCCCTTAGATATATATATATATTTGGATTGCGTTTTGTTTTATGCGTTTTTAACATCTTTTGAATTGTGGATTTCCTTTGCTTGGGTTCTAGTGCTGCTGATGAGGAATAATTTTCCAAATTTGCCATACAGTTCATTAAATTAATTATAGCTGGAGTTTACATATGTGTTTTGGTCTTATGTTCATTTACTCCATATTCTTTCATAAATTATTTATTACAGGAGTTTGTCTTTTATGCCGTGTGGAGTAAGTAAAACAATTCCCCTTGTACAAGATGTAATCTTTATTTTTTGATTACGGTGTACTTGAACATGGGATTACTTTTCATGTGTACACATTGTTTTAAACACAATCTAGATTTATGTCAATTCTAAAACCTAAGGTTAAACTCCCTCCATCGTAGTTTTGCCCTTTGCTACATATATTTGGATTGCGTTTGGTTTTATGCATTTTGAACATCTTTTGAATTGTGGATTCCTTTGTTTTAGTTTAAACATATTTATTTATCCTGGATTGGGAAGCAAACTTCAATGCTTATGTGAATCCCTCTCCAGCTAGCAGTTTGCAAGTGTGGCCTTTGTAGTGGCCCCCATTGAGCCCACTCCTTTCGAAATCTACAAAGGGGTCTTTAACGTGCATGGGATGTTGCTTTCCACATACACGGGGCCACTTTTTTTCATCCCTTCCGAAGAACAAGCATCGTTCCTTGAGACCATCTTCAAAAATAGTGTCAAATGAGATAAGTGTAGGAACTGTATTATCTCCTGCAGGAGACTAGATTGTCCATTCTCTTTCCAGTAGCAGTCTAAACTCTCACCTCTGATTGGGCTTCGTGTCCTCAATCCACTTGATCATCATTTTATGTTTATTTTATCACCCCTTTCATGTTCTTTACAGAATTGGCTAAGAACACGCACACGCACATATAAAGTGCGCGCGGTGGGGTAAAACTAATTTTATTGGGCCTAGCCTTCCCCTTATCAGTATTTCTAGACAAAGCACAAAGATTAACACACAATAAAATTCAAATCGATTTATGTTCATTTCCAATAAAGGGAAACTTAGACAAAATACAATAACAACAAATGAACGTAGATATAATCTCTATAGAACAAGTGTGGACTCAGACGCATATTGCCTAGCGAGCCGCTATGGACACAGTCCGTGTGCAACAAATGTCTTTTGTATGAATTAAGCACAAAATGAGACATTTCATGTCTCACCCTATTGAAATTCTTTGAGTGAGTGAGTGAGTGAGTTGGTGTTTTAAGCCCGCGCAACGCTATGTAGGCTATTCACAGGCGATGAACATGAAAAGGATGATCATAAAATGAACATGAAATGATGATTATAAATGAAATATGGGGCGGGGACGGTAAATTTAGAAGAACCACAGGAAAAGGGGGAGAGGTGGGTAGGGGCGGAAAATTTTGCCTATGTGATGCACTACTTGGCGGTCCACAAAGGGGTCTTTTACGTGCATGAAGCGTGGCATTCTCCACACACGTTGGTCGGTCAGGGTTTCCGTAGTATAGACCTGACAACCCCAGCGGACGAGGGCTACCCTATTCAGCCACCTAGGGTACACACTTTGTCGCTCTGTGGGCTGAGCACTGACCCGACGTCAGAATCCCAAGACCGGCGTAGTTGCCTCTTACGACAAGCAAGGCTCTGCTGTGCTTTGAAACTTATGGATAGTTTAAGTGTTAAAACATTAAACACTAGTTACACTAAGTTAAGAATTCAATAAAAAATTCATTTATGATAAGCATTATAAATGAAAAAAACATCAATGCACTTTACTTGGTGGGGATGGTCTTGTCTACTGCAATTAGATCTGCACAGGTCGTTTTAATGTCATTGATTTTAATAGACTTTACGTTTTGAATATCCCCCGTATGAGATGTGTGCCCCAGGTGGTTGAATGGGACAGCCCTTTCATTGAGAGATGCAGGGTCGTCAGGCTATAATGTAGAAAACCTGACCTCAAAATTGATGGTGAACTGTGTTCGAGAAAAACTCCATGTCCCTCGCACTAAGATAAGAGTAGGACCAGTAGGATCCCATCCTCGGAAACCCCGGGGTTCTTGTCTCGCCTACTCGTTCATCATGATGAATGAGTAAGCGAGAGAAGAACCCCTGGGTTTCCGTTGATGTAGGATCCCCGGCAGCAGACTAAATTGCCCGTACCCTACCCATCAGTCCCTTTTTCCCGTGGCAGTCTAAACTCCCAACTCCGATTAGCCTTGTGTCCTAATTTTCTCCACTTCATCCTCATTTCATGTTCATTTTATCATCCCTTTCATGTTCATAGACAAATATATCTTTATCTGTCAGATGCGTTAAACTTCGATCGTTTTTTTTCTTTCTTCCTTCACCGGGTTTGATACGCTGAATAGGCAATTTATAGTAGAGCAACAGGTGTGCTAGTGCAGCTAGCTCTTCTGGTGCCATGGAGTTCACTCTTTCTACATTAGTTCGCGTTGCTGATTGTTGTTCAGTTGTGACTTTGTATTGTTGTACTGTTGTTGTTCGAGTTAACTGTATTTTCTAGTTTATATTTAGCCCCTTTTGTACCTCATTGCTTCTTTCACTTGAGAGTCTCATTAGGGAGCGACAATTTGATTTTTATGGGGGGAGGGGGCTATGGTGAAATTTGAAATAAAAAGGCAGGATGGCAAGAATCCAGAAATAAAAAGGCAGGACAGTGATTTGAAGGTTAAAAAAGGCAGGATGGTATTTTTGGCTAAAAAAATTATAGTATCTTTTTAAAAAATTGCGCGCGCTAGCTATAGCCCCCCATAAAACCAAATGGTTGCTTCCTAAGTCATACAAACTTTTTTTTCATCTTTTTTTGTCTGGAAATTCGTAACAATTATTTACGACTTAAAAAAAACAATATCTTGTAAGCACCCTCACTTATCTAACTCGTTCACATTTGAACCATTAGTCTATGTATTGAAACAGGAAGTAGATGTCAAACAGACAGAAAATTGATCCTCGTGGAACTACTACCTGAGGCTACATACAAATTTTCAGATCACTAACAATAAAATTGTGACGAAAATTCAGGTAGAGCGCCTCTGATGAGTCTTGAATAGACGAAACGCGCGCCAAGCGTAGCAAAATTTACTATCTGTAACTTTAAAATTTTTGTTTCTAACATCCGTGACGGTTAATTCTGCTGGGGGAGATTTAATTCCCCGTGGTTAGCCCGCTCTGGCATCAACATTATTGTTTTGACGAACGCATCAAAGCTTTGAAATTTAACTGTTGTAAATTTCAAAATTGTCATAAGTCCTTAAGCTTCTTCCTACCCAAGACATAGGTTTATCTTAGTCATAATTTGGTATTCTAGTTCGGCAATTTTTGGTTTTATTGGTCTATGCTATTCATATTCATATAAAATTTAGTTTATTCTGCATGAAACAGACAAAAATGCACATTTGACGGGGCGAGCTGGGTCTAGTTTTATACAGTGGTGGATCAAGAAATCCCGAGAGGGGCACACTCGTCCTCACTCGTCTAATATTTTCAAACAAAGTAGTGCGCTAGTAAGTCATCTCTCTAATTTCAACAATAAAGAGTAAGGGCTGATCCGGATCTCTTTGAAAAAAAGAGGGGCTATGCTTAAGTGTAATATTGTGCGGAAATTAAATGCAGAAACATTAAATTTTATCTCTCAATTCAACGGGACATACGCTCCTCTGGACCCCTCTGCAAATAACCCAAATTGCACATTGTTATTAGAAGATCAATATCGTGATTTTTTGCATTTTTTGTATTAGGTTCACAGTCGCTTGAAGATTGTTCCCCCTTTTCCGTTTAGAAATTTGGGACCCAAAGGAGCAAAACATGCCACTTTTATGTTAGCTGCCGCGAGAACTTGAATGTAGTGCAACTGACATTTCAACGTACGGCTTCAACATAAATCCACTTATATGTTTTGTCCATCCATGCATGCTTTTTAATCCGTCTATAATAAAAGTTTTGCAGATTTTAACAGATTGAATATATGTGCATTATTTTAACAATTGCAAATAAATACAAACAGATTAACAGGCTATTTCGTCATTGTGAGAAATTTTGCAGTCATGGATTGACCTACTTTTTTGCAGATAACTGTTATGTAATGACAGAAAATCAATACATTGTGATTTTCGACGGCATGTCCTGGATTGACCTGATTTTTAAACCACGTCTTGTTTAGATGTCAACATAGCCGCTTGAGTTGAACAAAATAAAAGCTCTTTTTTCAAATAAGAGTAAATTTGCAGTCCAACATGCTAAGCGTGTGCACGATCGGCTACAGAACTGTCCACAATAATGCCATCGGCTTTTCCGTCCGTTAAAATACAGTTTTGCTGATACAAACTTTATGTATATTATTTTAACAAACGCCAGGGGCAGATCCAGAATTATAGAACCGAAAAATACAGTTACATTTTAGCGACAAAATAGCTGTCCTACTCTTACCGAGACCACCTGCAGCAGGGTTCTTTAACGTGCGAGGAACGTGACATTTTTCCCAACACTGTGCACCATTATGGTTTGCGGTCAGGTTTTCCGCCTGACGACCCCGCATCTCTCGATGTCAGGGCTGCCCCATTCAACCACCTGGGGCACACATCCCAGTCGCTTTGTGGGCAAAGCGGCCTGACCCGATGTCAGGTTTCTGAGCGCTCTTTAGTGGACTTTTACCGACAAGCTTAGCGCTGCTGCGGGCCTATTCGCCACCCGGAACCCGCACGGGTTTCCTCATTTTAAAATGATTCGATAAAAAACATGACCGCAATTACTAAAAATAGAACATAGGGTAAAATCACTAAAAATGGCTTATACCTCAGCAACCATAACAGATAGAAAATATCCGTAGGATCTAAGGCTCCTCAGAATCAAAAGCTCTACAAAAGTCTCCATCGGGTCGAAGTTTTCAGATGACCTTGATAGGGGTTATGACCCTTTCAAGTTTGAAAAGGCCTTTTTTTCATGTTTTTGCCCTAAAGATTACAAACTATTGCAGATAGAGAAAAGCTGTTGTTTGCTTAAGTGTTCAGCGCATTTACCTCTACAAAAGTCTCCATAATGTCAAAGTTGTCAGATGACCCCTTAAAGGGGTTACAGCTCCTTAAAGGCGTTAAATAGTGTTTTTGGCCTGTAGAATGAAAAGTATTGCAGAGGAAAGCTGTTGTTTGCTAAAATGTTCAGCTCATTAAGCTCTACATAAGTCTCACTAAAGTCGAAGTTGTTAGATGATCCCTTTTGTGGGTTACAATCTCTTAAAGGCGAAAATAGCGTTTTTGACCTATAGAATTAAAACTATTGCAGATAGAGAAAAACTGTTGCTTGCTTAGATGTTCAGCTCATTTAGCTCTACAAAAGTCTCCGTCAGTTGAAATTTGTCAGATGACCCCTCATAGGGTTACAGCCTCTCAAATGCGAAGAATAGTGTTTTGGCCTATAGAATGAAAACTATTGCAGATAGAGATAAGCTGCTGCTTGCTTAAATTTTCAGCTAATCTAGCTCTATAAAAATCTACACAGGGTCGAAGTTGCCAGATGACCTCTTATAGGGGTTACAGCCCCTTAAAGGCAAACAATAGTGTTTTCGGCCTATAGAATGAAAACTATTGCAGATAAAGAAAAGATGTTGCTTGCTCAAATGTTCAGCTCATTTAGCTCTACAAAAGTCTTCATATGTCGAAGTTGTTAATTGACCCCTTAAAGGGGTTTTAAGGGAAAATATTGTCTTTTGCCTATAGAATGAAAACTACCTGTATTGCAGATCGAGAAAAGCTGCTGCATGCTTTAATGTTCAGCTCATTAATCTCTAGAAAGTCTCCATAGGATCGAAGTTGTCAGATAATCCCTTACAGCCCCTTAAAAAAGTTGAATAATAGTGTTTTTTGCTTATTAAGAATATAAACTATTGCAGATAGAGAAAAGCTTTTTCTTGCTTTAACTTTCAGCTCATTTAGCTATACAAAAGTCTTCATAGGGTTGACATCAAGACCAGGTGAGCGATTCAGGCTCCTTGGAGCCTCTTGTTTGATTTTACGATCTCCTGATAAACATGTGTTGGACTTAATGTTTTTGACTGGTCAGTCCTCGTCTTTTATCACATTTTGCGGACATAACTCCTCTGTGATAAATTTTGTGATCGTAACTAATCTGAAAATACACACCCGTGCGGGTTCTGGATGTCGAATAGGCCGACAGCAGCTCTTTGCTTGTCGGTAAAAGTCCACGTCAGAGCGTTCAGAATAGAAAATAATGAGATGTGGAATAAGTGTACGCGACACAACCCACAATTAAACGGCAATTTAGAAAAAACTACTATGGACAACCGCCAGCAGCCTTCAACGAGGCCATTTGGCACTGCTCGCAGTTCTGCAATTGGCCAATGGTCTAAATAAAATGCATATAATTCAAATCCAGCCCTGAAAAAGTCACAGATAGACCCCCTTCTAAAACAAGGAACAGAAAACATAAAAAAGCAAGTACAAACGAAAGCTTTGTCAAAGAGTCCTTCCTGGCTTAGGACAGGCACATGTAATATGTGGCGGGGTTAAACTAGTTGTTTGGGCCCAACCTTCCCCCTATCAATATTCCAAGACAACGCACAAAAACTAAACACACAATAAAAATCAAATCGATCAAAGTCCAATTCCACTAGAGAGAACCTAAGACATAAACAAGAACAAACAAAAGGACGGTAAAGGAACTCTCTATAGAACACTCGCTGTTACTGACAGCTAGCTGAGAATCATCAATCGACTGATGTAAAAAAAATCAAACGTATCGATTTTAAATCCGACACAACACTTCAAACAATATTGATTTAGTGAAGTGTCATCACACAAAACCGACACGCTTGATCGCTATAATGCTTAAAAATGACAATAGTAAAAACGTTTATGAAAGTTTTAAAGCAAGTATCAAGTTTTCAATATTTCTGCCAAAAAACACTAAATTCAAAGATTTGTCCAAGATATTCAATTCATATGCTTTCCGTAATAAATTTTGAAGCCAATTTTTCATTTCTAATGGATTGCTTTTAAATTTCTGAGCTGTATAAAAAAATCTTACTTACTGTGAAATGTAAACCCCGTATGACGGCGCTAGTGGAACATCTCCTTCAAGAAAAGGGAAATTTATAATAGGGAAGGTAAAGTCGTCACGTTTATCGTATACTTTAATTTGTAATTTTCCGTCAATAATACTTAAATCTTAATCTAGAAAAGGACATCTATCACCAGTGACGTTAGATTTGTTCAAGGTTAATTCAGAAGGACAGATATCTGTAATAAAATTAGAAAATGAAGGATTGTTGAGTGCAAGAATGTCATCTAAATATCTAAAAGTATAATTGAAAGTTTCGATAAGGTTCTTTTTATTGGGGTCTTTTTGTAATTTAGCCATAAATTGTGATTCAAAACAGTATAGGAAAAGGTCGGCTATAAGTGACGCACAATTAGTACCCATAGGAATACCAATAATTTGGCGATAAATTTGTTTACCAAAACATATGTAAATATTATCTAACAAATAATTTAGAGCAGTAATAGTTTCTGCATCAGTCCAGTTAATGTAACCTTTTTGAGTCTCGTTACTAAAAAATGATTTACTTAATGATTTTGAAACTCTAGAACAGATATAATCACTTTTTAAAGAACACTTACTTGAAGCAGAGATAAAACAAGATTTATATGGATTTTTGTGCAATTTAGGTATCCAGTACATAGTAGGTAACTTAAAGTATGTCGGGGCAACTCGAAGTGCTGCGGTCGCTATGATATACTCGTCAATGATACCTGATTCTGTCGAATGCACGGGAACGAAAGTGTTTGATTTTTTTATTTCGTGCATTAAAACCTCAAGGTTATACTTTCTTCATACCACAACGACATTGTTAGCTGCTTTATCGGCGGGAACAAACACGTATTGCAAACCAAGTAAACGGATTTTTGACTTTATTCGATTAAGGTAAGTATTAGGCCTAAAATCTACAATTGAATTTTGAAATTGGCTGATTCTGAGTTGAACAATTGTCATAAATTTATTCATAAAACAGTCTAGAGATTTTGAGTCGGCCCCTTCTCTCCTGATCCAAGATTTGCAATAAGAGAGAGGGAAGTTTTTATACAGTTTAGGCAGGAATTAGAGGGGGGTCTAAACTTTGGTCCTTTTTTCAAGAAATTCATAACCTCTAGGTCATTGACGATTGAAAGGTCTCCGGTAACATGATCACAAGGAGCATATCTGAAATCAGATTTAGCACAGTCGCATGACAAAGAAATATTCATGTCTAGTTCTTCATCAGTTGTAGTTGTTGTATAGTTAAAAATAATGTTACGTGTAGGTTTCTTATATTTATAAGATACAATAGGTGGTTCGGTATTAGAAAAATAAGGTGGAATGAGATCTTGAATATTAGGGTCCATAAATATACTAGATATATTTATGAAGTCAAGTCCTCTATTAATGTAGGCACTGGATACGGTTACCTGAAAAAGTAACAATAAGAAAAAAATTAGTGTTACCTGACACCGGAAGGACGGATTAACGGAAAACCGTGTAACGGACGCAGACCTGTTTTCATGGAAGTAACAATAAGTATTTTTTCTTATTGTTACTTGGCGTTATTGTTACCTGATTATATGAATTTGAATATTCTTGTTGTATTTAAGAATATCATTAACAATATGTATATTTCTTTCTATAAATCATATAAGGTTTTTGTAATTGAAAACTTTAAATAAAAAATAATTATTTTTTACCTTTATTTTAACTAAAAAAAACACTGATGATAATACATATAATGAAACACCGTCTTTTCTATAATATCACCCCAAATTCACCCCAAATTAATATATTTTGTCTGTTTTGCCTTTGGCCTTAGGTACAAAAAAGTTCACAACGGCTTCTGAGATGTCGGTGGTGAATAAAATTAAATTCAATTATTTAAGAAAAGTAAAATGCGTATATCAGGATACCAAATTTGTTAAGCTTTATAAAAGCAGCTCAAGCAATAATTGCGATGGTTGTCTTGAATGGTATCATCTTTCATGTGTAGGACTAAAAAAAGGCAACCAAAAATGAAATATTAAACTTCCATTTACGTTTATCCTTATTCAAATTGTATTATTGCTTTCATGTCACTGTATTATAATAGCCTCATAAATAATAAAAACAAAATTAGTTGTTAGTTAACACATTTGAAAGTTACAATAACGAGCGGTTACAATAAGAAAAATTCTTATTGCTACTTTCATAAAAACAGTTCCGCATCCGTGGTCCGGTTAATATTTTACTTTGACTTCCGGCGTCAGGTAACAATAACTTTTTTCTTATTGTTACTTTTCCAGGTAAATCCAGGTAATCGTAGCCATTTCGATTAATGTAGGTTAATTTTATAAAATGTCGAATGTGGTCTTCTGGGTTTTCAATTTTGGGAAACAGTTTATAGTAAGAGATGATGAGTGCACCTTCATATAATGGACTTGCATGAGATATAGTACTACATTCCAAACGGATACTATTTAATTTAGAAATGGGTATTGAACATAATTTACAAAACAGACGATGACGTCCATTATTTTAAAAGATTTTAATAAGATCAGTAATACTTGAGTCAGAGCGATGTTGTTTTCTGACATTATGATTTATTCGTTTACCATGCGAAAGTCTGTTCCGTTTACGAGGAACGACTAAATTCATGACATTTATGTTTGATGATCTAGATATGTTACCCTGTCCCATGATGTTATCGTTAAGACCCAGAGGGTATGCTGTTTGTAATTTTTTGATCCAATCAAGTTCAGCAAGTCGTCTTTCTTAACGAAACTGTCTTTTACTTAAATATAAATCTCTATTAATAATTTCAAACGGCTGAACTTTAATATACTTATTGTTATGGTTGTATTTATGTAAGTTTTGATAAAGATAGCATTTATATTTTTTAAAGCGACGAAAGCGATACAGATCTTCAGAAGTACCTACCAGTCTCCCCGACATATTGAATATTACAATTAGGTTCGGATCAAGTTATTTAATAAATTAAATTTGTTGTGCGTCAGTTAACATCTTGGGTCAATTTAGTAGAGAGTGAGTGAGTGAGTGAGTTTGTGTTTTACGCACGTGCAACGCTATAAAGGTTATTTACAGGCGATGAACATGAAATAAAGGTAATAACAAAACTACCGAACTTGAATGATCAATCTCATAGTCCAGAGAAAATGACAAAAACGAATCAGTCATACCGGAGAACTGGTGGATCGCAATGGTCCTGACTTGGTACAGGCATTTCAAACGAAATGGTGGGTTAAACCAGGTTTTATGGCGCCAAACCTCCCTCTTCCATTGCGATCTTAGGATCCGGTAATGACCATAGAACACAACATAGTTGTGAGACACAATAGGGATATTGAGGTGATCATCTCAGTACAGCAGACCAGTCAAACACTAATTAAAACAATTAACTATCATATCTTTTAACTCAATTTTGAACTTTTCTACTAGTGGCTGATAACGAAGAAAGAATTTTTTTAGTGATCGTATGAGACGTATTTTCTTATAGCCCTGCTTCAAAAGTCGGTCACGAAGAAACCGGTGTCTGATCAAAAAATCTGTGAAATGTGTGCAAGCTCTGGCATATCGAATAAGTTGAGAAATATAAACACCGTATGCAGGAGAAGTAGGTATATTGCTCTGTAGATTAGGAAAATTAATAATTTGAAAATTAAAATCGTCTCGTTTATCGTAAATTTTTGTACTGAGATGACCACCTGGGTCAAATTCGAGGTGCAAATCCAAGAAAGACGTGAAGCAATTAGATTCGGTGGTCTCTTTAATCTCCAATTCCGGAGGATATATTGAAGGAATCCAACTACCAAATGAAGTGTTATTGACAGAAAGGACATCATCAATATATCTGAATGTAAGATTAAATGACCGTGCCTCTTTCATCTTCTTGTCCTTTACGAGTCCCTGAAGAAATTCAGTCTCGTAAGAGTATAAAAACAAATCGGCGAGGAGAGGAGCACAGTTTGTGCCCATTGGAATGCCGATTTGTTGTTGAAAAATCTCTCCTCCGAAGGTGACAAATATGTTGTCAATGAGGAAATCAAGCATACTGCAAACTTGTTCCAGTGTGTAACAAATTTTATCTTTGAAAGATGTTTTGGAAAAGAATGTAGAATTATAACCCAAAACAACAAAATTCCTTGAGTTTGAAAAGGCTTTTTCGAGAAGTTTTTTCAGGCGACATTTTAGTTTTTCGTGTGGCAAGGTAGTGTATAAAGTTGAAAAATCGAACGTTTTCAAAGAGTGAACCTCAGAAAATGATCTAGATTTAAAATGATCTAACAAATCTTTTGAGTTTTTCAAAATCCACATATGGTTAATTCCACTACGATTATAAATAGTGTCGCAGTATGCTTGTTGACCTTCTTTGACAGCAGACAAGATTTTAGTTAAATGAACGGACAGCTCTGTAGTTGAACATGATGAAGATCCAGCTATATACCTTTCTTTGTACGGATTTTTGTGAAGTTTAGGTATCCAGTACAAATATGGTAACTCTTTATGTTCCTCTTTCATTGGAATATTGAGTGAGTGTGAGTTGGTGTTTTACGCCCGTGCAACGCTATATAGGAATATTGAAAGAGGACATAAAAGAGCTATGGTTGGCTATGATTTCATCTTTGTTAAATGTAGTCCGTGTGTATGTAGCACTAGTGGAAGTATTACCATCAATGCCTAGTTCTTTTATTAGACAATTGTAATAATGTGCTTTACATACAAAAACTATATTATTGGAAGCCTTGTCTGCTGGCGTGACAACATACCTGTCATGTAAGGAAGAGAGACAATTGAGAGCTTCACGATCTCTAAATACAGAAGAAGGCCGAGGGTTCACACATTTGCGAAGTTTGTCTATTCGGCTTCGTACAAGAGATCGGATAGTCCTTACCCAGTCCGACAGTGATTCAAGCTCTGGTTCTTGGTCCTTCTCCCTCTTTATCCAGGCTCTAGCATAGTCCTCCACAGCGTCCATGATGATCTTAAAGTTATGATTCCAATTTATACGTTGCGGTTCCCTGAATTTAGGTCCATGGGAAACCACATTACGTAATAAATCATTTTCAATTATCTTAAGATCACCCGTGATGACATGACCAGATGGACCATAGACAAAGGGAGAAGCATAGCAATCACATGTCAAAGGATGATAAAATGAACATGAAATGATGATGATAAATGAAATATGGGGATGGGGTGGGACACAAAGGATCGGTGAATTTTGAAGAACCACAGGAAAAAGGGGAGAGGTGGGTAGGGGCGGAAAATTTAGCCTATGTGGTGCACTACTGGGCGGTCCACAAAGGGGTCTTTTACGTGCATGAAGCGTGGCACTCTCCACACACGTTGGCCCACTATGGTCGGTGGTCAGGGTTTCCGTATTATAGACCTGACAACCCCCGCGGACGAGGGCCACCCTATTCAGCCACCTAGGGTACACACTTGGTCGCTCTGTGGGCTGACCACTGACCCGACGTCAGAATCCCAAGACCCTTAGTCGCCTCTTACGACAAGCTAAGCTCTGCTGCGGGCCTATTCGCCACCCGGGCCCCGCACGGGACAATTTAGTAGAGAAAGTTCGTCCATTTATACTAGATGTAACAATGGTGTTTCTGATTAGCCTGTTTCACGTTTGTCATTTAGAAGCACTACAGGGTAAGACTTTAGGATATCCACGAAAAGAGCTATTAAGAGGCTGTCCAAGAAAAACCCAGGCAATAGCTGGCACATGACAAATTTTGTTTTTCCAAAATTTTCATTGATTTCACATCAGGTTAACATCCATTCCCCAAAACAAATGCAGATTTTTGGTTTATTGGAGTGATAACTTAGATATAATTTATATAGAATGAATTAAAAATATGCAGAAAAAGGGAGATAACTCTTGCATATTTGCAAAATTTGGTTGCTTTGTTCATGAACTTTAAGGCTGAATCACAAGTCATCCATGTTGCTTTCAAACGAATCCTGGTGATTTTTGTTTTACATAAGAGTCTAACAATACATTAAATCAATAAATTTGCTGGGATAAAATTCTTCATGTGCCAGGTCCTGTAGGCTTTTGCCTGATTTTTACATGAACAGCCTCTTAAACGTATTGCATGTGTTATGTAGATTCTTTTGTAGTTTGGTATTTGATGATTTGACTGATGGTTTAAAAGAATTTACGGTATAGGAAGAGTGGCTGGTTATATTAGATTGAAGGTTATTGTTGGATGTGGATATCCTAGCTTGTGGTTTTGAGTTGTTGTATTTTTTACCATTTCGTAAAATCATGATTAAGGTTGTAAGGAGAGAAAGGGTTGTTCAATGACAAAACAGGACCGGACCGAAAAATACATGCATTCAGCATTATATAATAAAAAAAGTACCACAGTCAAAGAGTCTTGCCAGAACTACTAGTGATTCCCGACAAGGTTCATAATACACGCGACAACACGGAAACAAATACAGGGATTAGTAGAATAAAGCAGGACAATTTAGTAAATTATAGAAGTGGGCAATAAATAAAGATGTAATATAAGTACAAGGTGGTTGACCATATTGAATAAGAAACCGGACATCCGGTCAAGCCGCTTTTCCCCCAAATGAATGTCGGAAAAGTTTACTGTTAACCAAAATAGTGTCCCATGTTGGGAAAAATGCCAGATTGATACCTCGCACGTGAAAGAGCTCTGCTACCGGTATCGGTAAGAGAAGGGCCCGTAGGATCCAATTGCAGTACACTCAATTTTCCGTCACTAATCATCACTCCTTTTTACAGTGGCAGTCAAAGCTTTCCTCCTCGATCGGCCGTGTTTCCCCATTTCCTTCACTTCATCATCATTTCATCAGTTCATTGCAAAACTTTATATTCCAAAATAAAGTGCATTTTAACCTGAATTTCTACATTGCTTTAAGAACGAAGTTTTAAATGTCTTGGAATGCCCAAAAATTTTCAAGACTCGAAAAAAAAGGATATGGCGATATATAAACGATTATCAAATATACATGTATGTTAATATTTGGTTTACCTTTTAACTAAATAAAATTGCAAACATAAGTTATCTATCATATACATTTTTGGTACATTTACTGGTAATTATAACATTTCACACTGTTTCTAAGTAGGCTATCACACTCTTGTTTAAAATTATCTGAAGCAATAACTAAGTACGGTACTAGTTCACAGCCCAAATGATTTCTAACTATGCTATATAACTTTTTATTTTACCCAAAATAAAAAAAGGCAATTGCATCTCTTATTTCTTCTATATTTTATATATCGAAATTCAGTACTTTTGTATTATTTAAACGATTGCCAAGTGAAGTATTTTTTTTAAGTGCGTGAGTTTTTTCAGTCCTATCTACAGACACGCTAAGCAAAGAGAACGCTCATGCAGACACTTGGTACTGAATTTCCAGTCTTCTGCAGCAACTTTGACCACCAACTGACCAGATCGAATCAGCTCACACTGTTTGGTTTTGTCGTTATAATTCATGCCCAAGCATTCAGTTGTCAGGGAACATACAACTGCACAATACATTATTCTGGGCTCGCTAGATGTCGCCAAAATGTCCATGTTTCCATACATCTGATGTTTCATACAGAAGAAACCAGTAAATTCACCTACAAAAATGCAATGATTATGAATTTATGGGGTCTTGTATTGGAATCCAAATAAAAATGCTGATTTTCATTGTCCTCCGCCGCAACGCGACGAATAAACCTAGTAATGGTTTTCGTTCAAATTAAACCATGCGTTAACACTCCAAGAAACACGCTTATCGAGCCAGGTAATTTTTACTAACACTTTATATAGGTGATTATAAGAGAAATCTTTTGCGGAGTAAGTAAAAATTACCTCGATCGATTCGCGTGTTCCTAGGAGTGATTAAGCCCTTCATAAAATACTTTTCTCGTCCTCATAATGCGGTTTATTATCGATGTCAATTTTGGTATTATTACTTTTTATAAGCTGTTGCAGTATGTAATTTTACCGCGTATTAACAATGCAAGTAGTACTTTATTTTCTGTGTTTTTGTACTGAGGTTTGGAGACATATTGTTTTTGTCGTGTCCGTCCGTTCGTCACAATGTTTGTCAGTGCAACTCTTCTGAAACTACTGAACCGAATTCAATGAGACTTGGTATATACCGGTATCAAGTACACCATATGCAGTCGTGTATATAACCAGGACATTTTGATCCTCAAATTTATGTAGGCGTCTTGGCCCTTTGAACTTAGAAATTAACCGAAAATCCTCAAATATCATTCAGCACAACTCCTCTGAGTGAGTGAGTGATTTGGTGCTTTACATCCGTGCAACACTATAAAGGTTATTTACAGGCGAAATTTGCTAAAAATCCACATTTATCATCTTGACAGCGCAACTCCTCTGAAACTACTGAACCGAATTCAAAGAAACTTAGATCCTGAAATTTATGTGGGAGTAATGGCCCTTTGAACTTAGAACTTTTGGGGGAAACGGGGGTAGACAAAAACAAACTTTAATTCCTTAATGTTTGAAGGATATAAGAAAGAAGCAAAGGTGTACCGAAGGGGTAATCAATATCATAAAACCATAAAGACAAAGACAAAACCGGTAGACAAAAAAATCATCATAACAAAACAAACCACACAACAACATAAAACACACACACACACATAACAACAAAACCGCATTCAGCAACGTGAATTCAAGTCGAAACGAGAGTGAACTCAGGTGCTCCGGAGGAGTAAGCAGTTCCTGCTTGCCATAGCACACCCGTCATGTTGCCAAAGATCGATTTAGTGTTGGTCAAATCCGGAAAGGATGACATTACAAAACTCTATGTCAAACCACTGCATCTGTGCTCATCTGAGAGATAGAAATCCCGTATTTGTATACAAGCACATGATGTCTTCCGTAAAATTTTTGAGTGATGACAACAACCTGGGAGCAACTTACCCCTGTGTAAACAATTTGCTTGTCAGCCGTGTAACTCTATTATAATATTTCAATTATAAAGATAAAGATAAGATAAAGATATATTTATTTCCAAGTAAGGTCCCCAGTAGGGCATTGACATACAACATATTATGATTCAATATATATGACAAATAAATAAACAAACTAGAAAAATATTACATTCAAGTACATTGTACATTGATATTTTAAGTTTAAAGTTAAAGTAATGCAGACATGTACGTTTAAGATGAAGATGTTACCATTGACTATGACTGTGATCTAGAGATATGGAAAATGCCATCATTATGTAATATATTATATACCTTCTGATATATGACAGTGTTTTGGCACTTTCCCGTTGACTGCCTTTAAATCTTAATTTGCTTCAGTATCTTAAAATTAAGATGTCGGTATTCAATCTAATAAAACCATGTTGTGCACAACTATAGAAATAACCGTACTCGGCAAGGAGAATCACATTTCATAGAGGTCCAACATAAAATATAATATACTGTATAGATCTTAAGAATTATTTTCTCCAATACTGTTAGTAAATCATTTGTATTTACAATAATTAAGCCCTTACCAGAATGTTGAATTTTCCACATTCCTGTATCTCCAAACCCAGTCTTTATCCCAATACCATTTATTTCAAAGGGAGCAGCCGTGGGATGTGACATGCTCACAAGGATTGAACTATAACCATTATAAATAGTGACCTCTCCTTGATTGTTCCACTGTATTCTATAATCTCTGAATTCACCACAGCATATTGGATCAGGACCGTATGGAAAAACAAGTGCAGTGGTATAATCATTTCCCCTTCTTAACCCCACGTCATCATAGGCTAAAAATAACTCATAATAATTTGAGGTCTGCAGGTCCGATCTTCCAGACAACAAAACAAACCTGTAGTAACAGGATGTGCCAAATAACAAAACACTCAAGTTCAAATGTTTTTCCTGTATAACGTTCAGCTGGAAGTCTCTTAGGTTGGTGTAGTAATTGAATACGTTTGGTGTCCAATGGTCATGGTTTCCATTATCCGGAGTCCTAATCCAAACTTCTTGGAGTTTATTTTCTGTAACTGAAAATATACACGTTAAAACAGTCTTTAACAGGTAACAAAACGGTATCAATTAATCAATCCGCATGCTTAAAGCATGCTATAGATCAGAACATGATATAAAACTTTCAGATGATATGTTTACATATGAAAACTTGTGTTATTTCTCAATGGATGAGGTTTTTGAACAAGTGGGGTTCAAAATGGGGATTTTAATTTATAAATTGTTTTAAAATTATTTTTTCCTATCATACAATTTCTTAAATAAGAAAACAAATAATTGAATTTAATATTAGAAATGACCACAATATTTTTTCTGTCTATGAAGAAATAACGTTTTAAAATGTGGCACACACTTTTGTGTAACTTGCGTCACAGGTAACACAGCGTGTGCCACATTTTGAAATGTTATTTCTTCATAGACAGAAGAAATAGGTTACACAAAAAGGTGTGCCATATTTTAAAATGTTATTTCGAACAGACGGAAAAAATATTGTGGTCATTGTGTGCCACATTTTAAAATGTTATTTCGAATAGACAGAAAAAGTATTGTAGTCATTCCTTAAATTATTACAATTAAAAAGGGTTAAGAATAAAAATTCTTTTGAAATTTAAGGTTTACGTCCACAATTTGAATAGACTTGCTGATATTTTACGGTAGTCTACCACACCTAGTCTACTACACATTAAAATTGCTGAATAAGTAAGGTATGGCCACGTCCTGATAAATGTTATTACAAAACGTTTTTGTATTCTTGACGTGTACACTTGATCTGTTTTGCATGTGCATTTTCCTTAAGTATGTTTGCTACTATTATTGAAAATAAATAGGTCTCAAACTTGATGCCTTTAATGAAGATCATAGTGAAAGATATAAAAATGATAGGTTCGTTACCTAGTATTCAAGATATTTGACGTTAAAGTTTTGACGGGAAAAGCTATAAAAAGTAAGAGAAAACCTTTTCCCTCAAAACATATAGCATTAGCACTATTTAGCTGTCATACCCTCTTTCTGGCATACTAAGTACACTGATATCAAGAAAATATGGGGTTCGTGAGCAAATATTTTAATCCTATTTTTATGGTAAAATCCAGAGGATTCAGAAAAAATGACAGAAATACCAAAACAGGATCAGCGAGCATCCTTAATCAATATACAGTGTTAACGGTATGAAAGTGAATCAAAAAATGGGTGAGCGAGTGGGTGTTTTACGCCGTTGTAACGCTATATATGTTATTAAAAGGCGATGACGTGAAAATGATGGCAAAATGAACATGAAGTGACGATGATCAATGAAATGTTGGGTAAACAGTAAAATTTGAAGACCACAGGAAAAGAGGTCACGTAGGAAGGGGCGGAAAATTAAGCCTTTTGGTGTACTTCTTGGCGGTCCACAAAGGGGTCTTTTACGTGCACGAAGCGTGGCACCCTCCACACACGTTGGTCCACTGTGATCAGCGATCAGGCTTTCCGTATTTTAGACCTGACATTTAACCCCAGCGAACGAGGGCCACCCTATTCAGCCAACAAGAAAAACAAACTTGGTCGCTCTGTGGGCTGAGCACTGACCCGACGTCAAAATCCGAAGACCCTTAGTCGCCTTAAGATTAGAAAGCGGTGCTTTGGCAAAAAAAAATGAAAAATCATGCTACCTACTGTCTGTAAAAGGTAGTCTTGAGAAAGGAAAAACCCAAAATATTTTTTTTCATAATATCCATGCTTTAATCTTTTGCATAATCTTATTAGTGTCAAAGAGGAGTAACTAAATCATATTGCAACTTAATATGATATTTATTTAATTTTCTTAAAATCAGGAATTTCGCATTACTATGAAAATTCCCATTATCAAAAAAGGCGGGAAAACGTCATTTTCTATTGTAACAACAAATGACGTCAAAATGCACCCCTAGATCTAAACAAAAACAAGGTGATAACAAAATACCTATATCATGCCTGTGGTCTAAAAGATTTTCACTAATTCTACACTTAGGGACGGACCATTTAACTTGAAGGGGGGCCTTGGTTTTTTTGTTTTGGCCAGAAAATTTTGTGAATGCGTCATGACAGAATTTTTATTTTTTGAAAGCGTCGCGACAGAATATTTCTTTTTATTATTAGCATTATTTTATATGGTAGAAATTCTTTTTGATTTCCACCCCACTCCCATATTTCATTTATCATCATTATTTCATGTTCATTGTATCATCCTTTTTATGTTCATCGCCTGTAGATAACCTATATAGCGTTGCACGGGCGTAAAACACCAACTCACTCACTCACTCACCAAGGCCCCAGCAGTGATGTTTTTTGTCACGTTACACTACCCTAGCATCTACGAAATTCTTAAAAATTCAAAAGGTGTGATCGTTTATCTTTATTTAAAATAAATAAGTATAAAATTGGTGCTATTTTATGCAAAATATTTTTTAACCATTTTTTTTACTCATTTATAATCACCTGTTGTAATCGTATAATCTTTTCAGTGTGCTAAATGTAACATTATTTACAATACAGGTAAATATGTTCCACTTACCTAATGCTACACCTACCAAAAGCACAGAACTTAATTTAAGCATGGAAACCAGTATGTCTTCTATCATCATTTTCCTAAACTTTCAGTTTGTTCAGTAAATCACATCTTACCGGCTACATTGTTAGTCGATTCGTTTTCATAAAAAAAATAGCAATTTTTAATTGTTAAATTGTTGTTTTTTACAATACGATCCGACGGAAGCAAAAGCTTATTTCTAAGATTACTGTCTTGGCGCATTATGGTTTAAAACACATGGGATTTTTTTCCATTTTCATATATATTGTGTAAGTTTCAGTTTTTGCTCCGCCATCCATCTTAGTAATAAATTATGGATGCTCATAAAAATGATTTTTTGTTCATGTTTTATTCCTTTTGTTTCAGGATGCAAGTTAATACAATGCCATCGGTTGTCATTTAATGAACAGATCCAGACTGATCAAGAGATAACCGTCCCGTGCGGGGCCCGGGTGGCGAATAGGCCCGCAGCAGAGCCTAGCTTGTCGTAAAAGGCGACTAAGGGTCTTGGGATTCTGACATCGGGTCAGTGCTCAGCCCACAGAGCAACCAAGTGTGTACCCTAGGTGGCTGAATAGGGTGGCCCTCGTCCGCGGGGGTTGTCAGGTCTATAATACGGAAACCCTGACCGCCGACCATAGTGGGCCAACGTGTGTGGAGAGTGCCACGCTTCATGCACGTAAAAGACCCCTTTGTGGACCGCCAAGTAGTGCACCACATAGGCTAAATTTTCTGCCCCTACCCACCTCTCCCCTTTTCCTGTGGTTCTTCAAAATTTACCGGTCCTTTGTTTCCCACCCACTCCCATATTTCATTTATCATCATCATTTCATGTTCATTGTATCATCCTTTTCATGTTCATTGCCTGTAAATAACCTATATAGCGTTGCACGGGCGTAAAACACCAACTCACTCACTCACTCACTCAAGAGATAACCTATTTAAAGTTATATAAATTTAGGCCACCTTAAAATTTCATAAAGGCAGTTATGTAGGTTGTCTTTCTACTCAACTTGAAATTACGGCGGTACGTATCCAAGTCATCTTTAGCTTGGATTAAATAGTGAATTATGTGGGCAGTTTATGACTGCAGCAAGTCAGAGCTCAAGATAACCTGCACATTTGCATTATTACGCATAGGCTTAATTTTCTGCCCCTTCCCACCTTTTCCTGTGGTTCTTCAAAGTTTCCAACCCAACCCTAATATTTCATTTATCATCATCATTTCATGTTCACTGTTTCACTTTTTTCAGGTCCATCGCCTGTAAATAACATAAATAGCGTGGCATGGGTGTAAAACGACATCTCACTCCCCTTTAAATAACCTCTATAGCCAATAAGATACATCCCATTTTTCTTTGTCTGCTAAAAAGATTGGGTAAACATGGGTTAGGAGGTTTAACTAGAAAAATGATGATGTTAAAATATCTTTTTGTGATCTCTTTTGTTATAAGCGCATTGTAAATATTTTAGAAAAATTACATTCTTCTGATTCTAAACCAAGGCAGGTTTTATAAGAAACAACTCCTAAATAAATCAGTCGAGTGACAGCCAAGATAAGGTGAATAGCCCCTCAAGACGGGGTGGCTAAAAGGTCCACAGACAATACTTGTTTGTTGTTTGGTTTATTTCGAGTCAATCATATTTTAATCATAATGAGGACAAGAACTATTTGAAACAATAATTGAATTGTGTAGATCCACCCCTGATATAGCTCTCATAACACAGACCCATGTATGTCATGCAAATAGGTCCAATGTGTACGACCACAAACCAGAAGGAAAACGAACCAACTCACAAGATAGGCCAATGTATCTTCGTCCCGTGCAGGGCTCGCAGCAGAGCCTAGCAAGAGGCGATTAAGGGTCTTTGGATTCTGCTGTCGGGTCAGTGCTCAGCCATGGCCACAGAGCGACCAAGTGTGTACCCTAGTTGGCTTATTAGGATGGCACTCGTCCGCGGGGTTGTCACGCTTCGTGCACTTAAAAGACCCCTTTGTGGACCGCCAAGTAGTGCACCATTCTGCCCTTACCCACCTCTCTCCTTTTCTTGTGGTTCTTCAAAATTTACCGTTCCTTTAATTCCCATTCCACCCCCATATTTCATCTATCATCATCATTTCATGATTATTTTATCATACTTTTCATGTTAATCGCCTGTGAGCGTGGCATGGGCGTAAAATACCAACTCACTCACTCACATAGTACCTGCAACGCACCATATGCCAATGCACCCAGAAAGTGACGAACCTCTCCCCTAAAACTCCACACTATCTGGAACCTTAACCTATTATGATTAACTATGAAGAACCCTTACATAAATGGAGGCCATAATAGTTGGAACGCTTACCTGTGTGATATATAGCCAACCCTTACCCAATTTCACACAATAAACCCTTTTCTGTCGAAAATACAATGATAAGTCCTGGTAGATCCTACACACATTGAAAAAGTAAAACGGGAGTGGGTGTGAACTGTTCATTTTGAAGACCTCTAAAGCGTGGCCCTCTCCACACACGTTGGCCAACCATGGGTTTCGGTCAGGTTTTCCGCATTATAGCCTTACGACCCCTGCATTCATTATGACAGGGCAGCCCCATTCAACCACCTGGGACACACATCCAAGTTGCTTTGTGGGCTAAGCGGCTTGACCCCGATGTAAGGTTTCTGAGCGCTCTTTAGTGGACTTTTACCGACAAGTTCAGCGCTGCTGTCGGCCTATTCGCCTCCCGGGCCCCGTACGGGATCCACAGAAAATACTAATTTGTCATGAAAGGTGGTTTAAAGTTTAAGGATTCTGACAACGGGTACAGAACGACAAAGGTTAGAGGGGTTGTATTTGTCCACAGGAATGTTAAGTCTCTACAACATATGGGATGCTCGTTTTTTTAAGAAAACCTGGGGATGATGCACAGACTTACCTCAATCGTAAAAAGTCGTACTCAATATTAATACAGGTATTGCTGTGAAATAAGAAAAACGAATATTGCTATAAAACAGAGAAATATTTAAAAAAAGCTTGAAGCCAAATAAAAGGATATAGAATTGCACAATAACAAAAAGTGAAATAACAGGGAATCTTCCAAGTTCATGGAGGAAATGGAGGATGCTTTTTGGGATGACCGAAATGTCCGTCTAGTGGCGTCCATTTCCTCCATGAATTTTACTGAGGAAAAAAATGAAGAAGAAATTCATTTCATTGAAGTCCAAAGAATAAGTTTCATTTCGTTCTGTAAATACATATTTAGCTACAAGAGATAGAGGTCTGATATTTTGCATATAGCTTTATCCTATAGTCCCATATATATGGTGAATAGCGTTTTATGTTCCGAGGTCATTACTTTCTGTTTACCGAGTATTTAAACTTGTATGCAGTTTGGGAAGCGGGGATATCACTAGTTAGCATTAGCTCACAGATTTTCTTGTTTTGTTTCGTTGCATTGAATTTGGCTGTAATCATTTCCCAAATAGCCCTTTTTGTAAGACGTCCTTCGTCAAACTTCTAATTTTTCTCATTCCTACATTGAATTAACCTTTTAAAATCACTGTTTGCCCAGATAAATTTGTCTAAAAATATAAATGCAATCAATTATTCACATTTTGTTAAGCTCTGGTGGTTTTCTTAATTTTAAGTTAAAACATTTGATGAATTAATGATTTTGATTGAACTGATTTTACAAGTATTATCACCCTTGATCTTTGATTTTTTAAGTGGGGTGTGGAATGCTTGTTGTATTATATTGTTATATCATATATTTAAGTATAAATATAGTCTTTTTTAATGTGCATTATAGGACAAAGCACATTACCTATATCGCATACCCTATATCGCACCCCCTATATCGCACCTCTTACCCTATATCGCACCCCTTACCCTATATCGCACCCCTACAAAATATCAATATTTTATTCTATATGATATAATGAACATTACATGGCAAAATCTGCATCACATGCTGTATTAACCCTCGACCTATATCATACCTCGGGCCGTTGGCCCTCAGTATGATATAGGCGTCTCGTGTAAATACAGCATATGATACAGATTTTGCCATGTATTATTCAGTATATATTACATTGTAACCAGTATGGTTGATGTAGCACTTGTATGTCAATTAGCTGAGATGGACTTCCACCATTCTTCTCTTAATCATTGTATCATCCTTTCCATGTTCATATCCTGTAAATAACCTATATAGCGTTGCACGGGCGTAAAACATCAACTCACTCACTCATTCTTCTCTTAATTGTCATTATTTATATTTTTTTTTATTTAATTATGTGTTTGTTGCTTCAGATAGTCTTGACAGTATGCGTATTAGTAGTAACTCGTTATTGTTTATATTATGTCGTTCTTCATCTTCGCTAGCCAAGGGTTACGATATCTTCGCTAGCCAAAGGTTACGATCCGCTATCTCTCATCTTTTAAGATGAGAGGTAGCGGATCGTAACCCTTGGCTAGCGAAGATGGTCGTTCTTATACCAGTAAAGATTCAATACATTCTTGCTTAAACCGGTCATGTTCATGTACAAGTATAATTGAGCTACAAATGTAAGTTCAATGTTCTTTTTAATAATGTGTCCTGTCGGCAATATGTATATCTATATACCTGTATTATGAATGTCTAGTATACACTCATAGGAACAAGCGAATCGATCCAGGTAATTTTTACTAAACTCTGCAAAAGATTTCTCTTATAATCAACTGCATTATATTTATACTTGTCAAAGCAAATCGAATAAAAAATGTTTTCTCAAAAATCATTAAGGCTGCGCTTGTTCGAAATATATCTTGTACGTTCGTCGAATTATTGAATTGTCGAGCTCATGGAACTTAAATATTTCCCCATTGACACCAACTGTAAATAAATTGTTAATGCGGAGATCCACTACGGCTTTCCATACGACATAGAATTAGGGTTATGAAAAATCCTTAACATGTTAGTAAAAATCTTGAGACTCTATTCGCCTACATAAAGTGTTAGTAAAAATTACCGGGCTCGATACGCATGTTCCTTGGAGTGGTATATAATCAAACAATGATACTGTAATTTCAACCCTGAAAATCGTCTGACAAACAGATTTTTGATTTTTTTGAGTGCCCTCAGCGAGGATCAAACTCACAACATTTGGGACATCTACGGCGTATGCGCCTAGCTAACAGAACAAAGGTTGTAACCACTACACCATCCTAGGCTCCTCAAAAGAAGAGCTTTCGATTACAACTTATTCTGCTAACACAATGTATGAAGCGTCGCAAGGTTTTTAATTACAGAGCTATTAATTTGAATGTATACACGGATTCATCAGAGTTTTGATAAATTCCATAGCCTTGTGATATTTATGCATGGTCTATTTATAGCTATCTCTAACGTGTTTACGTTCATGCTCCATTGGATTCCACAGAAACTGCAGAATGCAAGATTATTCGAATTTGATAATATATATGAATGTCTAGTAAACCCTGAAAATCATCTGACAAACAGATTTTTGATTTTTTGAGTGCTCTCAGCGAGGATCGAACTCGCAACATTTTAGACATCTACGGCGTATGCGCCTAGCTAACAGAACAGAGGTTGTAACCACTACACCATTCTAGGCTGAATATCTTTAAAAATACTTGCCAGCATTTCTCTTAAATATCTGTTGTTACAGTTGTTTTAATCTGGGTTGATGTTGCTGATAATAAAAACAAAAACAAGAGGCTCCTATGAGCCTGAATCGCTCACCTGAACTACACAGATACACATATTTTGTAGATATTATTGTGCTTAACCATATAAATTTCTGAAATATCTTATAATTTTTTCAAGATATAGGGCTTAATAAGTGGCAAATTTGGAAAAAATTACGAAACAGGGCAATAACTCCCACATCAGCAGTGAATCTTTTTCAAAATTTCAGGACAGGTAGATATATTAATATGCTGATCACGTTTGATTCTTGCACAGTTTTGATATCTGAAACCGTTCTTGAGTAATTAGCAAAAAAATGCAATTTACCCATATGTTCTGTTTTTAGCCATGGCTGCCATGATTTTTGACAAATCAAAAATCTGTACGATAAAGTTGTAGCATACATGCTATTTAACAAGTGTGCCAAGTTAAGATGCAGTTAGTCTTACAGTGTCAGACAAGTTAATCTTCAAAATTTAGGGGAAAAGTACTGAAAAATTGTAAATTTGTCGCTTTAAGGGCAATAACTCCTAAAAGAGTGAGTGAGTTGGTGTTTTACGCCCGTGCGGCGCTATATAGGTTATTTACAGGCGATGAACATGAAAAGGATGATACAATGAACATGAAATACAGATGACAACAAAGTTCCAGACAATAAATTTGCACCTCGAATTTGACCCAGGTGGTCATCTCAGTACAAAAATTTACGATAAACGAGACGATTTTAATTTTCAAATTATTAATTTTCCTAATCTACAGAGCAATATACCTACTTCTCCTGCATACGGTGTTTATATTTCTCAACTTATTCGATATGCCAGAGCTTGCTCACATTTCACAGATTTTTTGATCAGACACCGGTTTCTTCGTGACCGACTTTTGAAGCAGGGCTATAAGAAAATACGTCTCATACGATCACTTAAAAAATTCTTTCTTCGTTATCAGCCACTAGTAGAAAAGTTCAAAATTGAGTTTAAAGATATGATAGTTAATTGTTTTAATTAGTGTTTGACTGGTCTGCTGTACTGAGATGATCACCTCAATATCCCTATTGTGTCTCACAACAATGTTGTGTTCTATGGTCATTACCGGATCCTAAGATCGCAATGGAAGAGGGAGGTTTGGCGCCATAAAACCTGGTTTAACCCACCATTTCGTTTGAAATGCCTGTACCAAGTCAGGACCATTGCGATCCACCAGTTCTCCGGTATGACTGATTCGTTTTTGTCATTTTCTCTGGACTATGAGATTGATCATTCAAGTTCGGTAGTTTTGTTATTACCTTTATTTGATGATGATAAATGAAATATGGGGTGGGGTGGGAAATGGTCCTACAGACTTGATACCATGAAATGTAGATCTTGATGTGTTAATCATATGCAATTTGAATTTTGGAAATATCTTGTATAGTTTTCAAGCTATAGGGCTAAATAAGTGAAAAATTTTGAAAAAAAATCCAGAAAAGGGGCAATAACTCCTACATCGGTTTTTGAATCTTCTTGGAAATTTCAGAGCATGTAGATCTTGAGGTGCTGATCACTTTTGGTTTCATCAAAATTTTGATATGTGTAACAGTTTTTGAGTTATTTGCAAAAAAAACTGCAATTTACCCCTATGTTCTATTTTTACCTATAGCAGCCATGTTTTTTACGAATCGAAATTCCAAACGATAGTTTTGAAACATTCATGCTAATAAACAACTGAACAAAGTTTGGTTGGAATTGGACTTATGGTGTCAGAGGAGTTAACGTTTGAAAAAGTTATTGGACGGACGACCTACGCCAAATGATGGCAATAGCTCACCTGACCCTTCAGGTGAGCTAAAACCATTGCACATTGGCTATGGTCAAAATGAATCAACTAAGTGTCATTCACTCAATAGAGCAAAATCAGGACTGAGGAGGGTTTGAATACAAACCAAAAAAAAACATGATGCACATACAATTAGCAGACAATACTTTAAAAAACTATTAGCACGATGTAATTAGATGGTGGTTTAATAAAATGTTCAATTAAAACAATGATACTGTACTATTAAACATGTCTGATTGAAGTTTATAAAAATAAATTATGCAAACCCTAACATCATTTTTTTCAAGCATATGATGATGTATGATAAATTTTGAAAAGTAAAAATATCTATTGTATCTGTTGTAGCAAGATAAAATACTAGGTGCACATCTACATTATGTCACAAAGATTGAGTGAAATGTCACGAAATTTTATTTAGGGGTTTAGGATAAGAGATGGGTACCATATGATGTAACTTAGGGACAGACGAACAGACACCCCTATCACTAAATACCCCCACTTTTCAAGCGAAGGGTATCATGAAATGGAAAGATGTAAATGTAATATGAATGCATTACAATACCTCATTAATTAACAAGAAGAATACAAAAGATAACTGCATAATTTTAAAAGCAAATTTTGAGATGAATCTTCTTTAATTAGATAAATGCATTTCACTCCAATTATCTGTAATTTATATAATAAGCACACTTTTAGTCCTTTAAAAATGTATGTATAGATAAAAACACACGTTTTAATTTCTTTCCAAAAAATTATGATCTTCAGGGAAATCATTCTTGTCTCCAATTATCCTATTGACGGGTTTCCGTATTATAGACCTGACAACCCCCGCGGACGAGGGTCACCCTATTCAGCCACCTAGGGTACACACTTGGTCGCTCTGTGGGCTGAGTACTGACCCGACGTCAGAATCCCAAGACCCTTAGTCGCCTCTAACGACAAGCTAGGCTCTGCTGCGGGCCTATTCGCCACCCGGGCCCCGCACGAGACCCTCGCAGATGAAAGAGCTCTGCTGCAGGTATCAGTAAGAGAAGTGCCCGTAGGATCCATACGCTGTACACTTAATTTGTCCGTCACTAATCATCACTCCTTTTTCCAGTGGCAGTCAAAGCTCTCCTCCTCGATTGGCCGTGTGTCCCCATTTTTCTTACTTCATCATCATTTCATATTCATTGCAAAACTTTATATTTCAAAATAAAGTGCATTTTAACCTCAATTTCTACATTACATTAAGAACGAAGTTTTAAATGTCTTAGAATGCCTTAAAAAATTCCAGACTTGAAAAAAAAGGATTGGGACTGCATAAACAAATCTTAGTTACATGTATACATGTTTGGTAAATATTTTGTTTACCTTTAACTAAATAAAATTGCAAATAAAGGTAATAACAAAACTATCGAACTTGAATGATCAATCTCATAGTCCAGAGAAAATGAAAAAAACGAATCAGTCATACCGGAGAATGGGTGGATCGCAATGGTCCTGACTTTGTACAGGCATTTCAAACGAAATGGTTGGTTAAACCAGGTTTTATGGCGCCGAACCTCCCTCTTCCATTGCGATCTTAGGATCCGGTAATGACCATAGAACACAACATAGTTGTGAGACACAAAAGGGATATTGAGGTAATCATCTCAGTACAGCAGACTAGTCAAACACTAATTAAAACAATTAACTACTATATCTTTTAACTCAATTTTGAACTTTTCTACTAGTGGCTGATAACAAAAAAGAATTTTTTTAGGGGTCGTATGAGATGTATTTTCTTATAGCACTACTCCAAAGATCGGTCACGAAGAAATCGGTGTCTGATAAAAAAAAATCTGTGACATATGTGCAAGCTCTGGCATATCGAATAAGTTGTGAAATATAAACACCGTATGCAGGGGAAGTAGGTATATTGCTCTGTAGATTAGGAAAATTAATAATTTGTAAATTAAAATCGTCTCGTTTATCGTAAATTTTTGTACTGAGATGACCACTTGGGTCAAATTCGAGGTGAAAATCCAAAAAAGACGAGAAGCAATTTGATTCGGTGGTCTCCTTAATTTCCAATTCTGGAGGATATATTGAAGGAATCCATCTACCAAATGAAGTGTTATTGACAGAAAGTTATCTATCATTTACATTTTTTTGTACATTTACTGATAATTATAATTTTTCACACTGTTTCTAAGTAGGCTATTACACTCTTGTTTAAAATTATCTGATAGTCAGAGTAAAGCAATAACTAATTTTCAGTACTAGTTCAGAGCCCAAGTGATTCCTAACTTTGCTAGATAACTTTTTGTTTTACCCAAAATAAAAAAAGGCAATTGCATCTCTTATTTCTTCCTCTTTATTTATCGAAATTCAGTACTTTAATATTATTGAAATGATTGCCAAGACAAGTGAAGTATTTTCTTTTTCTTAAAGTGCGTGAGTTCCGTAGTGCTGTCTACAGACATGCTAAGCAAAGCAAACGCCCATGCAGACACTTAGTACTGAATTTCCAATCTTGTGCAGCAACTTTGACCACTAACTGACCAGATCGAATCAGCTCACATTGTTTGGTTTTGTCATTATAATTAATACCCAAGCATTCAGTTGTCCGGGAACATACAACTGCACAATACATTATTCTGGGCTCGGTAGATGTCGTCAAAATTTCCATATTACCATACATCTGATGTTTCACACAGAAGAAACCAGTAAATTCACCTACAAAAAAAAGCAATGATTATGATTTTATGGGATCTAATATTGGACTCCAAATAACAATTATTGCCCACCAATGCTTGCTGATTTTTGATTTTCATTGTCCTCCGCCGCAACGCGACGAATAAACCTAGTAATGTTTTTCGTTCAAACTAAGCCGTTCATAAAATACTTTTCTCGTCCTCATAATGCGTTTTATTATCGATGTTTATTACTTTTTATGAGCTGTTGCAGTTGGTAATTTTATCGCGTGTAAACAATGCAAGTAGTACTTTGGTACTCAGATTTCAAGATATTATGTCTCCCCCCCCCCCACTTTTGTAGGGAGACATATTGTTTTTGTCGTGTCCGTCCGTCCGTCTGTCCGTTAAAAAGTTTGTCAGCGCAATTCCTCTGAAACTACTGAACCTAATTCAACGAAACTTGGTATATAGCAGTTGTGCATATTACCACAAAATTTTGTTCTTAAAATTATTGTCGAAGTTATGGCCCTTTGAACTTAGAAAATTGCTAAAAATCCTCATTTATCATCGTGACAGCGCAACTCCTCTGAAACCACTGAACCGAATTCAATGATTAAACTTGGTGTATAGGAAGGACACAATATGTTGTTGTGCATATGACCAGCCAATTGTGATCTTCAATTTTATTGTGGGAGTAATTGCCCTTTGAACTTAGAACTTTTTGAGGAAACGGGGGGAAACTTCGTTTTGCAGGTAAAAACAAGCTTACATTCCTTAATGTTTTAGGATATAAACTTTCAATTATATATAATTTGTGTACCAGAGGCCCCCGAGAGAAAGGAACCAGATTGTTGGTTTTTTTTTCAGGTTTTTTTTTTTGCATATTGGCATTAAAAGTAATGCACTTTCCCGTTGACAGGCTTTTAAACTTATTTTGCTTCAGAATCTTAAAATTAAGTTGGTATTCAATCTAATAAAACCATGTTGTGCACAATTATAGAAATAACGGTACTCGGCAAGGGAAATTACATTTCACAGAGGTCCAACAAATTATATAGTGTACTGTGTACTGTGTAGATCTTAAGAATTATTTTCTCCCATATTGTTAGTTAATCATTTGTATTTACAATAATTAAGCCCTTACCAGCATGTTGAATTTTCCATATTCCCTCATCTCCAAACCCAGTCTTTATTCCAATACCATTTATTTCAAAGGGAGCAGCCGTGGGATGGGACATGCTCACAAGAATAGAACTATAACCATTATAAATAGTGACTTCTCCTTGATTGTTCCACTGTATTCTATATTCTCTGAATTCACCACAGCTTATTGGATCAGGACCATATGGAACAACAAGATCAAAGGTATAATCATTTCCCCTTCTGAACCCCACGTTATCATAGGCTAAAAATAACTCATAATATGTTGACGTCTGAAGGTCCGATCTTTCAGACAATAAAACAAACCTAGAGTAACAGGATGTGCCAAATAACAAAACACTCAAGTTCAAATGTTTTTCTTGTATAACATTCAGCTGGAAGTCTCTAAGGTTTGTGTAGTAATTGAATACGTTTGGTGTCCAATGGTCATGGTTTCCATTATCTGGAGTCCAAATCCAAACTTCTTGGAGTTTATTTTCTGTTGCTAAAAATATAAACATTTAAAATGATAACAAAACGATATAATTACAATTAAATAGGGTAAAGGTATGAACATACTTGTGAAATTTAAGGTTCATATCCATACTTCAAATAGAATTGCCTATACGTTCAAGATAATTTCATTATTGTTATAATCTACTCGCATACGTTTAAGTAGTTGAGGGGTAATTCATGCTTTAATCAATATATAACAGTGTAAACGGAAAGAAAGTGAATCAAGGAAATAACTAGAGGCTCCCAGGAGCCTGAATCGCTCACCTGATCTCTTATGCTAAAGCCTCTTATCTAGTGTGCAACATGGTCTACATGTACTTGGTAAGTAACATTAAAGAGACTAGTTAGGAAAGAAAACACATTTAAGACCAAAAATACAAAGTTACAAAGCTTTCCATTTGAAAAAACAAAAAACAAACATATTAAGTTAAAATTGATTGAAAACACTTATAAGGATGATCTGACAATTTTGACCCTGAAATTATTTTTGTAGATCTTAATGAGCTGAACAATTTTGCAATGCTAACTTTTCCTCTAGCACTTACAGTTTTCAAGATAAAGTCCAAAAACTGTGAAAATGGTCAATTTAGACGATTAAGGGGAAATAACTCCTATAAGGAGTCGTCCTACAACTTTGACTCAATGGAGAGTTTTGTAGAGCTTTTGGTGCTAAAGAAGGAAGGTTGCTTCGGATTTTCTCCATCTCTTATACTTTTTGAGCTATAAGCTAAAAACTATGGTCTGACCCCCCCTGTTCTATTTTTAGTAACGGCGGCCATGTTGGTTGGTCGACATTCACAAATTTCACAAACTTATTAGAGGACATCCTAAAGATCAAGTGTACAAAGTTTCAAAGCAATCCCATTGGTGATATCAGAGAAGATGTTTGAAGAAAAGTGAACGGACGGACGACGGACGCTTAACGATGACAATAGCTCCCATGACCCTTCGGGTCAGGTGAGCTAAAAAAGTAATAATATAACATAAAATAGAAAATTATAGGCAAATCTTATATCTTGGCGCTGCAATACTTTATTTGTTTATAACTTTATGTGGTTTAATTTGTACTTAGACTAGAATAATAAGTAAAAAATCAACCAATTTATTTGAAGTGTAACCATGAATCTTTAGCACATGAATCTGTAACACATTCAAAACTGCAAATCATTCGCCTATCTTAAGATTAAAAAGCGGTGATTTAGCCAAATATTGAAACAATCACGCTTCTGAATTGTAACTAAGACTTAAGCAATGCCATTTATCTTTCTTTCTTTAATCATCTTTCAATGACATACATGGCATTCATTGTAGAAATATAACTATTTTTTTACTAATGTTTACTATTATCAGACTAAGACACATTGATGTTTTATTTAAGGCACAATCTAGTGTGGCACAGCCTAGCTTGTCGAAAAAGGCAACCAAAGGGGTCTTAGGATTTTGACATCGGGTCAGAGCTAAGCCCATAGAGCGACTAAGTGTGTGCCCTAGGTGGCTGAAAAGGACCGTCCATTGCAAGTAGTGAACCACATAAGCTAAATTTTCCGATTCCTCATCTACTTTCTATTTAAGGTAAATCTTGAGTTCATACTTGTTACGACTTTAGTTTGCGTTGTTGATTTTGTGTTTCCTCGTGCTGTTCTTGTTCATATTTACCGGTTTTGTCGTTGCCCTTTCGGACTTTTTGACACTCGAATGCCAAATTGGCGCCTCTTTGCTTCTTAAACAAAAAGAATGCATAGAGAAAAGAAACAAGAACAACATTAATCTTGTAAAATGGAAGCTGGAGTTATTGGCTATTCTTTCATCAAGTTACAAAACCCTAGTTTCTACGAAGTTTTTAAAATGCAAAAAGTGGAATCGATCGTAAATCTAAATTTTTAATATGATTTAGGCATTCCCTAGCTGCGAGCACAGCATAATTATTAATTCTCGTCATTTTGAATGGAAAGAAAAGAGGAAGAAATGTTTATTTAACTTGATAATTATAAAAACTTCTTTCAAATACTCCAAGTTAAATTTTAGCAACCGACGCTGTGAATTCTGTGGTTGATTCTGAACAGGCGCCTATGAGCGCGTGACGTTTCGCTCCAAATTGAATAATTACGTTTTACTTCATCAAGATGCAATGAACAAAAATTAATGAAAAGTGCAAATACACGACCACCAGACGGTCAAACGAGCGAAAGTCTGTTATTGTACCTGTAGTATGGAGTTAAATGCACCAGAAGTCTGTTACTCGAGTCGGATCTATGACTGTTAAGAGTAAAAATTAGTTTTAATAGTCATTTATGTACAAAATCATTACATTTTTGAAATAGTGATTTGTTTTTGGCCAAAACAAAAACTGTCTGACAAAATGATTATCATTAGCGGATTGAATGGACGCAAAAAGTAAAAACTTTGTCATCGGAGTTATAGATAAAATGAAAAGGCGATATGAGAGGTAGAAGAAAAAAACATGTTCAAAGACAAAAATTATGAGTTTTTCGAATTTATTTAGGCAGATAAGTGGAAATATCAGTATCACAATTGTTAATCTTGCACCCCATAATATTACTGGATACATTTGGAGATATTTGTATCATTCTGTCTTTTTTAAAACAGGATTTTCAGTAAACTCTAAAGATAATATCGGTTAAAGAGTAAGTCAAAGTAAAAATTGTCTGTTAAGAGTTTTATTATCCCAATTCGTTTGAAATATAATTCGTATGTATCTATGCATACAGTGCTTTATATATGCGAGTAATTTATCAGATTTCTTCATTATCTTAGAATGAAAATGTGACTTGTTTTCCTTATAACTTAGAGCGTTTGTAATTGGATGCCAATGTATTTTGCTTAAACACCGTTTAACTTTTATTATACTCTTCATTAACGCAAGGTAAAAACAAAAATGTAAAAATAATGTCTATCTACCTACTCTATTGTCTTCACACATGTAACAGGAAACACGGTGATTTTTATGTCTGGCCTTACATGACAACAGTGTCACTGCTTAAATCTTGACTTGTAAAAGTACATGTATTCACCATACATTGGTAGCAAAAAATATTTTTACTTTGAGGATTATAAATTTTATTCTGTCATAAGTGTATTCAGAGCATTTTTTCAATTATACGTGTAAAGCAAAATAAGTAAAAAGATTTTAAAACAGTTTTATTCCTTACCCTCTTTGTTATATCTGTTTTCGGATATCTATAACTTTGTGTCTATAAGACAATTTCGTTTTCAATACTTTTTCATTACAGATTAACAATCCGTTTTATACATGTTTTGAAATATAACCCATTCTTTTTCAAAAACTCACAGATCTCGGTGTATACATCCAATCCGGACCTGTTCAATTATGAGACATTGATTAAGGTATCGAGGACACCCTACAATATGCCTAAGAAGAAGTAGAAACTCCGCTGAAATTATGTTTAAAACAAGCCCAATGAGAAAAAAATATATATGTGAGCTTACAATATATTTTTATGCACCTTTCAAAGGTTTGGTTGGCATAAAAACATTAATTATTTGGTAAACAGAAAGAAACAAGCTTTAAGCATGAAATGGCTAAGAATTTTTTTTATACCAAAACGATGTGGAATGGAATAAAGTTAGGAGCACTAACATTTTTGTGAGCCTTCCGAGATAAGATAGCTCGCTGCACTAATCTATATTGATTTACTCGTAACCGACCTATTAACAGACCAAAATTCAATTGACATAACTCATTAACCGACCGAATTTTCAATAACAATCGCTATTTTCATTTATAAGACGCAAAAACATACTATATTTTGAGGTTAGAATCTTATGAAATCATTTCACACATCACAAACGATAAAACAATCATTTAGTGTAAAATTACTGAAAAAACAACAGAAAATGATAAAATTGTTGTGTCGGGATATTGTCTACACAGATATAAATTCGATTGAGTCAGACGCCTTCTTAAATTTCCCCTTTCGTTTAAATCCAATCACAACTCAATTTTGTATATCAATGCAAAACCAGCAACCATTTTGTCAGACATATTTTGTTTTACAAATAAGATTCTATAAAAATGATAATAATAAAAAATGCAACTTACCTGTGTGTATTTTCTCGATTATATTGTATTAACAGTCTTTGACCAACTCGAGTAACAGACTTCTGGCGCATTTATCTCCATGCTACAGGTAGATTAACAGACTTTCGCTCGTTTGACCGTCTTGTGGCCGTGAAATAAATTACCTTGCTAATAAATATTTTCCCCACCTATTTTTTCAAACTTTCTTCCATGATTTAAAACACAAAACATATTTTTAGAAGCGATATTACTTTTTTTCACGGCGGACCTGTATTTTTTTTAGAAGCATGTCCGGACGAAAAAAAAATCAATATCAGCATTTGGCATTTTTTTCGCGTGAACTTGCTGTAGAGCTCTCCGCTCTTGCGGCCCGCTACAAGCTGTGCTCGCTAATTACTCTGTATAGAAAGCAAATGAAAATTTTGTGCTATTGTATGCAAATATTTTCTTGAACCATTTTATACTCATTTATAGCTACCTGTTGCAATCGTTTTTTGTGTGTTTGAATGTAACATTATTTACAATACAGGTAAATTTGTTGTCACTTACCAAATACTCCACCCACCAAAAGCACAGAACTTAATTTAAGCATGGAAGAAGCAGAGGTACCAATGGGGTATCCGAATGTCAAAAGTCCGAAAGGGCAGAGACTAAACCAGTAAACACAAACAAGAACGGGACAAAAACAGACAACACGTAAAACATGGAAACACAAAACAACTGAATATCAATCAACAACGCGAACTCCAGTCGAAACAAGAGTGAACTCAGGTGCTCCGGAAGAGTAAGCAGTTCCTGCTTGCTATAGCACACCCGTCGCGTTGCCAAGTATACAAGTATACAAGGAAACCAGTATATCTGCTATTATCATTTTCCTCGAATTCAGACTCAGTCTGTTAAGTTTGCCAACCCAATTATAAAAACGTTCAGTTTGATTAGTAAATTACATCTTTCAGGTAACATGGTTAGTCGTGCCATACTCATCCAAGGTATCCATTTTGCTTTATTAAAATGTTTTTACAATGTGATCTGACGGAAACAGAAGATTATTTCTTAGATTACTGTCTTGGTGCATTTATTTTTAGAACCCATGGGATATCATTCCAATGTTTATTATTTTTTTACCTTTTTGCTCTGCCTTCCATCTTAGTTATGAATTATTGATGTTCATAAAAATGCTTTTTTTTCTTTTTCATGCCTTTTGTATCAAGAGATAAAATAATAAAATGTTACAGGTTGCCATTTAAGTAGTAGTCCACCTAAGAATCATGCAAAATTGAAGAAAACTGATTCGTCGATAAAAAGGCTCATTGGTTTTTTTCTTAACGAAAGATTGTTCAAAGTATATAAAATAAGAAATACAATGTAAATAACAATTTGCTGATAACTGCTTGGTCCTGGGAGAAATCTTGCCATTTTGTTACAATGGTTTCTATTGAAATTATTGACAATTTTAATAGTTATCTCCCTTTCTTACATTTTTCTAATGCATTCTATTTATTTTTTTCTCTCAGGACCAGGGCTATTTTAGAAAAATAGCACAAAAGATCATAGCAGGGTGCTAGTAGGAGTAACACATCAAAAATAAAATATGGTGTAGGCTTTCCACCCATAAATCGCTCTTTGCATGATTCTTATAAAAAGTGGTACTTAATGAACAGATCCAGACTGATCAAAATATAACCTATATAAAAATTATAACATGATAATAGGTGCAACCTAAAATGGGACGCAGCTTTAGAAAATAGTTGTCAAAAATGTCATAATGACATTGATCAATAAACTAATAGTAATAATTACAAATATCGAATTATTTGTGCAAATTACAAAATATTTGTAACATTCTAAAATAGTATCAAAATATTATAGGATGAATAAAGTATGTTGCACTGTGGCTTGTGTATAAAAAAAATAGATAAATAAATGGATGGTGAAGCCACATTTAAAAGGTAAAAAAAAACAAATAAAACAAGAATGCCCAAATTTTCGGACATAAAGTCCTTCTTCAGGGGCTAAAAAGTAAAAAGATGTTCACACATCGACTGAAAGTCCTTCTTCAGGGGCTAAAAAGTAAAAAGATGTTCACACATCGACTGACGAGGACAGTCGATGTGTGAACATCTTTTTACTTTTTAGCCCCTGAAGAAGGACTTTATGTCCGAAAATTTGGGCATTCTTGTTTTATTTGTTTTAAAGGTTTTATTTCTTTATATTTCTTATTTAGTTTTTACCTTTTAAATGTGGCTTCACCATCCATTTATTTATCTATTATAGGATGACGTTGACGGGACGAAATAACCTTTATTTGGTGTTACGTTATCTATCCATGACGTCATTTCCCGGTCAGAGTATTTCGCGCTCCAACAGAAATAAACACAGCAACCTTTTTTCTGCCAGAATTTTGGGTGATTTTCTGTATATCAATATATCTTTTTAGAAGAATTGGGTGGAGAAAATTGATATAAAAACCTGGCAGAAAATTACGACTTGTTTCGATCAGGATTTTGGGAAAAAAACACTGGAACATGCACTGTAATGCACAGGATTGATTAAAAAAATTCCATGATCAGCTAAGCCTTAGGTAAGACCATCTTTTTTACTATTCAGTATTGCAAAGTTTAATTTATCTTTTATTGTTATTGTCCTTAACACCCGCTAAATCATTGCCATAAATTGGTTGAATTACTATAGTAAACAATCACGATTGTTCCTAGTAACGCACCTGTTTCAATGACCATTCTCGCGAGAACTTGGCGAGATCATTTCAACTCTTTGACAACGATAGTTTCCTTGAAAAATATATTAAGAGAGTTAGTTTTGATTTTCCATCCGTATACTCCTGTCTATATTAAAAAGAAATTTAACTGTGGTTATTAAATCTGTCAATTTTAAAATTTATTCCAAAAAAAGCGTCGAATTTCTGGCCCCATAGAAATTCGTGCCTAGTGCGCTTGTGCGCACTCGGCATATCCGGTTTGGTAAAAAAAACCAAACCATTAGTTTTGGGAAGTTTCTACATATGTGGGACTGCGTCCCATATAAAGACAGTCATTTAGGTCATTTAGGTAAACTTCGATAAACCACAGACCGTATCCGGTTCACTGAAGCTTGGATGAAACAGTGAACGGTGTGGGCAGTGTATGACTGCTCTTGTCCATGAACATTCAGATCAGACCAGTCCATAGTTAACGTGTGGGAAATTTAAGTCGCCATAGGCAAAAAATAACTATAGATAGATCACTTGGAATTTGCCCCTTAAATTGTATTTTAACATTAACAAAAAAACGCATGGTCATAATGTCATACCTTATAGCGGTCGTTTTATATACGTTTGTATAAATGGCGAATACAATTGCACACACTTACTTATCTACAAATTGATACTTCTGCGAAAGTGTAATATGCGGTTTAGTATATATATTGAAGAAGCAGGAACTATCCTACATTCTTTTATGGGGCCTGTGTGGCCGAGTGGTCTAAGGAGCTGGTTTAAATACCACACAATTGATCACTAGCCGATCACTTCTCAGCTAGTGTTCGAGTCCCGTTTGTATTTAACAAAAAGGGGACTTCCCAAACTGTTAGTGATTAGGTTTGTCAGTTACCTGCCCAAGGTCGGTGGTTTCCTCCGGGTACTCCGGTTTCCTCCACCATTAAGACTGACCGCCTTACATTGCCCAGGTGCGTCGATAAAGGGCGTGAAACACCAACACACACACACATTCTTTTATATGGAACATTTTAACTGCCAAGGTTAGGACACAGATTATTGGCAACCACGTTGGGGTAGCTTGGTAATTATTAGGTTGGTGATGTGCCATTTTATATTCGAATTTGATACCCATATCTATATAAAATTTAAAATTTTTGTCCCATGTTTACATCAAATTGATATTTTTTATAAACTATATTTTTGTTAAAACTCTAAGAAATGCAGTTTCGATATGCTAAAATTTGCAACATTGTGAAAAGCAAATGTAATATGAAACATAATTGCATAATTATCAATAGCTAAATTTGATTAAAATAAAGCAATTTGATTGGACGGATGTTTTTTTTCATATTCCAGCATTGTAGCTCCGCTCATTCAAAGATGCCAGAGTGTAGCTAGTATTCCGTATTACAGTGCGGTCCTACGATGAACATCAAACTGATTAGGTCCCTGTGGGGCCTGGTTGGCGAATAGGCCCGCAGCAGAGCCTGGCTTGTCGTCAGAGGCGACTAAGGGTCTAAGGTTTTTTTAGGTCGAGTCAGTGCTCAGCCCACTGAGCGACCAAGTGTGTACTCTAGGTGGCTGAAGAGGGTGGTCCTCGTCCGCGGGGTTGTCGGGAATATAATTCGGAAATCCTGACCGCTTGGCCAATGTGTTTGGAGAGTGCGACGCTTCATGCACCAAAAAGATCCCTTTGTGGACCGCCAAGTAGTGCACCACATAGGCTAAATTTTCTGCCCCTACCCATTTCTCCCCTTTTCCTATGGTGTACCATTAGGTTCAAAAGTATATCATAGCGCTTATGCGATAAATAATACCGCATAGGCGGTACAAAATATTGCATAGGCGATAAAAATTATTGCATAGGCGATAAAAATGTCGCATAATCGATATTATATATCGCATAATCGACATTTTTGTGCAAATTGCGATTGTTCACTTTTCAAGTTGAAGCGTACTGAGTGGTTCAAAAGTAAAATTGTCGCAAGATCGATAATTGGGTATTGGAGAAATACCTGTCAAAGAAGGACAGGAGGTGACGATGGGCGGACTTATGCATATATTGTTACGCCCTCTGGTTTATGTGCATGGTTGAAGATTTTAAGTATTTGTAATTAATATTAATGACCAGCTTTCTACAACATTAACATGAAAGAAGGCCGAAATTACACATAATTTATTGTTAACATTCAAAACAATGCTGGTTTACTAAAGGTTGCATTTATAACCATGGTCTCTTAAGAGGGGATCATTTTTATTTTCTTTGATCTCAGTATGTGAAAACTAGTGTGGTCCTAAGTTCTAATGACAACTTTAAAAAGAAGCCGATAATTTGCAATTTTGAAAATTGACCACGGCTTTTTTTTTTTTTTTTTTTTTTTTTTTTTTTTCAATAAAAAACAGTCCCGTGCGGGGCCCGGGTGGCGAATAGGCCCGCAGCAGAGCCTAGCTTGTCGTAAGAGGCGACTAAGGGTCTTGGGATTCCGACGTCGGGTCAGTGCTCAGCCCACAGAGCGACCAAGTGTGTACCCTAGGTGGCTGAATAGGGTGGCCCTCGTCCGCGGGGGTTGTCAGGTCTATAATACGGAAACCCTGACCGCCGACCATAGTGGGCCAACGTGTGTGGAGAGTGCCACGCTTCATGCACGTAAAAGACCCCTTTGTGGACCGCCCAGTAGTGCACCACATAGGCTAAATTTTCCACCCCTACCCACCTCTCCCCTTTTTCCTGTGGTTCTTCAAAATTTACCGATCCTTTGTGTCCCACCCCCATCCCCATATTTCATTTATCATCATCATTTCATGTTCATTTTATCATCCTTTTCATGTTCATCGCCTGTAAATAACCTATATAGCGTTGCACGGGCGTAAAACACCAACTCACTCAATAAAAAACATGCTCGAAGTTAGTCTTTTGAATAGGTTCTACGGAATTGAATCAAGAAAAACTTTGGGCAGCTGTTCACAAATAACACCCCCACCCCCACCCCTCCCCCCCCAAAAAAATAAAAAAATAAATAAAATTAAATTGAATTAAAAAAAAAAACATTGATGAGATCAAATTTCTACTAAGGGGTGCACATCTACCCAATGTCACAAAGATTGAGTGAAAATAAAAATAAAATTCCATCGAGGGGTTTAGGAGGAAATGCTGATTAGAGATGAGTACCCCCTTGAAGTTAATTGTCCGTTTACCTTCTGTAGGATTATTCAGTCATTCTCAAAATGCATGTACAATTGCTCCAAAACCACATCGCTTACGTTTGTAAAGAAAAATCGTCTTATTTATTTGTGTCCCGATTTTCAAAATCTTTTTATCATTGGAATCCTTGTAAACATCCCTAGCTGTGTTTTTCAATCAGATTTGCAATATCTCCTATCATTTTGGGGGAACTTAAGGATCAAACAGACCAAAAGCGCCTTATGGTTGGAATAAATGTATATAAAAAATATTCAAATATGCATTGAAAGTCCTCCAAAGAATGCATGTGTCAAAAGTCCGCCATGGGCTGCATGTGTTCAAAGCATTTGACAATCCATATTACCGGCAACATTGAACACTGGCAAAATAAACGGCAGTCCCATCGCAAAAACAAGACAATGTTGAGTGAGTAGTTTGATTTTATCAAATCGATAATTATAAATGAACTTACAAATGAATATTTTATACAACTGCTAATTGGTATGCCTCTAAGCTATACTCTGACTAAATTTCAAAAAACTGTATCAATAAAAGGGTTTTTGTTTTCGTTTAAAAGGTTAAGGTGATCAATTTTGCACATTTTCTCTATCAAATATGTTATTTTCTTCCTTTATCCCCCTTATTTTGACATATTCTATATGTAAGTTTATTTTGATTTGACAAGTGACCCCCACCAAAATAACATATAAAAAAGATAATTGAAACATTTGTACAACAGTTACGACGACAGTCATGGCAACAGGTAAAGGCAGTAATCTTAAACTAAATAAATACTTTGTATCAATGTATTTTCGTTTTAATAACTGTAATTTGAAGTGCAAAATTCTCTAACTGTTTACATAAATTTTACAAATAATGTTTATTGCTCTAATTTTGATCAATTTTGGTTACTTGTTATTTTCATTTATTTACTATTCGCTATCTATTTCTACCATAGATGTACCGGTGGCACTACATATACACTTAGATGACACATTACAATATATAGCTAAAAATGGGGAGGAGGCAGTGACTAATGTCCTTCGATTTCTTATCTGTCAAAAACATGGCTGTCGGTGCTAAAATAGACCAGAAGGTCAAACTACTTTACTTGGCTTGTATTAAAATAAAAAATATATGAGAAACTCTGACGCAACCGTTCTTCAGCATCAAAGCTTTACAAAAGTTTCAAATTGGATCGAAGTTGTCAGAAGACTCCTTGTAGTGGCAATGGTCCTTTAAAGGTATAAAAAGTTGTTTTTTTCATGTTTTTGGAATATAAAATGAAACTATTGAAGAAATAGAAAATATGTTGCTTGCTTAAATCTTCAGCTGATTAAGCTTTCCACAAGTCTCTAGTGGATCGAATTTGCCAGATGACTAATGGCCATTTTAAGGTAAAACAAAATGTGGGGTTTTTTTTCGATATTTTTTGTATATAGTATGAAAACTATATTGATAGTTACAGATAGTGAAAAGATGTTGCTTTGTTTAAACCTTCAGCAAATTGAGCTCTAAAGAAGGCTGCATTGGGTCGAATGTGTCAAATGACCCTTTATAAGGGTTACGACTGCATTTAAAAAAATATTTTGGCCTATTGAATATTAAAGATTGCAGAAAAGATTTGCTAAGATTGAACTCTCTATAAAAGTATCCTTTAGGTTGAAGTTATCAGATAATCTTTTATAGGGGTCATAAAACAGTCCCCTTACAGCTTAAGGACTAGATGAGCAATAAAAGCTCCAAGGCCCCCCTTCTAGGTTTCACCTTAAACACTATCTACAACAAATGAAGTCGACATTAGGATGACTAATATTTTTCTTAACCTCTGCTGTCTAAATATTTGCTTATCCATCAAAATGAAATTCAATACATTTAAAACAAGCCCGCCTCCCCCTTCAAAATAAATCCTTGGTCCTTAACTGTAATGGATGCAACTAAAATATTGAAAATGACTTTGTACAACCAGATAATACAAGAGTTAACACTAAAGTATGTTTCGACTTCCAGCAACATCAGAAAAAATAATTCTTTCTTACTTCCACTGTTAATATTCATAAATTTATAAGGATTTTCAGTTTCCGAGATAAAAATGTGTTAAAATACAAATATCAAAAACGGGTATAAAACGGTTAATTTGATTATGCTGTTTATCGATGTTTCAAGGAGTAACCTCTCATCTTCAGCACTTGATTCAAAATATTGGAAGATAAAAAACCAAAAGTATTGAACGAAAAGTACTCAAAACCAAAAAGTTCGAACAGGAAAGCCAAATCCAGCACCAAGGACATAGCCCATGTGCATTACAAGGAAAGAAACATGGTCATGATGGTGTTTCAACTAACATTGCTAAGATATGCAATAAGAATTATCAAATTCACTCCAAAAAACAATGTCAAGGTCAAAAGTCTGGGATGCAACTGTGCTAAGCTATTACTGGGGCATAATATATGCATACAAAGTTTCTTCAACCTAGAACCTATACTTCTTGAGATATGGAGGTCCTCATAAAACCTTAGCAATGCTATTATATGTATAGAAAATTGACAATCACTCAACTGGAGAATCAAGGTCAAGGTCAAATTATGGGGATGCAACTGTGCTAAGCTACTACTGACGTATATGCATATCAAGTTTCATCAACCTAGAACCTATAGTTCTTGACATATGGAGGTGCACGTACAACCTTAACACCGCTATCATATGTATATGTATAGAACATTGCCAAAATCACTTAACTGGAAAATTAAGGTCAAGGTCAAAATATGGGGATGAATTTGTGCAAACCTACTACCGGGGCATATGCATATTAAGTTTCATCAACCTAGAACCTTTAGTTCTTGACATATGGCGGTGCTCATAAAACCTTAACACTGCTATGATATGTATAGAAAATTGTCAGTCACTCAACTGGAAAATCAAGGTCAAGGTGAAAAGATGGGGATGCAACTGTGCTAAGCTACTACTTGGACATATACATGTCAAGTTTCATCAACCTAGGACCTACAGTTCTTAAGATATTGAGGTGCTCAAAAGTTATACCGCCGCCGTTAAAGAAAAATCTATGTCCCGCTCTGCTCGACAGAGACTTAAACCAAGAGCAATGCAGCTACTAAGCCAATGCTTGGGGTACATGCCACGTTTTATCAATATCTTATATCAGGGCATGTATGTACTAAAGCATTTAATAATGTATAAGAAGTTTCCCAACCCCAATGCCCTGCCTTTGAAAATGTTCATATATAAAATGCCTAGGTGTTTTGCATATGACACAAACAGTAACCTTTCCACTGTTCAACCTAATAGTTTTTAAAAAGGTGTTGTTTTTTCAAAATGTGCAGGGGAGGTTTCAGAAATTTAGAAGTGACTCAATTATTAACTGCTGGGGATAAAAGGTGAGATCCATGTAAATTCTGCACGAAATCTGCACAACAATAACAATATGTTCCAATGAAATAGGGGTCCAATCCCCGCACCCCCTTTCCCCTGGACCCGCTACTGGGTGTGTCTTGGTTACTTCGTCAAATTTAACAAATACATTTTACATCATATAATTGTATAAATTTGTGTTTTATACGAACAAACTACGTTAAAAATTTTATAATTTTCGTACAGATTTAAACACCCACGGCATTTTTTTTTAAAAATATGTGGATCCGTCACCGAGTTTAATTAAGGTCGAAAATAAATATAAGAATAAAAACTTCAAAAATTATATTTTTCTAAATAATGTCACATTTGGTGCGCTGCACGTGTCATGTATATTCCAATACTTAACTTTTATTTCAATTTTGGCCCCTAATTACGTAATAGGGGGGGAAGGGGGGATCACAAAAATTAAACACATGTATCGTAATAAAACGGACGCAGACGATAGTAGCTTAACCAGCGTTACTATAATGTATAAAAAAAGTCAAACAGTATCAAGTTCCTGCATGGTTTTATTTTACAATATGATGAAATAATATAATTCCGTTTATTTTCTAGAAGCCTTTTATCTGAAAATTAAACTCATGAAACGAAAGATTTGTATGTCCCATCTACGAAAGTAGAGGGGCATATAGTGTTCGGGTCTGTTCGTCCGTCCGTCCGTCCGTCCGTCCGTCCGTTCGTTCGTCCGTCCGTCCCAAATCCACATATTTCCAAATTCCCACTTACTGACAAATGTCAAATCAATGATATTGGTATAGTATGTGCACCTAGTGATCCTAAGCACAATGCATGCTTCGGATGCTGGATGTGACCTATATTTTCCGCATGAATGATCACATACAAATAAATTGTCAAAGTCTATTCCCACTTACTGACAATTGCCACATCAACCATATTGGTATGGTATGTGCACATAGTGATGCTTAGCACAGTGCATGCTTCGGATGCTGGCTGTGACCTATATTTTTTGCATGAATGAACACTTATAGAAAAATGGTTAAAGTCCAATCCTTCTTACTGACAAGTGCCACATCAACCATATGTGGTCTTCAAAATTAACTGATCCTTTGTTTTTTCCGCCCCCCCCCCCCCCTATTTCATTTATCATCATTATTTCATGTTCACTTCTATCATCCACTTCATGTCCAGCGCCTTCAAATAACCTATATATAGCGTTTCAGGGGCGTAAAACACCATCTCACTCACTCACTCAAACTGATAAGCAAACGTATGACCTCAACCAAGCTATCTTCTGTTAACAGAATTATTCAAACATAGAAAATTGAAAAGAATTTGGCAAGTTCAATTAAAAAAAAATAGAACAGTTTCACAGTCTGTGGACATCTACATTACTCTTTAATTCTGAAATATGTAAAAGGCGGGAAAATGGATATATGCAAAAATGGCAACGTTAGCAGTGCTCTCATTAAAACAGAGAAACAGAAAGGCAAGTCAGGTACCGAAACCTCACACTTAATAAGTAGGTGATTGAGGAAATTGGTGTTTTAAACCCTTGGAACAATATTTACGCAGGTTATATAACATGACATGATGATGAGAAAGATGGGCTTATGAATGGGGCGGAAAACACAGGAACAATAAATTAAGAGGACCACAGGAAACGAGAGCTGGGTAGCGGCGGAAAATTTATGCACTTTTTGTCATTTCATGAAGGGATCATTTTTTGACCTGCACCCCGTTGTCTCCTTGATCGGCTTTTGGATCAAAGTTATAAGAAAATACGTCTCATCCGGCCTTTAAAAAGTTTTGTTCTTCCAATATCAGCCTTTAGTAGCAAAATTCTTAATTATGTCCGATGAAATTAAATGATTCGTGATTTTTTCATTTAGTTTGTGACAGTTTGTTGTACTGAGATTATTACCTCTTTATCTCTATTGTTTCTCACAACTTTTATTGTGTTTTGTGTTACTTGACCCTCAGATCGCAATGGAAGAGGGAGGTCTAGCGCCATTAAACCTGGTTGAACCAACCATTTCTTTTGACATGCCTGTTCCAAGTCAGGACCATTTCGATCTTCTATTTCTCTGGTATGTCTTTGCCTTCTTTTGTCTTTTATTCTAGGATATATGAGATTGGTCATCCAAGTTCGGTAATTTTGTTGTTACCTTTATTTGCTGCGACCTTTTCGCTTCCCGGGCCCTACACGGGCGTGAGTTGGTGTTTTACCCCCGTGCAACGCTATATAGGTTATTAACAGGCGATGAACATGCACAGAATGATAATTGAAATATGGTATGGGATGAGAAAAAAAGGAACGGTAAATTTTGAAAAACCCCAGGAAAAGGGGAGAGGTGGTAGGGGCAGACAATTTAGCCTATGTGGTGCGAGAAATTGGCAATATTTTACTAAATAAAAAGACCTTTTTGGACAAGAAGGCTTGTTATGGAAGTTACGATTACAAGTGTTTGCACTGAATGTTTATTCGTTTGTGATTTCAGATAGAAGCAAAGGTGTACCAAAGGGGTCTCCCATGCGGGGCCCGGGAGGCGAATAGGCTTGCAGCAGCGCTAAGCTTGTCGGTAAAAGTCCACTAAAGAGCGCTCAGAAACCTGACATCGGGGTCAGGCCGCTTTGCCCACAAAGCGACTGGGATGTGTGCCCCAGGTGGTTGAATGGGGTAGCCCTGACATCGAGAGATGCGGGGTCGTCAGGCGATAATGCGGAAAACCTGACCGCAAACCATAGTGGTGCACCGTGTTGGGAAAAATGTCACGTTCCTCGCACGTTAAAGAACCCTGCTGCAGGTCTCGGTAAGAGTAGGACCCGTAGGATCCCCATGCAGGAGGCAAAATTTTCCGTCCCTACCCATCACTCCCTTTTCCAGTGGCAGTCAAAACTCTCCTACCCGATTGGCCTTGTGTCCCTATTTCCTCCACTTCATCATCATTTCATGTTCATTATACCCCCACTCGTAAGAGAGGGGGCTATATTGCAATCACCTTGTCCGTCCGTCCGTCCGTCTCTCCGTCTGTCCGTCCGGTTCAATATCTCTGCTTCTACTGGATGGATTGGTTTCAAATTTGGTACACAGCTTCAGCATGAGAAGTTATACTATGCCTACCCTTTCCAGGTCACTCCATCATCTACTTCCTGTTTTCCAAGCCGACTTAGACTTTTTTAGGGAAAAAAAATTGAAATGTGAAATTTTTCGTAACAGATTTCTCAGTTTCTACTGGATGAATTGGTTTCAAATTTGGTACACAGCTTCAGCATGATTAGTTATACCGTGCCTCCCCTTTCCAGGTCAGTCCATCATCTACTTCCTGTTTTCCGAGCTGACTTAGACTTTTTATGGGTCAAAAATAGACAATTTTTGGTAACAGATTTCTCGGCTTCTAGAGAAGGGATTGATTTCAAATTTGGTATACAGCTTTAGCATGATGAGTTGTACCGTGCCTCCCCTTTCCAGGTCAGTCGGTCATCTACTTCCTGTTTTCTGAATGGCCAAGTGGGGGTATGCTTAGCACGACTTAGTGCAACCCCTTGTTGTATCACCATTTTCATGTTCATCTCCCGGATATAGCCGAAATCGTGCTGCTTGGGAGTTAAGCAATAACTAACTAACTAACTAACCAAATGGGTAATCAGTATCATAAAACCGTAAAGACAAAGACAAAACCGGCAGACAAAAAATCATCAAAATAAAACAAACCACATAACAACATAAAACACACACACACACATAACAACAAAACCACATTCAGGAACGCGATTTCAAGTCGAAACGAGAGTGAACTCAGGTCCTCCGGAAGAAAGCAGTTCCTGCTTGTTATGTTTCAAACCAATTGAAATAAGATTTTGAAATCAATACCAAGATTCCGAGCTGCATCTTATTGGAATCGTTAAACTGAGCTCCGAAACAAAACAAGACAAATATCTACGACTAACAATCTCTTTTGACACAAATAAACTGCTAGAAATGTCTTTTTAACGCTAGAAAAAACACCCGAATAAGACTTATCGTGTATATTTCAACAGTGTTCCGTATATTCAAACCTAGCAGTGGTGCGGAAAACCTGACCGAAAACCATAGTGGTAATCTGTGTTGGGAAAAATATCACATTCCTCGCACGTTAAAGAACCCTGCTGCAGGTCCCGGTAAGAATAGGACTCGAATGATCCCCATTCAGGTGACTATTCTCCTTCCTACCGGCACTCCAATTTGAAGTGGCAGTTGAAATGGCATTGTGTCCCCCATTCTTCCAATTCATAATCATTTCTCGTGTTCATCTCCTTGATATAGCTGAAATCACTAGTTGTAAAAATTTATATTTTTATCCACTCTACCATACATTCATCCTCGGAACCCAGGGGTTCTTCTCTCGCTAACTTATTTGCCATACATTGGTATTCATGGATTTCATAAAATGATCAAAACAAGACAACACAAAGATATATCCAACAACAAATACATGTACGTATATTTGCTTCGAATCTGGATGTAATATGATATGGATGAGGTTTAAACACTGCCGCACGGCGGAATTCCAAGTTTTTGATAGAAAATGTTTACAAATTAATTTTGATTCAAGATCAAATAGATGCTTTAATCTTTTTAAGGATACTATAATGGAATAAAACGCTACACATGTAAGATGGTTTACAACTTCACATAATTTATAGAAGTAGACACATATTACAATTCACATATCATATATAAGTCTATTCACTAAATATAATGATTAAAACTTGCATTTATAACCTGCAACCAGAGAACAACTGCATGAACATGATACATGTAAAATACAACTTAATACACAAAAAAATAATTAAGATGTGGATCACCCGTTTAGGACTACAGACATTTGATCTAACAGATGAAGAACAGAACCAAGGAAAAGGGGCAAATGCTGTTTCAAGTATGGTTCACAACTTTTTCTATAGACATGGTCACGGAGAAACTGACTGTCAAGTCCATTTTGATAAATGCATAGGAGAGAACAAGAATAATATTAAGCTTTGGTATGGACTCTGGGGATTTATAACAGGTATAAGCTAAGAATTACATAAAATAAAATATATAAAATTTACTATACTTTTACAACTTTGACAGTATTATCCAAAACTTATAAATAATGGCAGTAATTAAATAATACATTTTTCGTTGGAGAAGTGAAGAGGCACCAATGGACCAATTCAAGTGTAAAAAGTCCAAAAGGGCAACGACGAAACCGGAAAACATGAACAAAAACAGCACGAAGAAACACAAAATCAACCGAATGGACATCAACAACGCGAACTTCAGTCGTAACAAGAGTGAACTCAGGTGCTCACCCGTCGTGTTGCTTATTTCCAATTCAGTGTGTCAAATCCGGTAAAGGAAGACAAAACAAATATCTGGGTCATTCTCAAAAATGTAAAGGCAAACTTGAATATTAGAACTGCTTACAGAAAGTTTGTAATTTATTTATTGTTATCCTATATCATTTCTGTAAGCAAAACAAGCAAAGCGTAAAAATCAAATCGAATATATTTTGAATTTTTTTGAGTCATTGTCCATCAGGGTTGATATAGCTGTCCTTGATGTTACCACATAAAAAACGTTGCAATGAAAGAAAGCTTTAATCGTTTATTTTTAAATTCATGTAAAACTTGCCACATAGGGACAGAACAACTACTTTGCAAGCGTCAGAAATAAAGGTTTGCTCAAAAATTTATTTTTAAGAGCATCATAAGAAAATGATTTCAAACAGTTCAGCAAACAGTTCAAAACTAACTAACATATCAAATGCAATATATGACATTTCACTTCTTCATTGACATTATGATGAACAATGAGGTTAACTAGTTTCAGTTGCAAAATATCATTGTTCAGAGGGTTATGTATTAGGCAACAATTGAGCAGACTGGTAACATCAGGGACAATGCGTTACATCACGGACAACTAATAGCAATAATTACAGACTTCTTGACAATAAATGTTTATTTTAATGTAATAAATAACATGTTTTGGAGCAATATCTGATAAATTATGTAGGTGGACTATCTTTATCATTAAACATCACATTTTATGACTGGTTTAACTTCACTATGTTACCGGCTATTTGTTTCTGATGTTACCACTATTTTAGCAACAAATACAAGAATTTTTTCCCCAAAGTATTGACACAATTGCGTTTCGATATCTTTGGTTGTTGTATAAAACTATTAAAAGCCATTTTCTAACTAACTGAATGCAAAACAAGATGGTTTGTGGTATCTTTACAAACATGTCCTGTATGTTACCAAAAATGTCTCAGCTGTTACTGTCAAAATGTCCCTCCTGTTACCGATTCTCAAGTTGAAATATTATATTTAAACCATGAACTCTGAGAGAGAAAATATATTTATAACACTCTATATGGCTAATATCAGTGATTAGAGCAATTTTAGCGCTTTTAAATCGGAAGCCATATTCAAAAATCTTTTTCTCTGAAACAACTGTACCAATTTACTGAAACTTGACAGAAAGGATACCTAACATGTTGGCTACAAACGATCCTCATTTAAAATTAATCAGATAAAACATGACCGTCATTGCTAAAAATAGTACAGGGGGGTAATACAGCAGTTTTTTGCAAATAGCTCAAAAATGGTGACAGATATTAAAATTCTGGTTATGGTTAAAGTCATCAGCACATCAAGATCTACATGTTTCGAAATTTTGAAGAAATTCCAACGAACCGTGTGACAGTTATTGCCCCTTTTCTTAATTTTTTTCTGCTTTTTGCACCTATTTTGTCTTATATCTCAAGAATGATAATAGATATTGAAGAAATTTTAATTGCAAATTGTTCAGCTAATTAAGCTCTACAAAATTGTCCATCTGTCGAAATTGTCAGATGACCCTTATAGGAGTTTTGGCCCTTTAAAGGCAAAAAATAATGGACGTCGTCTGTAAACAATTTCAAAAATCTATTTCTCTGAAACTACGAAACCAACGAAACGTTAAAGAACCCTGCTTCAGGTTTCGGTAAGAGTAGGACCCGTAGGATCCCTATGCAGGAGGCAAAATTTCCCGTCCCTACCCATCACTCCTTTTTCCAGTGACAGTCAAAACTCTCCTACCCTATTGGCCTTGTGGCCCCATTTCCCCCAATTCATCATCATTTCATGTTCATTGTATCACCACTTTCTTGTTCATCTCCTGGATATAGCCGAAATCGGAATGCTTAGGAGTAAAGCAATAACTAATTAACTACTGCATCTGCTGCTTGAGAATCGAATTGCCAGCTGGGATCTCTCGGCCAGGAACGGAAGATACAAGCTAACGATCAGATGGCATAACAAAAGATAATTCAACAGCCAGCCAAACTAGACAGCTCAGACGGAAGAGGTCTTCGAAGGCTAGGACGGAGAGAAACAACCGACGCCTCCAAGCCTATATCGCTCGGAAGAAACAGGAGGACGACAAAGTCGACTCAGTTACCAGCGACCTAGAAATGACCCCGTTGAAGTAAACAGTACGAACGACACACAAGTTATACCCTTTGAATCTGGTGATCCAATTCAACAACAACCTGAAAAATCAGATGAGTTGGAAAACACCGCTCAACCTCCAGGCGACACGGACGTTGTGGATAGCCCAGATGTCCGGAAAGCCGAGATAGAAAGAATTAAGAAGATGCCAAAAAGAAAAAAGAATCTGCAACAAGAACAGAGAATAATACCGTCTCCTGTTAAGATTCAGACTAAGAGAAAGTATAATTTGAAGAAAGTTACATTGGATACACCGCAACGTACTTACATCTTTGAAGTAACAGACAGGGAAAGCTACCTTCTTGTATTTGAAACAACAACAGAGGCATACAAAGAAGTGTTGAAGAGTAAAAATGAAGATTTGTACAATGAGATACAACGTAGCCACGAGCACTGGTATGACGTAAGACACCCTAACACTAAGGAGAGATGTGCAGGGATTGAAAAGACAGCAAAGAAATACAGCCTAAAAATCCAAGAACTGAAATTTAAAAATAAATCTGAAAGTTTTTGTAATTAAAGAGCGAAATAAGCCCCAGGCCCAAACCCCATCCTTTGTTATGTCGCCTGCAACGTGTTGCAGAAGCGACATATAGGGGTTACTTTGGCACTATCCGTCGTCTTGCGTCGTCCTGCGGCGTCACAAAAATTTCCGTCGCAGTTTTCTAGGCTACTACATGTCACAGCCTCTTGATATTTGGTATGTAGCTTCATGGCATAGTACTATAAGGTGTAAAGCGATTTTATGCCCGAAAAATAACTACTTCCTGTTTGACGAATACTTAATGTTTTATACATAATGGACATAGATGCCAAATTTTCGTCGCAGTTTTCCAGGCAACTACATGCCACAGCCTCTTGATATTTGGTATGTAGCTTCATCGCATAGTACTATAAAGTGTAAAGCGATTTTATGCCAGAAAAATAACTACTTCCTGTTTGACGAATACTTAATGTTTTATTATATAATGGACATAGATTCCAAATTTTCGTCGCAGTTTTCCAAGCAACTACATGCCACAGCCTCTTGATATTTGGTATGTAGCTTCATCTCATAGTACTATAAGGTGTAAAGTGATTTTATGCCCGAAAAATAACTACTTCCTGTTTGACGAATACTTGACGTTTTATATATAATGGACATAGATACCAAATTTTCGTCAGTTTTCTAGGTAACTACATGCCACAGCCTCTTGATATTTGATATGTAGCTTCATCGCATAGTACTATAAGGTGTAAAAGGATTTTATGCCCGAAAAATAACTACTTCCTGTTTGACGAATACTTAACGTTTTATATATAATGGACATAGATACCAAATTTTCATCCCACTTTTCCAGGCTACTACATGTCACAGCCTCTTGATATTTGGTATGTAGCTTCATCGCATAGTACTATAAGGTGTAAGGCAATTTTATAGCTGAAAATTAAATACTGCCTGTTTGACGAACAAACATAGATACGCAGGCGACATATGCCTTCCGGGGAAGGCTCCATCTAGTTAAGTTAGTAATTTAAAGCCCCAATTACCCGAAATGCCATAGAAAGAAAAAAAAAAAAAAAAAACCTTTTCTCCTGCTTGCTTCGTTGAAGGCTGCAAGTGTTTTTATTGTAAATTACCGTTTGCTATGTGAGCTGTGTCGTGTACAATTAAATCTACATCTCATTTTTTTTTTTATAAAAACTTAAACTAAAAATTTACACACGGAACTTTTGAAATAAAATAACCACATGGACAAAAAAACAACATTTTTATTGATAATTTATTTGAAAGCTTGTACTTATGCAGGATCCATACATTTATTTCTGCAGGGATCTCTACAACATTTCCTATTTCCGGAACAATCCTGGTCTCCTCGGCAGTCGTTAAGATGGAGCATTAAAGTACAGGCAACCAGTCCGTATGATGGTTGAGAAGGACAACTACCAGGCTTTACGACTTCAACTAGTAATAAAAAATAGAAATCGGTAAATGAAAAATCAATGGTCCGCCATATTTACTTCAAATTTCAATTAACAATTTATATTTTTTTTTAATAATAAAGTAAACAAATCCAAAAAAATCCTAATGGAATAAACACTGGCTTAAAATTTATTGAGCAACAAATTTCTTTGAATTTAGTCTTTTACTAGTAGTGTATTAAAAATATTGACTTAATAGATTTTTACTTTAAAATGTTATTTGCATTTTTACACTTTTGTCTCTTTTTGTACATTGCGTCAATTAATCGAATCGATCGGTTATGTGATTTGTGTAAGGATAAATTATCACATGATTAAATAATTATAAGTTGTTGTTTTTTATTTTAAATCGATATAGTGTTGATAATTTTTTCTCAGCTTTCTGTCAGTAGCTTCAATTATTATCAAGAGATTTCCTTTCTTCTCGTTTTTCTTGTTTCATGTTTTCTATTGTTAATATGAACTTTTATCATTTTTTATTGTATTAGTTTTGTAATATAAATATGCGAAAGGTTGGGCCCTAAAACACAAGTTGAGCCCCGCCACCTTTTACATGTGCATGTCCAAAGCATAAATCTTGGTCATAGTTTATGTTTCTACTTGTCTTTTTGTAATTTCTTCCTTGTCAATAAAGGGCTTTTCTTTGACATTTTAGATTGATTTTCAATTATTCGCATTATATTTCTAACATCAAAGTTTTAAATTATTCGTTTAAATTTAAAAATTGTCTAAACCCTAAGGTTCTTCCTACCCCAGACATAGGTTGATTATCTTAGTAATAATTTGGTTCCCCAGTTTGGTATATTTTGGTTATACTGATACTCTTCATAATCATATAGTGTTTGGCATTTTCAATATTTTTGGTAGAGCGCCTCTGATGAGTCTTGAATAGACGAAACGCGCGTCAGGCGTAGCAAAATTAATTGTCTGGAACTTTGTTGTCATTTGTATTTTAATTCAGGGTCCTTTGAAAAGTCGTTAGTTTGGCCCGAAGGCTTTTGAAAACATAAAGTAAAAATTCGTGACATACAAGAACAGATTCTAGGTCCCACGCCCGTTGAGTGTGAAAAATCTAAGTCGGCTCCTTAAACAGGAAGTAGATGAGCGAAATATCTAAAAACGCACCACACCATATAATACCCGTACTTGAAGCTGAAAACCATATATCAAAAGCCTATGAATAATAGTTGCTGAGAAATCTATTACGAAAAAAAAATGTAATGCACGGACCTAATTCTATGTCCCCACTCTGCATTGCGGCGAGGGACAAAAACAGACGAACTACACTATTGTTGGGACCTTTGGTCTCTAATAATTTGAGTTACCATCTGATCTGCATTCACATATCGTACATCCGTTTTCGTCTCGTTTAAATCCATTTGGACAGAACATCCTACACTGGCCTGGGTGGCAAGCTGAAAAAGTGAGTAAGTTGGTGTTTTAAGCCCTTGCAAAGTTATATAGATTACCCAAAGGCGATGAACATGAAATAGATGATAAAATGAATATGAAATGATGACAACATGTAAACTTGCTATCTGAACAAATTGTTCTGGAAAATAAATGGTATCTTTGAAACAAACCATTAAACTTGAAGGGGGTAATGTTTTGGGGTTTTTTGTCAGAACGTTTTGATCTTTTTTAGCATTATATAATATAGCAGATATCTAAGTCCAGATTTTTTTTCTTGCTGGCTGCTGCCAAATTATTTTTTTCATCAATGAAAAAAAAAACAAGCCCCCCTTCAAGTTGAATGGTCCGTCCCTTATTCTGTATAAAACCATTTTATCATTAACAGAGTAATGTTTACATATGTTCATTCATGATATGCAACGTTTTGACTAACATTTATCAAGCCGTTGGCAATCTCTATTAAATACAAGTACATGTAAATACAACAGGTGATACCTATTTTAACATGATACATTTTACTAAATTAAAAACACAGCAAATATGATAGATACTCGAAATATCACGTGTCATATTGTGTACATGCACATGTACCACATGCTACATTAACCCGGAAAGTCTATCAATCAAATATAATATGAATTCATCAAATATCTAAGCACGCAGAAATAACTTTTTTTTAGTCGTATATATTTGCTTTTAATGGTCATGTGATATCAGATTGAAATTATTTTTATAATAAAATATATGTTGTTAGAAAGTATATTCTTTATTGCATATTCAAATAAAAACATAAGAAGATACATTGTACACCGTGAAATTTTGTTTACGTGAAATTCACGTGAAATATATTTAACATGAAATTCACGTTAATATCATTTGAAAGTCACTTTAATTTCACGTTAACTTTGTAACGGGACGGCCACAGCGCGAGGCTTCGGTTTCCGTTGTAACGCTGCCAAAACGACTTGGTTTAAAACCAAAAAAACCACGATCATCATGAATCGTTTTTCGTTATCTGGTTGATCCTGCCAGTAGTCATATGCTTGTCTCAAAGATTAAGCCATGCATGAAAATTCTTAAAATTGAGAAATTTTCCTAAATAATTATAGAATTGCATGAAAGATAAATAATAAAAATGTAGAGAACATTTTCCATATGAGCTATACGTTAAATGCCTCGTTTAACGTGACATTCGCGTTAATTTCATGTGAATTTCACGTGAGCAAAATTTCCCAGCTGTGTAATGTAATAACCGAACTTACGTCTATCCCGACATGAACACACATCACATCCATTGTCATCAGTCTTAAAGCCGTGCGGGCAGTACATAGCACACATGTATGGTGAACAGTAGCTGTAGGCTGAAAATTATGATAAAGATATGGATCATCGATTGTTTGACTGTGTGACTATATCGGTAGTAGAAACCATTCCTAGCAGATGAAAGTTGAAAGAACTTTAGATATGGGCTTGGAGTCTTTATTCGGGAAACAAGATTTTGCATTTATAGTCATGTTTTAAAGTTTTGACACAAAGAGAACGGTGTGGTAAAAATTAAACCGTCTAGCTATTTCGACTGCAAATTGAGCGTTTTCATTTGTCAGTTCTTTTTAATTGTATGCAAAAGACTGCAAATCTACCAAATCGCGTTTCTTCATTTTCAAAATTATCATTTTGGATGATTACTAATAAGGTATTAAAAACGCCCCAAAGTGATAAAGCCAGTTATCAAATTCAAATTCTTTATTTAAACCAATTATGGTGCCCAGATGGGCAGATCAATTACAATATAATCATTCATAACATAATATAAATATACATGAATAAACTGAAAGGGTTAATAAAAGATTCATTTTAGTATAATTGTTTTGATTTATATACATATAGAAAAGATAGACGCTCGACATAGACAAATGAGAATTTCAAACAGAAAAAAAAGCAAATTAAATTATCACATGTTACAAGACAGGTGAGGTTGAACATATTTATTACATATTTATTACATATTTATTACAAGGGACACACTGTGATCCTACAATAAGGGGAGACAGCTCTATTTATCTTAAGACCTTAAGATCCAATTGCGGAACGTGTGGCTGAAGAATTTGATTATCATAGTAAGGTGGGTTCACGTAAAAAAAAGATAGGGAAATGTTTGTGTTTCTAAGCAATAATTTAAATCACACAAATTCGAATATATAATATTATTTAAAATTGTTACATGTAAATTTGACCCAATCAAATAAATATCATTTATAAAGCGGTCCATCCAAATTAATTTTACGTTTACATGCGGCAAGATTTGTTTATCGTGGACAAATGTATCTACAAAACTTACGTTGAGGTCTTGGTGGAGCACATTTGCAGATATCACATCCGTTTGAGTCTTGGTCCCAACCGAACGGACAGTACATCATACACATAACCGGTCGACATAGACCTAAAAATGTATAATTGTCGATACTTTACATGTAAAAACATTAAACAAAGGTTAATTGGTATTGAATATAGTAACTTTAACTGCAGCTAACTAGTGCAAATCGGTAATAAACATATTTTCGTATTTTATTTCAACTTCTATTGTAAAACAAAACACATAATAAAAGAATTGTCATGCAATTAGCAATATCGCGTTGTTGATTGCAGTTGTTTTTGTATTTCTGTGTTTTATATTGTCTGGGGTTTTTATTTCGTCCTGTTCTCGTTGGTGTTAACTTTTTTTTTCTGCCCTTTCGGACGATATTCGGATGCCCAATTGGTACCTCTGCTTCTTTCTCGCGTCTGAAAGAAGAGAAGGTGGAACCCGGGTTCTCTGAAAGGGTAAGCATTGTTTGTAACACGTCCCATCCATCTGTTGCATAAATGCACGAGACGTAAAGTTTTACCAGAATTACCACGTTACAGATCGAACATCTTTTGGAAACTTCTAAAACTTCAGTACTTACCGGGTTGAGACCTTGCCTGCAAACAAAAAATATTCGACATATAAAGGTTATAACAAAATTACCGAAATTGGAGGATCAATCTCAAATATCCATAATAATGGCCCTGTCACACTATAACGTTTTAGCCAACGTGTGCCGAACGTTCGAATAATTTTCTAAAACGTTGGAACACGTTGGAAGTCGCTGTAAAATATTTCAAAAAATATCTCGGTAAACGACCACAAAGCGTCAGACTAACTACCTGCAACGCACGAGAAACTTATTCAAAACTTATCTATAGCGTTTGTCCGGCGTACTTGACGTTTGCCTAGCGCATGTGTGACGACTGCAGAACGCATTCATTGCGTTAGTCTAACTTGTAATTTTTTCTCTCGGTGGGGAGACCTAAGATTTTTGTTCTTTTCTTTAGTATTATTTCCAGTAGCCCAAATAGATCTATTATCTGGCTTAAATGTATTGCTGGATTAATTAATAATTATAGATACATCGTGTGAATTTTGTTTCGTTATAAAAAATATTGGTTTTCAGCGTTCCGGTAATATGAATGTATAATTATTCTAAAGACGTTTTTAAACCTATAGTGATGATTTTTACACTCTAAAAGAATAAAATATATAGTAGATTTTATATTTTGATATGTCAAAAATATACAGAGAGTCATGCATGCGCTTGTTAACAAACTCTCAAAATCTCAAATTAGTATATACATGTAAGAAATACCGGTATGTAGAGTTTGCCTAGCATCCTTTTTATAGCACTTGACTAATGATGTCCTTAATAGAGAAAAACGCGTGTGCTTATTGAATATTAAAAATACACATTATTTCAAATGAGTATTAAAGTTAGACTGTCGTTACTCTTTGTATTTGAGTATTTTTCTACCAAAGACATGTCCACCGAAAACACGACAGGTGTATTACAATTTGGAAGAATTACTTTCAATTCCAGACCATCTAAGTTGTCTTTGTTATATTCAAGATCTTTTTGGCTTTGTTCTTTGTTTTTGTTTTTTTTTTTTTTGTAAAAAGATTTTTTCAGGTTTGAATTAGTATTTGAAGCTTTTGAAATTGACTTTCTCCCTTGTAATTCAATCTAACTTATAACATTCTTGGGCTGATACGCTATTCGTTCGTTACAATGACGCTCTGTGCGCTCTGTACACGTTTTAGACACGTTGAATAGGTTTCTTGGTCGTTAGACTGACGCTAGACGTGCGCTGCATTATCGCTAGACACGTTCGTTTCCATTTATCTTAGCGTTCGTCAAACGCATTTCAACGTGCGCACAACGACCACATAGCGTACATCAGCGTGTGAATAACGTCCTTCTAACTAATGCCTAGCGTTCGAATAATTTATTTCTAACACGTTGGCGAACGTCGGAAATTTTAAGCATGTTGAAAAATTTGCGACGCACTCGGCGTTCATCAACGCACGCTGACGTTCGATAACGTGTTTGTAGCGTGTTCATAACGTGTACAAAACTTACGCAACGCACACCAGCGTGTTGAAAATATATTCTAAAACGTCGGCACACGTTGGCTAAAACGTTATAGTGTGACAGGGCCATAAAAGACAAAGCCGGAAAGTCATACCGAAGAAATTGAAGATCGTTATGGTGCTGACTTGGTACAGGCATTTCAAAAGAAATGATAGGTTAAACTATATTTTTTTTCTTTTATGGCAAAAATAAAATAAAATAAAATGTCAACTTACTTTAAAGAACATTAATTCAAATCACGAACCTTTGCAGTTTTTAGAGAGTCAATACTTACTTTTAATAAACGTCCACAATAGTTCTTACATGGTTCAGGCATATACGGTTAATAGTTAGCTGAACTATTGCACAAAACTCCAAAACACAATGAACGATGTTGTGTTTAGAAAAATACTTTGTACAAAATAAAAAAAGAAGTTGTCTCTAACTTGTTCCTGCTGTGTTTAATTATTTTTTAGCAATTAGATTACTGTAAATTTAAAATTCATTTTAAATCTTACCTCAGTTCCAATAAATGCAAATGCAAAAACGCATAGAGCTTGAGGAATCATCCTATGCTATTAAAATGAAAGTACCAAACCATTGAGGATCTGCTGTTTTTATAAGGTCAAATGCAAACAGATGGCACACGATGAATTAATTATTAATAAATAAACTGTGATATATTTACCTTAAATGTGCCATCGGCAAGTGTCCAAAATGGAACAAAGAATAAATTAATAGTTGGCGTTTTTGTGCTCTTGTACAGGAATCGGATCAGCGGTACATGAATTTTTTATCTATCATTTTTCGGCAAGCGCAGCAAAGCCTTTTGTAGTCTAGAGAATATTAGAGGTTATCGCCTAATTCCCCCGTCACTTCAGTCAAAAATCACTGCACAATTTTATGACCTCTTGTGACCTCGCGGTGACCTTTTATGACCCCAGTCCTCTAAATTACAACCATTAAAAATACATACTATACCACTGTGCATTACAAAATCACAATGCGTATTACATAGCCTTAATACATCTTATTTTGTTCTCTTAAATAAAATTCGCTTGAACTGATTTTACAAAATAGTTAATGAATTTGGCGTAGAAAAAACAATTAGTGACCATAAATTGTATTTGATAAACCATGGTAACCAAAATTTGACAATTTGTATCAAAATTATCGATGAAATTATTGAAAGTATCTAGCAGTGGGATTATCTGGTACTACTTTAGGTCGACAATGGAAGGTGTTTTCGCGACTTTGTTTTAGTCTAGACGCAATAATTTTCCTGCTTCTGGTCTGGAATTATGCTTTATATTCTATATTTCTTTTCAATATACGTTTATACGAAACACAATATGAAGATTGCATTTTGATCAATTGATTATGATAACGAGAACTCCTCTGAAATAGAATATTCTTTGTTTTGCAGTTCTAAATTTGAAAGGTACTCTTTCAAAATTCTAAATGCAGCATGCAAAATTTGATTTTGTTCAATTCTAGAAATGTTGGACTACATTTATTTGATTTCTAATGGCTAGCAGCTGTAATTACATCCGAAAAGGTTATACCACTGTTCGTTACTTGTTGCAAAATAATAGTTTTGATAAAAGATATAAATAATTGCATAATGATGCTTGTTTATCGTAATGCCTTTAATGTATATTTCCATTATCAACAAAACATATAAAATGGAAAAAGGCATGATTTAACGCAATTCTGATTAATTGAAGTTCTGATATAAGATTCCTCCGTAGAAGGTGAGATCTAATTAATGGTATGTTCTCTGTCATGTCTGTCTTTATTTAAGGAGTATTTGATACATGTAGGATGTAACAGAAAAACCTCAAAATCGCTTCAATATCTCACTTTGGAACAGACAATAAAACCAATTTCAACGTATGGAGTAAATTAGTACAGTCTAATATCTAGTGGTATTATCTCCCCTGCGGAAAAAAAGCTAATGTGTTTTTAAATTTTTAACGATGACAACAACGATGGCGACAGCATGTAAACAATCTTCAACTTTCATTTATTGCGCATGGACCTGACTATACTATCATATACGTTGGACATGTCATGTTATTAAACAATCTTTTCTGTTGCGTAAACAGTTGTTTATAAGGTCAACAAAAGTGCATATTTTAACAAATCGAGTGAAACTTGCTGGACGTTGGAAAAAAATAAAATGTCAACTCAACCTTTAAAAAATCACACAAGGCGTAATACCTGCAGTACATTCTCGAACTTTGTGGGAATGTTAGGTTATTACCTTTTCTTACGACAGATATTAGTTTGGAAATTATATTTTACTGTTATCACTTAACGATCCATTTGAATTCAATGTGTAACTATGAAAAACTTTCAAGGGACACAACCAAGTTCTATCTTTCATTAAGAATAAACATGATAATAGGGAGGCATTCCTATTTTTAAAACGGATGACCGAAGATTGAATTAGACATTTAATCCAATACAATGCAAATTCACATGTTGTTGATCCCAATTTACGGACACCGGTCAAAAAGGTAAACATGTACTATGACGTAATTTAATTCAACATACTTTAAAGAGAAGGTTGTCAAGATGGACTAGAAAAATAGGTCTTTTTCTTAATTTCATTTTGGCTTAACCTCTTGCAGTACATGTCTGAAAATTTGCAGATGGGAAGGTATACATTTAAACAAATAGTGTGATTTTTTTCAATGTTTTAAATAAAAGTTAAAGTTGTGCGATCCATTTCATTTTGCACCGTATGCATTCATAAATATCCACATAAAACCATGCATAAAAATGCGATCTGTTACTTTTAAAAACTCTTTTTAATTCTAAAAAGTTTATTTAATCAGCATAACTTAAAATTGGAAGAAATTTTGTACTAAAAAGAACTTTTGATTCACTTGACAACCAGGATAAACATTCGAATTGACTTTCCTATCTTTTCCGATGAAGAGCTTACATTCTATTGTTAAAATACCACCGGTTTTCGGACTGAGTAGGGGTGATGTCAGAGACCAGTCTAATAGAAGTGATTAACACTTGGGAGGCTTCACGTGTAAGCGAGCATACAGTCATATACAAAAACCAATCGCAAACAATTGCGTTTGCTTAACTCCCAAGCAGCACGATTTTGGCTATATCCGGGAGACGAACATGAAAAGGGTGACACAATGAAAATGAAATGATGAAGTGAGGAAATGGGGACAGAAGGCCAATCGGGGTGAAGGGTTTTAACTGCCACTTGAAAAAGGAGTTATGAGTAGTGAGGGGCAATTTAGCCTGCTGCAATGGGATCCTACAGACCTGCAGCAGGGTTCTTTAACATGCAAGAAGCGTTGCATTTCTTTCAACACGGTTCACCACTTTAGTTTGCATTCAGGTTTTCCGCATTATAGCATGACGACATTGGCATTCATTAAGACCGGGCTGCCCCATTCAACCACCTGGGGCAAACATCCCAATCGCTTTGTAGGCAGAGCGGCCCGACCCAATGTCACGGTTCTGAGCGCTCTATCATGTCTATTGTGGACTTTACCGACTAGCTTTGCGCTGCTGCAGGCCTATTTGTCACCCAGAACCCTTACGGGTTGAGATATATGATAGAAGCAGCAATATTTGAAAGGGGCCGATTTTAGTCTCAAATCCAAAAACAACAAAGTAGCAAGAATTCGACACTGACACAAAACACGACCAAAAAACCACAACCAATCTGCAATCAACATCATGAACTTTAGTAAAAACATAATTGAACTCAAGTGATCTGGAGACTAAATACTAGGACGTATGTGGATATGTTGATAGTTGTGTAGATTTTTTTGTAATTGTTAATATTACATGAATTTTTGTTGTATTGTCTAGAAAGTCCACTGATTTTGTCTTTAATTTCTCTTTGAACTCCAGTTTCGTTTCCAAGAGACTCAGGTGATTTTATTATTTCTTATTCGAGGACGTGTTTTTCAGCAGACAATCGGAATTCAGATGAGAACTAATTGTGCACAATTTTTCCCTGCTGAGTTTCTTCATTCATATGAATTTTGTTATTACATAGACATTGAAAAAAAACATTACATAACACCCCTAATGAAAACAACTCACTAGGGTGTAAAGTATTTATATCTTAGCTCTTTTGTTCTTACATGGGTGATCTGAGCTGGATCAGCCCTCGGATTACCCTGTTCTTCTTTTTCAACCCTATTGTCATGACTGTTCCTTTTTTTTCAAAGCACGTGTTTGAGAAATGCTCTCTAGGTCGATAATTTATGAAAGGATATGGACTTCCTTGATAGAGCTACACGGCTGACAAGCAAATTGTTAACACAGGGGTACGTTGCTCCCAGGTTGTTGTCATCACTCAAGAAATTTTACGGACGACATCATGTGCTTGTATGCAAATACGGGATTTCTATCTCTCAGATGAGCACAGATGTTGGTTTGACATAGAGTTTTGTAATGTCATCCTTTCCGGATTCGACCAACACTTAATCGATCTTTGGCAACGTGACGGGTGTGCTATAGCAATCAGGAACTGCTTACTCTTCCGGAGCACCAGAGTTCACTCTCGTTTCGACTTGAGTTCGCGTTGCTGAATGCGGTTTTGTTGTTATGTGTGCGTGTTTTATGTTGTTATGTGGTTTGTTTTGTTGTGATGATTTTTTGTCTGCCGGTTTTGTCTTTGTCTTCACGGTTTTATGATACTGATTACCCCTTTGGTACACCTTTGCTTGCTTCATGGAGTAAATGAACACATATAAAACATATGATTACTCCAAATGAATTAATTTTTATGAGCTGTATGGCCATTTTGGAAAAATAACAACAACAAAGTTTTTTGAAGATTGAAAAATACCATAGTTCCCACTGGGATTTGAACAAGGGTTCTCGCCATTCCAAGTCTACCTTCATATTCACTAGACCACAAAACCGATGGAATCTCAACGCTAAATCAAAGCACTAAAGCGTTCAAAGGCAGAGCTAAATCGAAGCACTAAACTAAAGAACGATCTGTTTTTCACCAACTTGAAACATATCAATTGTATTCGTTTGCTCCGTCCACTTAAACATTTGTTAAGAAATCCGTAATTTGGCTCCGCCCACTTGAATATATATGACGTATTGATAAAATGAAAGGCAAAAGGTCAACAATGCTAACGTGTACATCAACTGGCCATGGTGTATCGATATATGAAATGTAGTGCGTATTTATATCGTATTATGTACCTCTTAGTTTAGACAACCTGTATAACATTTAATACATTGAAATAATAATAATAATACACAATAAATATTCTATAATAGATAATCTGGTAGGAATATTGCCTGACGGATTACCCCTGTCTAGACGATCAAAAACGCAAAAATCAGATTGCTATATGACTTCATAGAACTCTTCTCAAAAAAGTACATAAAGAATATCACTGACACACCGTGTCATCATGTAATAACTTTTACAGAAATGGCATACTTCAGAAAAGTAAATTTGAGTTTTCCAATACAGCAATATAAAGCGCGTTCGACTTTTCTTCGGAGACTATCGAGTTAGACTTTGGACCCGTACGTAACTGTATACCGTTAAAACAAGGATATGCTTAAACTAACGCCGCAGGTGCTTGAATGGTATTACATAGCTGAGAAAAGCATTTGAACATTATTCGGTTCAACAAATATATACAAAGATATATATATTCACAGAATAACTTTCTGAAATCTTAGAAAACTCTGTTTCCTTAGATATAAATAAAGACCACTGTCATTATGTCAACAATGAGTGTCAGTCACAAATAGCCAGGCTTCGTAAAAGCAAGCCTTCGAATTCACCACGGAAAACAAGAGTCACGGCAGTGCCAAAAAAAATCTGAAATGAACACTAAAATTCAAACGCCGACGTCCAACAGCTCTAATACTCCATGAACGAACTCTTTATTTCTAAAAACTCACCCCATTCTTGCAACGAACCGACCTCTCCAGAAACGTTAGATGACAGCGTTACATACGTAAAATCAAGTTTTGAAACTCTGAAAAATCCAATACCTGGATCTAAAAACAATGTTAGCAAAAACGTCACCTTAAACAAACACAAGTCAAAATTAGCTAAAGTTAAAAAAACAAAGACTGTTGACTCTAGTGTAAATAAAGGTAATAACAAAACTACCGAACTTGAATGATCAATCTCATAGTCCAGAGAAAATGACAAAAACGAATCAGTCATACCGGAAAATTGGTGGATCGCAATTGTCCTGACTTGGTACAGTTATTTCAAACGAAATGGTGGGTTAAACCAGGTTTTATGGCGCCAAACCTCCCTCTTCCATTGCGATCTTAGGATCCGATAATGACCAAAGAACACAACATAGTTGTGAGACACAATAGGGATATTGAAGTGATCATCTCAGTACAGCAGACCAGTCAAACACTAATTAAAACAATTAACTACCATATCTTTTAACTCAATTTTGAACTTTTAAATTGCATTTGTGGTGAACTTTCTCGTGTCTTTCTGGCACATATTCCATATTCTTTCGTTTTTAATATCATTTCAGAGTTTGGCTTTAGTGCCGTGTGGAGGTCGTAGAAAGCTTCCCCGTGCTTCAGTTGTATGCTCTTATATATTATCGAGTGCTGGAATGTGTGTTGGAAAGGCACATGTTACATATTTCCCAAATTTGACAACGTTTGGCTATTTCTTTAAAATTTGATAAATTTATCTGTTTGGTCATTGTTGTAACATTTTTGGCTTCTGTTTTTGTTTCATCAAATCTAATATTTTACCGGTTTGCCAAGTTTTTTACTCCTAGGTTAATCCAGAAAAGCGCTTCACACGCAGTGAAATTTTGCTTTTGTACATTTATCAAAATCATATCAATATGTGGATCGTGTCTTTCTGGCACATATTCCATATTCTTTCGTTTTTAATATCATTTCAGAGTTTGGCTTCAGTGCCGTGTGGAGGTCGTAGAAAGCTTCCCCGTGCTTCAGTTGTATGCTCTTATATATTATCGAGTGCTGGAATGTGTGATGGAAAGGCACATGTTACATATTTCCCAAATTTGACAACGTTTGGCTATTTCTTTAAAATTTGATAAATTTATCTGTTTGGTCATTGTTGTAATACTTTTGGCTTCTGTTTTTGTTTCATCAAATCTAATATTTTACTGGTTTTCCAAGTTTTTTACTCCTAGCGTGTCTGATGAAGGTTAATCCAGAAAAGCGCTTCACACGCAGTGAAATTTTGCTTTTGTACATGTATCAAAATCATATCAATATGTGGATCGTGTCTTTAATTCTGGCACATATTCCATATTCTTTCGTTTTTAATAAAACCAAAGAAACGATTCGTTGCAAACTCTGTCAGCTTTGGTTCAACGAGAAGTGTGTTCTAGACAAAGACGACACAGTTTGGTTTTGGAGTGTGCAAAACATATCGACTACTTCTATCTAAGATACAGCACATTGAGACTTTGATGGAAAAAAATCTTCTCAAAGTACCAAGACTTGGAAAGTCAGCTGGCAACTAAAATACAGGAGCCAAATGTCTTCCAGACGAAAATGACCGCCTAAGAGAGAGACTTAAGAAAACAGAACAAGTCGTACAGGATCAACAAAAGACAACGAACCAGCAAAATAGACAACAACTGCAACAGAAGGCTGTACAACGTAAAGGTAAACTTTTGATCGGTAGCTCTGTTACACATGTATACGGGACATAAAGGAAGCATCTTTTCACCTTGACAATGAACCTGTACGCAAGAAGTTCGATAACTACGAGTCGGAAGCCATTACTTCTTTCTTCACGAATCCCACAGCAAGTAAATCGACAAGAGAATTAAAAAAACTGTCGCCGATTTGAGACAAGCCGTGTGTGTTTTGTTACGAAAAACACGACCACGCAAAATGTACACAAGTGCAAGACTACATAGAATAAATATCGTAAGACATAGATAGTTATGTTTCAACTGTCTGGGATACAATCTTGAGTGAAGACGATAATTGATGAGCAAAATATCCCAGCAATAAGCAATTTCTATCGTTCGACTTGACCCTCTATCACGGTAAAAAACGGATCTTACACGCTCTAGAAATTGTATTACTATGTATACAATCTCAATTATCTTGACCGAACGTTGATACTCAATGGATTTTCAATTTTGTTAATATTTACTTTGTTTACAGCTCTTCGAAATATGGTTTCTTTCACCACAAAACCAAAAGCAATTGTCAATTAGATCACCTCTAATGTGACGTCCAAATGATCTGTAGTCAGTCCTTGTATATATGTGTTTGAATTGTGACGTGTTTCAGCCCTGGAGAAGTGTTGCCCACCACCAGAGGAGACTCGCAGGTTGTCGTTCTTAATTGATTGCCTGATTTACGGTTTGTGTGAAACTTACCTGCTGTTGTGTAGCACTACTCTTCATGTCGCGTCTATCGGATTCTAATATCTGTATCTCTTTCAAAATACTCTCTCGTAGCGTATTAAGTATCGTATCGTAATAGTCCCGGATACTTGTCAAAGTGTTACTGGAGGCTCTCAGTTGTAGCATGGCTTGCATGTATGCGTCAATTATTTAATGCGTTTGTCCGAATCTAGCTTTTAAGATCTTTATTGCATCCGTATAGTTTGCGTTTTTCATGGAGAAACCCGCGATGGTCTTGTGACAAGAGACTTCAAGTATTTAGATTCCGGAATGTCAGTAAGCCTAATGTTGTTGTGTACAGACGACTCAAACGAGTCCCAAAATGTTTGCCAGTTGAGTAAATCACCGCTGAATTTCGAAAATGTGAGCTTTGGTAAATGTTGATTCTGGCTAGACATAGACGTTAACGATGGGTACATGTGTTGGGAAGGTAATTTGAGCGCACTGAAACTGTTGTGTGTAACGGGAAATAGGTGTACAATATATCTGATTTATGAAATTACGGAATTCATTGATTTTTTAATTAGCAGTATAGTTATACTCAGCTGTTTCCACTATTTCCGCTTCCGTCATTCTCTTCCGTAACACACAGAATGTCCTCATCAAGTTTCTTTAGGATTCACTGCCTCTCTTCCAATGACTCCAACAATGACTGCAACTGCTTTCGACTGAGTTCTTGATTTTCCATCGCTTCCTCAGCCTTCCGAAGAAATCTCTTCAAAGCGCTCTTTTGACTTATGTTTCGATAAATCCATTATCGCCTAGCTGTCACGGCACCAAATGTAGGGACGATGTATACAAGAGAATAAAAGACGCCTGTTCTGTTTGAAGTCGTTTACTACACACTGAAAAAATGGCAACGTTGCCGATTGACGTTAAAATGAATAACTCACAAATCGCCCTTCTATAGAGTCTCGCGTATTTCCAACACATAGATAGTACACATATTTCAGACAAGGATATGTATAATGTACATAAAAATCAGACAGATTTAAAGCTTTTTGTTGTAAAAATTACATTGTCTGTACACCCATTGAGCGAAATGTAAATAAGGTACCCTAATTACTTAGGCCAATATATCTCAAAAACTTACAATACGATTTTTTCGACCTTTTTGAACAATTTTCTTCCATTTAAACCTACACTCAGCTTTGTACCATGTACCATATACGTTGGTATATTAAACTCTCGATTTAAGCATCTGTTCGTTTGCCGTCTACTTCATTATGGAGGAAAGAAGGAAATAAGGCCAATCAGGAAGGAGAGCTTTTACTGCCACTGTAAAAAAGTTGTGATAGGTTGTGATGGGCAATCAAGACTCCTTCAATGGGAGTCATACGAGTACAACCCTTTCTGAAACATGCAGTAAGAGTCCTTTGCGTACGAGGAATGTGACGATTTTCCAAACACGATGCCCCACTATACTAGTAGTTTTCGTCCAAGATTTCCGCATTATCACCTGACGACTCCGGCATGCCTAGCCTATACAACCACATGGTGCGCACATCCCCGTCCCCGGGGGGATAACTTCCTATATAAAGATGTACATACTAGATGTGCCAAAAATATGGATAGGTTTTTGTAAATTTATATAAAAATGGGTATAGTTTAAAGACAATTTTTTTTATCCTATTGGCTATAGTTTTGAGACAATTTTATATAGCAATGGGTATAGTTTTACGAGAATTTTATATAGAAATAGGTATTATAATTCAGGAATAAGCTGTGAAAATAATAATCTTCACCCCTATTTATATTTGGCGTCGCTACAATATATCAATGTCAAATGAAATTTAAAAATATAATTTAACAGTGTCTCTTAATATAAATATGGTACATGAAAATGCCGATTTTATATAAGTATGTGTCCTGAAAATTGGAAATTTGTATATAAATTATGTGTGGTCATGTTATATGTTTAGAAGTGTGTCAAACGAATTTATGAACGGGTTGTTGTGTGTTTGTTTTGGTTTTTTTTTTTGTTTTTTTTTGTGGTTTGTTTTGTTGTGTTGATTTTGTGTCTACCGATTTTGTCTTTATCTTTTCGGATTGACGAAACTATATGATTGCCCTTTCGGGTACACCTTTGCTTTTTGTAGCGTAGACTCTACGACGGGGGTTTTGAGTGGTATCACTTGAACTGTTAAAATATAATATCGGAGCCTAAACGGAAGTTTTGGCTTTGCAAAACATGCAAATTAAGGCATTAAATATCATGGTTATCTGTATATTTAATATACTTACTTTCTTGTGTTTGTAATTAATTTAAACCAAACGGGTTGTAAATGATTCATATGCCATGTATGTACTCTCTGTAATGTTTTGTCATGTCTTGTAATGTCCCAATAGTGATTTTGTCTACAATAAAGTTTGATTGATTGATTGATTGTAAAAAGCTACAAACCAAATGTATAAATGAATGTACATGTAGTTTATTTTGACAATAAACATATAATAAATAGTGTTTTCCCCATATTATTAGAATTAATTATTATTCCGTGTACCTATAACCATAACCCATGTTTCAGCTAACGGTACATGCGTGTACCTGTAGCCTGCAGACTACAGGTACACGCATGTATTCGGAGCCATAAATGAATTTCCTTTTTAAGATGTTAAGCAACATAAATTAACTAACATATTATTAAGGTGAATTTTATATGTGCATGTACCTTCTGTAAATTCATTTTATCTTACCTAATTACATGTTAATTTTCTGTTAATGTTGCATTTGAAATTGATATCCGCTCTCATTTTTGAATAATAAAAATAATTGTGAGATCTCTACAGAGCAGAAAGATTAAATAACTAAGCCATATTTTTAGCATTGTATCTATATTTGAAATAAAAATGGCGTTTAGGTGATGAATTTTATGAGAACACAAACAAGTCACATACACATCAGCTATCTAAATTTGCATATGTTGCGCGACCTAACTAAAAAATTAACCATTTTTTAACAATACATTATTTTTTTTCAATTAAAGAATTCATATATTTTCATATTCAATTAACAATTCATGCATAAAAATTTGATTTGCGAGAAAAAAAAACTATGATGTTAAATTTTAAAAATTAACAATAATGCAATTGTAAATAATTTGCGAGACAATATGCAAGGTCAACAAAACTGCGATGTAAAATTTTAATGATAAACAATATGATAGTAAATGCGCTCCATTTTCAAATTAATGATTGCTTTGTCTGCTTAATCGACAGAATGACATTTTGGGCAACAGGTCGTCGGAAACATTCAACCAAACTCAATCAAAATGGAACGCTTTATGAAAAATAATGATAGACGAAATTCGAACACTATAGACAGCTACTAAGTATTTTACATGAATGCATCTGGTTTTGGTCTAGGGTTGTTTTTTTTTATTATTTATTGTGTTCTGAATATAAATTCTGACCCTCGTTTAATTACTATTTCCACGAAACAGTAAAATCTATATATATTATGATGATAAAAAATTTCAAAATATACATAATGAATAAAATATTTAAATTCTACATGTACTACACACAAACGCCTGTGCATGTACGCCCTTAATGAACATACAAATCAAGACTCATTCAAAATATATATTTTTGATTTTTGTTATATTTAATGTAGTGGTTTCTAAAATCTATGGGGGTGTGGGCATTGGCTGCCTATTAATACTTTTTGCATTTGATTTTGTCAGTGCGAGAAAGTTACATGTAAAACGTAGTAAAATCTTGATATGATCGTACTAAGAACGCCAAGGGCGTGATAGCGTCGTGGTGTTGTCTGTTATGATCTTATAGGTCGTAGTATCATCGTGTTACGATCTTATAGGTCGTACTTTCATCTTGGTATGATCGTGACGAAAGCGTAGCGCTAGCGTAGTGGGATCGGCTATCAATTTAGGTACGTCCTCACCACGAATGTACCATGACATTACGACTGCTCTACGACCCTCTTATGATATCAGTACGCTGTTAGTACGCTCTATTTTCACCACGACCACACTACGAATGTTTTGAACATGTTAGCGTAGTCACCCACGTCCTAGTCAATCACAACACGACCTCCACGGCCCCAGGATGTTCCACGATGTAGGAAAAAATCAAGAACGAAGTAATGTCGTGGTCCAGTGTGACGTGACGGGTGCTTTATTAGGCTTTGACCCTGAACTAGATTTAGTCAGAAATTTCCCAAAATCAGATAAATCATTTCTGACCATTTTATTTACCTGGCATGTAACAATATTTTTGAGTTTCAATAAAATCTGTTGAAATTTTTTTGGGGTTTACCACATTTTTTTCAGCAAATCGGCTGAAAATTAATCTCGATGATTTCATTTGACAAATTTCCGACAATAATATCAGATGTCGTTACCATCATAATCCCGATCAAATTTTAACAAAGTCCCGTATCAACCCCCCCCCCCACCCCACCTTTCCGACACTCAATTTTCTATAAATAGCTTAGAAGAGTTATCTTTCTTGCCATTGATTCAATTTTAGATATTAAAAGCATGTTTCTGTAAGTTTATTAGCAGTTTCAAACTAGGGGCTACAAGTATTAAATCAATCGTGTCTGAAATTCAAGATCCAAGCAATAGAGTCTGATGAGTAAATTCATTTGAACAAGAGCGGGTCAAGACATCTGCATGTGCGCTGTGTGTAACTGTTGTCTTTTTCCTACAAAAAGAAATGAATAGATCTATAAAGCAACCCTTTTTATTTCTAAATAAGGCCCCAAAGTGGCAAAAATGAAACTTTTTTTTTATTTCTAGTCCGGTTTGGAAAAAACATAGCAAGTTAATTAGGATATAAATGTATAAATGCAACTTTTTTTCTTTCCGTTTACAGAAATTGTTTATTGCTGATTTATTCTTTTATCAAAATAGATATAAAATTGGGAATCGCATGTAATTTGAGCGGAAGTCCTTTTTCCTGCTCAGGGCCGAGGGGTCAAAAACGCAACGTTGTTACCTTGTAATAAATACTTGTTAAATTTTCCAAAATGATGCTTTTTATAATTAAAGGCAAACTTAATTTCAAGTTTATTATGGTCTGATTAAGAAAAAAATAGATTCCTTGTGAAAATATGTTTAGAAAGTCCACAATGAAATGCATTTGCCAAAAAGATTTGCGAATCCACCATGGGTTGTACGTGTCCAAAGCAATTGACTATATCTATATTGGGAATATTTGTGGTTCCAAGGTTCAGGTTTCAATATGTTGCGGTCGTATCATGCTGTGCTCGGTGAACATGATGAAGCTTTTTGATAACCTAGAAAATTTGTCAGCGGAAGTTTATTTGTGATTTTAGGATTTTTGAACTACCGTGACAAAATGCGTCATTTTCTAAAATAATTTCCTGTGCACTTAAGTACACGTTGCATAGCTTGTCTATATACAGGTACCAAATATTATGGCAAACATTTTTCTTAGTTTTCTTCATTGTTGATTTAAACTTTTTAATCTTTTATCTATCTTATGCCCCATCTACAAAAGTGTTCGGATCAGTTCGTCCGTCCGTCCCAAATCAATGTTGAAAGATGGGGCATTATGTCTTTCGGACACGATCTTGCTAAATATTTTATATATTTTTTTTATATTAAAACAAATCAAGCAATACTTACAGTTTCTAATTCGAATGATAACTGTATTCTTCAAAGGATTTTGTAAAACTCCACTATCAACTTGACATCTTAAAACAGCATAGTGATCACTGCTCATAGCTGTAAACACAAGGGTAGCCGTAACAGTGAACCCTAATATTGTAGTTGTAACCCCTGCTGTAATCATGTTATTGCCTCTAAACCATGTAACTTCGGGCAGAGGGTTTCCTCCGGTAGAAGAGCAAGCTAAAGTGACCGTCTGTCCGACGACAATATGCGTTGGGCAGCTGCTTATGATTGGACTGCCTGGTGGCACTGAATAGATAAAAGAAATTTTAACAAGAGGCTCCCAGGAGCCTGAATCGCTCACCTGGTCTTAATGTCAACCCTTTGAAGACTTTTGTATAGCTAAATGAGCTGAATGTTTAAGCAATAAAAAGCTTTTCTCTATCTGCAATAGTTTTCATTCCAAAACAAAAAACACTATTTTTCACCTTTAAAGGGCCATAACCCCTTAAAGGGGTCATCTGACAACTTCGACCCTAATAAGACTTTTGTAGAGCTAATTAAGCTGAACATTTAAGCAAGCAACATCTTTTCTCTATCTGCAAAAGTTTTCTTTCTTTAGGCCAAAAACACTATTTTTTGCCTTTAAGGGGCCGTAACCACTATAAGGGGTCATCTGGCAACTTTGACCCTATGGAAACTTTTGTAGAGCTAAATGAGCTGAACATTTAAGCAAGCAACAACTTTTCTCTATCTGCAATAGTTTTCATTCTATAGGCCAAAAACTTTATTTTTTGCCTTTAAGGGGCCATAACCCCTATAAGGGGTCATCTGACAACTTTGACCCTATGGAGACTTTTGTAGAGCTAAATGAGCTGAACATTTAAGCAAGCAACAGCTTTTCTCTATCTGCAAAAGTTTTCTTTCTTTAGGCTAAAAACACTATTTTTTGCCTTTAAGGGGCCGTAACCCCTATAAGGGGTCATCTGACAACTTCGACCCTATGGAGGCTTGTGTATAGCTAAAGGAGCTGAACATTTAAACAAGCAACAGCTTTTCTCAATCTGCAATAGTTTTCATTCTATAGGCCAAAACCTCTATTTTTTGCCTTTAAGGGGCCATAACCCCTATAAGGGGTCATCTGACAACTTTGACCTTATGGAGACTTTTGTAGAGCTAAATGAGCTGAACATTTAAGCAAGCAACAGCTTCTCTCTATCTGCAATAGTTTTCATTCCATAGGCCAAAAACATGAAAAAATGCTATTTTTCACCTTTAAGGGGCCGTAACTCCCATAAGGGGTCATCTGACAACTTCGACTCAATGGAGACTTTTGTAGAGCTTTTGATGCTGAAGCAGTAGCGTGGCATCAGGTTTCATCTATCTCTTATATTTTTTGATTTACAAGCCAAAAACATTAGTCTGACTCCCCTGGTCTATTTTTAGCAACGGCGGCCATGTTTTTCGACGAATCAAAAATCCCCACATCAGTTCTGTGGGGGATACCCTAAAGTACCACCAGACCAAATTTGGTTTGAATCTGTGCAGCCATTTCAGAGGAGAAGAAGTTTGAAGAAAAGTTAACGACGACGACGACGGACGCCAAGTGATGGCAATAGCTCACCTGGCCAAAGGCCAGGTGAGCTAAAAATTGAAAGAAATTAAATAGGAGTGCGTTGGTTTTTCCCGAGCAGGCGGGGACCGTGAGTTTTAGTTTAAGTGGCGTAAAATTAAATTGTTGTTGTTATTTCCCGACCGGAGCAAGGAACGAAATGTTTTAACTAGTATTTTTTCATGTCGATTTTGTTTTTAAAAAAATGTTAGTTTAATGTGGGAGTACGCCTGGTACCATTTCCTTGGGTGCGCGCCTACTGAGGATTACCTGACTTTTCAGGTAGCTATAACATAAGATCTTTTTATCTAATCTTTAAGTTAATTATAAAAAGATGTTGGTATGAGCATTGAAAATATACATTGCAAATAATCTATGTCACTGTGCTTATTTTTGAAATAATTGGGTTTAATCAAAGAAATCTGTATAAATTACATAGGACAAATTTTCAAAAAAGATACTAGTATGTTTTTTAAATCTTAGACATAATTTTGTTCAATTTGTGAAAAATAACAAAAATAGGATCAACTTTTGATTTCTGCAATTGAAACATTGTGTAACGTCGAGATATTTGAGGAAAACTAGATTTTTAATACATTTTAAATTAGTCACACATTTCGTTTCCCGTTAATTACATGTATCTCCCTTAAAATGATATATTCTAAGAAAAAGCTAAATATCTGTTTAAATGATTATCTTGTTATTTTTTTATTGATAATTTAAATAAATAAAGACTAAAAATTTGCATGATGACTGAAAAAAGATCCTCCATTTTAGAACCCCGAACTTCCTTTGTAGAGAGGAAGCTCAGAGACACGTCAACTAGGAGGTCTTCCAGAATTCCAACCAGTACCTCCCGTGGTGGAAGACGGGCCTGTTCCAGCGACAACTAAGGATACTCTTGAGCAGCTAACACTGGCGGTGGTGTGTCATGGGCTAGACGACACATTGCACATAGCGAATCTTTAGCTTTATAGAATCTCCAGTGAATTTATATATCAAACAAAACGCACAAGCTGATCAACATTCAATTTGTAGTTATGGCATATGGTACTGTACTTACTTTTTAGGAGCATAGAGAGTCTATTTTCTAGTAAATAACGAAACACGTCAATATAAAACCTTATTAAACGTTCCATTTTTAATCGCCAGTACCAGGTCAAGACCATTGCGATTTTCAATTCTACAGTGTGTCCTCGCACTATGTTGTTATTCATTGTTTTGGCATTCAAGTATAGTAATTAATTTTTGACATAATGTTTATTCAATTTGTTCTGAATCGGGCCAATTGCAAAACGACAAGCAGCGACCACTGGTCACTTTGAAAGCTGCAGGCTGTGTTTTTACGATTGTGGCTTTCTTAATTACCAGTTTAAGTCACGTACAATTATTCCAAATCTCACTACCTTCTATTCATCATTCCAGTTCGGTAGCTTTGGTTTTACCTTCATTTGTAATTTGCCGAAATATGACATGTACATTTAAGAGATATTGCTTTTTTCTATCTATATGCCTTTATGTTTAAGTGTTTTATTCTTACCAGAGGGTTGGCAATAAATTGCAACTACAAGACAGGACATAATGACAATGCAGTACTGTAACATCTTGGAATGCATTCGTCTCTTACTGTATTACTAAGGAACCTATGAATGAATAAAAAATCATTAAAGTAAATAGCTATGAATGTTAATATCGATTGCGTCAATTTTAATGCAATTGTATGAAGTTCATACAAAATAAATAAAGTATACATGCAGTGGCGTAACTATAGCTTACAGCAAAGTGGAAGCGAAGTAGGATCCGGCTGGGAGTTTGGGGCGTTAAAATTGTTTTACAATGCTAAATTTAATATGTGTTGTTATATTAACCTTGATTTTGTGCAAAAAAATGTACACCCGGCCTTTCCATGGATCCGAGCCTGAACAAAGACCCTAACTCCGAAAGCTCATGAAAAAAAGCATGTAAAAATCGTTTTAAATAATTCAAAGTCGTAAAAACACCTTCATTGACAAAAGAATATGCCGGACTGGCAACAGCAGCATTAAGCTTGCCGTGTGAGTCGACTTGAGTAAAAACGTCCTGTTATTGTATTTATATCCCACACAACTTATCATTTCATTTTCATTTCTATATCTTCTTTCGTGTTCGTCTTCCTGATCATGTATCAGAAACTGCAATGCTTGGGGTTATAGCAATAGTCAACAAATATCACAGTTATAGGTTTGATTTTTATTTTTAATTGCTTTTCCGAAGGAACAATGTTACATCTTTTTTCAAAAGGAGTTGTAATTTTAATCATATTCTCATCAGCAGCACAGAAAGAACAAGGAATCTTTGGGCTACTGCTCATTCAGTATATCCCTGCTACCCCAAAAATGAACTATGTCGGTAAACAGGAAGTAGATATTATAAAGACCTTATTTGGATACTCGCAATAAAGGACATCATACTGAACTCATATACCGAATTTCAAGTCACTGTGATATGTAGTTGCTGAGAAAAATGTTACGAAAATTTTCAACAATTGACTAGTAATGTTGATAATTGACTAAGTCAGTCAGCAGAGAGAAGATATCCGACAGACCTTTTTTCAGTACTCGCAATAAAGGACCTCATACTGAACTCATATACAAAATTTCAAGTCAATGTGATATGTAGTTGCTGTGAAAAATGTTACAAAAATTTTCAAAAATTGACCACTAATGCTGAAAGTTGACTAAGTCGGTCATCAGGAATTAGATAACCGACAGGCCTTATTTCGGTACTCGCGATAAAGGACCTCACACTGAACTCGTATACCAAATTTCAAGTCACTGTAATATGTAGTTGCTAAGAAAACTGTTACGAAAATTATGTTGCGGACGGACGGACGGACTGAGGTAAACCAGCATACCCCCCTCTTCTTCGAAGTGGAGGTATAACTAACCAGCACTATACTCGTCACTTTTAAAACGTATCCGTCTCATCATGAAAATTCTAAACAGACAATGCAATAAACTGAACAGGAAGATGAACATGAAAGGGCTGATAAAATGACGTGATGAAATGAACATGAAATAATGATGCAGTAAGAAGTGTGATGGAGTTAGGGCAGATAGGCCAACCGGGAAGCAGTAAAGTACAATTACTTTTTTACGTCATTTAGTTGCTTAGAACACTGACGGAAGTTTTGCATCTATGTCAACTGGTGAAAAAAATCAAGTATTCGGTAAACGGGTAGTAGATGGCATAAATACATAAAATTGCTAGACGCCATATAACACCATACGATAAAGGTATTTGTGTAATATCTCTACATCATGTAGGTTGAAAACTGTGAGAGAAATTGTGCATCTATGTCCACTTTGTGTAAAAACGATTCATTCGGTTAACGGGAAGTAGATGCCCTAGGAGAATATTATCGATATACACAAAATCCAAAAAGTACTAAAGTATACAGCTAAAATTTCATACGTTTACGTCATATTTTTGAATTCTGTAACGGACGGACAGAATGTAAAACTACGGAAGCCCTTATCGACCAATGAAAGGAGTTCAAACATTTCATGAAAATTCAAGACGATAACTCAAAACGTAGATCAAAGTAACAATTCCTGTACGTATGTTCGTTACTATCAATAATATACACACTGAGCAAATAGCATCCCTTTGTGACTGTTATTAACTTGCGTATGTCGAAGTAATCTACTTCAAGTAATACACAAAACCAATCCATATGTCAATTACTGAAACCGGTAAATTTTCGATATATGTCACCAATTTTGAGTTATTTGCAAACAACTGCTGTTTTACCTCTCTGTTTTATTTTTAGCACCGGTGGCCATGTTTTTTATCGGATCAAATTAAAATGAGGATCGTTTGTAGCCAAGATGTCATATATCATTCCTATGAAATTCAGTCAAGAAAGGTCAGTTACGGTGAGTCTGAACATCTCCGAACACTTCACGGAACGTTTACTGATCAGAGCATACTCAAGACTTACCGTTGTAGGTCTATTAGGGGAGAAACCATTTTTTTTTATTTGGGGGGGGCTATTGTGAAATTTGAAAATTAAAGGCAAAATGTTTAAAAATCAGAAAGAGCAGAACAGTGATTGAATTTATTTGAAAAGAAAGGACGCAGTTTTGGGTTGAATAAAAAATATGGTTAATTTAAAAAAGAAGAAGCTGCAATCATTTGAAATTTTTTTTCAGAAAATAAAAAGGCGGTAGGATGAAATTAATATCAACAATCCGCCCCCTCCATTAAAAATCAAATGGTCGGACTATATCCGTCATCTGGCTTTTCGTATTGCTATGTTTTGTGTTGATGGAAGTTGGTATCCGGAGGACACAAAACTAATGGTTGATGAACGCAAATTCAAATGAAGGCCAGACACAGAAATTTAATGTAACTAAAAATTACAAGAAATTCCAGGATATGTATTACTTACCTTATATCTTTACCCGATACTGATTGCAGGAAAACAACTCACAAATCAGTTCTGCTTCAAATTCAGCTTTCATTCAGTGCACAAAAAATGGGACTTCCCCACCTGTTTGTAATTAAGGTTGTCTGTTACCTGCCCAATGTCGGCAGGGGATTTTCTGGGTACTCCCCTCGGTTTTTTTCACAGTGACCATAACTTTCTATGGGAGCCCATTCGAACCACTGGTTTAACAAATGTGAAAATGACTTAAAAAAGACAATTATCCAATGAGACCCATCAGATGTGGACTTCTAGCTTAACTCGAATTGAAAAAAAATTACATCCTAGCTCTTTTGATCTAGCAGGAATGATCTGAGCCGGATCATCCCCGGAATACCCTGTTCTACTTTTGTAACTCTATTGTTCTTTTTCTTTGGTTTTCAAAACACGATTTTTGAGAAATGTTCTTTACTAGTTGGACATAGGAAAATTATAAAATAAACAACAAATTTTTTGGAAGATTGAAAAATACGTAGTTCTCACTGGGCTGGTCCTCTTCAATTCTAGTCTACCTTTGTATCCACATGATACATTAGACCACGAAACCGATGCAAACCTTGTGTAGAAATTGTACATTAAGTTTATTGATGAGCCCAATAGGAATACGTATTTATATAGTATAAAAATGGGTTTTTTTTAATTTAAATGCACATAATGTATTCCAATGTTTGTATTTTTATTTAACATGAGATATTATAAAGGCTGGGAAATAAAATAGTTATTACATTAGGACTTGGTGTGTCAGTAAAAGATCACCCCGCCTGCCGTCGAATGTCCGAACGTAATAACGGAAAATTAAGTGCTATTCTCTGTAAGAATCAGGCAATGGGTGAATCATGATTTAAAAAAACACACGGGTTTGACCTCACAATACTGTTCAAAATGCTTTAAAAGACACCAAAAATGCATTGGCACGACACAAAAGTGTCAGTAATTTGAGATATATTTTGGTTGAAATGCATATAAAATTTCAATTGAAGGGAGATAACTCTGTAAAGTGAGCTAAAATCTCTATTATTCTAAAATAATTTTTTCTCCATCCTCTGACACTCAAGACAACAACTTTTGACTGTTTCTTCATTAGAAGGCTATTTTGAATGCCATTTCATTGTCAAAACCGTGTGTTTTTAATATCATGATTCAAAATTTTTCATTACAGAGAACTGCACTTAATACTTAATCCAACTGATAATCCAACTTACAAAAAAATGTAAAACTCTTTTTCTGCATCTGACGCTTACTATCTGTAACGAGTGTCGGCCGATCAATTCTAGAAATTCATTGTTTAAACAATTAAACACTTAAGGTTTTCTACAGCTGCATAAGTTATGGCATTAGGACAAAAACATGAAAAAATGCTATTTTCACATTTAAGAAGGCCCCTAATCTTCTAATCTTTATAAGGTATCTTTTTTTCAACTTAATTGAGACTTTTTAGGGCTTATTCAGCCGACGGTTTAAGCGAGCAAAAGCTTTGTATTTACCACAGTTAGTTATCATTAAATAACCCGTTCATGCCGTTATAACGCGATTGTTTCGCGTTATTACGCGAATACAACCGTGCAATTTCGCGAAAGTAACGAGTCAAAATATTGTTTAGATAACTATAACATGAGCCCAAAGGATTTTGAGTAGGTTGTGTAAGTTCATTTGATAATGATATACCGTAATTTTATCCATGGTGTTGTAAATTTTGCTATATTCGCGACCAACATTGGGACGCGAAAATTAAAACACGCAAAATTTTGATTCACTATATATATATGTGTAAACTTATGTAAAGCGCGCAATCTAAGTAGCTTCATTGTAAAGGCCTCTCTCGTGAATTTTCTTGCTGTTCTTAACTAGTTGCTATACTTGCCGCTGTTTTTATGTTTATCTCTTGAGAAAAATGTCTCTCTAAATACCATCCCGAAGCCATTATGTTATCTTAAAGTATAAATGATGTAAACCCTTTGACTGTGATGTTTGTAATAAGAATCGGCTATCGCTTTCTACCAGAATGTAAAGATTGCTGGGTTTATCATGTAAGTTATTAGTTATTTTGTAGAGATTATAACCATTAGAGACTTTGGTTAATTGAATCATCGATGTGACGTACGAGTATAGATATTTTATTGTATGGATGCTTGAAGTATCGAGGTATTTTATTGTATGGCTAATTGAGATTTGATGCTTGAAGTATCGATGTATTTTATTGTATGGCTAATTGAGATTTGGTGCTTGATGTATCGAGGTATTTTATTGTATGGCTAATTGAGATTTGATGCTTGAAGTATCGAGGTATTTTATTGTATGACTCAATAAGGTTTGATGCTTGAAGTATCAAGGTATTTTATTGTATGGCTAATTGAGATTTGGTGCTTGAAGTATCGAGGTATTTTATCGTATGGCTAATTGAGATTTGATGCTTGAAGTATCGAGGTATTTTATTGTATGGCTAATTGAGATTTGATGCTTGAAGTATCGAGGTATTTTATTGTATGGCTAATTGAGATTTGATGCTTGAAGTATCGAGATATTTTATTGTATGGCTAATTGAGATTTGATGCTTGAAGTATCGAGGTATTTTATTGTATGACTCAATAAGGTTTGATGCTTGAAGTATCGAGGTATTTTATTGTATGGCTGATTGGGGTTTGATGCTTGGAGTATCGAGGTATTTTATTGTATGGCTAATTGGGGTTTGATGCTTGGAGTATCGAGGTATTTTATTGTATGGCTAATTGGGGTTTGATGCTTGGAGTATCGAGGTATTTTATTGTATGGCTAATTGGGGTTTGTATGACTCAATAAGGTTTGATGCTTGAAGTATCGAGGTTTTTTATTGTATGGCTAATTGGGGTTTGATGCTTGCAGTATCGAGGTATTTTATTGTATGGCTAATTGGGGTGTGATGCTTGGAGTATCGAGGTATTTTATTGTATGGCTAATTGGGGTTTGATGCTTGGAATATCGAGGTATTTTATTGTATGGCTAATTGGGGTTTGATGCTTGAAGTATCGAGGTATTTAATTGTTTGACTCAATAAGGTTTGATGCTTGAAGTATCGACGTATTTTATTGTATGGCTAATTGGGGTTTGATGCTTGGAGTATCGAGGTATTTTATTGTATGGCTAGTTGAGATTTGATGCTTGAAGTATCAAGGTATTTTATTGTATGGCTAATTGAGATTTGGTGCTTGAAGTATCGAGGTATTTTATTGTATGGCTAATTGAGATTTGATGCTTGAAGTATCGATATATTTTATTGTATGGCTAATTGAGATTTGATGCTTGAAGTATCGAGGTATTTTATTGTATGGCTAATTGAGATTTGATGCTTGAAGTATCGAGGTATTTTATTGTATGACTCAATAAGAATTGATGCTTGAAGTATCGAGGTATTTTATTGTATGGCTAATTGGGGTTTGATGCTTGGAGTATCGAGGTATTTTATTGTATTGCTAATTTGGGTTTGATGCTTGGAATATCGAAGTATTTTATTGTATGGCTAATTGGGGTTTGATGCTTGAAGTATCGAGGTATTTAATTGTATGACTCAATAAGGTTTGATGCTTGAAGTATCGAGGTATTTTATTGTATGGCTAAATGGGGTTTGATGCTTGGAGTATCTAGGTATTTTATTGTATGGCTAATTGGGGTTTGATGCTTGAAGTATCGAAATATTTTATTGTATGCATCGATAAGGTTTGATGCTTGAAGTATCGGGATATTTTATTGTATGCCTCAATAAGGTTTGATGCTTGAAGTATCGAGATATTTTATTGTATGGCTAGTTGAGATTTGATGCTTTGAAGCATAGAGATATTCTATTGTATGGCTCGTTGAGGTTTGATGCTTGAAGCATCGAGATATCTTATTGTATGGCTCATTGAGATTTGATGCTTGAAGTATCCAGGTATTTTATTGTTTTCATTTTTAGTTTTAGTTTAGTTAAAACATATTTTATTTGAAACAATTTCAAAGGAAATCGGACACACGTACAAAGTATTTAATGAAGTCCTCTCCCGATAACAATACAATACAGAAATAGTTATGGACATGCACGTTCAAATACAAATATGATTGTGATAAAGTAACAACAACAAAAATAATAAAGAAATAAAATAAAAAAAGTAAAACAAAATCACGTGCCATGCGTTGTGTGTGTGTGTGTGTTTGTGTTTGTCTGATTTTAAGTGACTAAGGAACCGTTTCGAGTCAAGATGAATTCAAACACATGATCCAGTACTTTCAAGTTATCTTTTTTTCGGAAAGATGCTTATCACCTTTAAGATATAATGACATGTTGCGCGGAATTTGAGGGGACAGGAACGATAGATTTTCAATTAACGTTTCCCTTATTATCGCATATAGAGGGCATTCAATATAAGAAATGAAATAGAGTTTCTTGCTGATACCCACATCTACAAGAGGGATCTTGTATGATGTCTACTCTGCTAGGGTCATAATTAAGAAAGGTGGTGCCACATCTCATTAGAGTTAAGATAATGTTTAATTTTCTCGGCCCGTGACAGTTAAGTACCACTTTTTATAAGAATCATGCAAAGAGCGATTCATGGGTGGAAAGCCTACACCAATTTGTTTTTGATGTGTTACTCCTACTAGCACCCTGCTTTGATCTTTTGTGCTCTTTTTCCAAACTAGCCCTGGTCCTGAGAGAAAAAAATATATAGAATGCATTAGAAAAATGTAAGAAAGGGAGATAACTCTTAAAAATGTCAATAATTTCAATAAAAACCCGTATAACAAAATGGAAAGATTTCTACCAGGACCAGGCAGTTATGCGTAAATTGTTTTTTTTTTCTTATTTAACTTTTAACTATCTTTCGTTAAAAATAAACCACTGTAGCCTTTTTCTCGATGAATCACTGTTCTTCAATTTTGCATGATTCTTAGGTGGACTACTACTTAAATTGGAAATAGCATTGGTTTAGATTCTGATTTTTTTAAGCTCTTTGGAATTTTGAGATCGTTGGTATGTCTCTGATAGCGGACTTTAATTTGTCCATAATCTAATACTTGAAGGAACAAATGATTCCGTAATTAATGATAATCTACAAAAAGGAATAACGAGATCATCTCTATTTCTTAATGGGTAGTTTGATAAGCTAATACTTGGGAGAGCAAGTCTACAGAGAAATGGGGGAGCAAGATTGTTCACCGTGGTATACATCACTCTAAATTACCACCGATCGCGCCTGGCTTTCAGGGTTTCCCATCCTACTTCACGATAGATTTGTTCTTTGTTCATAAAATAGGTACACCTGTAATTATTCTTGTTGCTTCTTATAGTAGACCTTCGAGTTAGTTTAATAGACTATGCCACAGTTATCCCAAAGTTCACACGAATATTCTAATATTGGTCTTGGGTTTTGATACTTGAAGTATCCAAATAGTTTATTGTATGGCTTTAAAAAGGTTTGATGCTTAAAGTATCGAGATATTTTATTGTATGACTCAATGAGGTTTGATGCTTGAAGTATAGAGTCATTTTAGTGTATGACTCATTGAGATTTGATACTTGAAATATAAATAGATATTTTATTTACGCAGCTCGCTCTTACTTTAAACATATTCATTTATCCTGGATTGGGAAACACGCTTGATTGGTATTAGAGTTCATCTCCATTTTGCAGTTTGCGGGTGTTACCGCACTTGTTTGTGTGTAACACCGTAAAGCAAGATCTCCCGCGGGTGCTTGTCCCGAGTTCTACCTTACTTTTCGAGGGAATAGATACCATGCAATTAGAGTGATAACTGATATATTATATCGAATATTAACGATTCATTCTCATTTATCCAACTTTTTAAAAATTTGGTAGTACAGGTAAAAAATTCAAAGTTGGATACGTGGGATCAAAGGCAATTAAGAACAAAAGAACTTTAATTAGAGATTGGATTGTGTGTTAGGTCAAACTGTAACAGAAAATTTTGTCCATGTTATATAATAAGAATTTTATTGCTTTTTAAAAGTTTACTGTTTGAAATTAGCTAAGTAAAATTTAAAATAAAATCTATTTATAAATCTGAACCAGTTTTTTGACACTAGTTGATAAACATGGATACTGTATTTCTAACAAAAATGAACCATTGAATAAGGAAAAAAATATTCGTTTTTCAGTTTTTTTTAATCAAAGATTTAAAAGACTATAGCCTCTGTAAACAAACCGAATTTTTGGACCCTAATTTTTTTAAAGGTCTTGTGCAAAAAGACAGACAGATAGATATAGAAAATCTGAAGCAACCTACCATCTTCAGCATGAAAAGCTCTACGAAAGCTGTTGATTGCTTTAATCTTCAGCTGAATGAGCTCTACAAAAGTCTCCATGGGGTGGAATGTGTCAAATGACCCCTTATAGGGGTTATTGACCTATAACAGTGAAAAAAGTGGGTTTTTTCATGTTTTTGCCTATAGTTGCTTACTTAAATTTTTTTTTTATCAAATTTAATATTCTACCGGTTTTCCAAGTTTTCTACTCCTAGCGTGTCTGATGAAGGTTAATCCAGAAAAGTGCTTCACACGCAGTGAAATTTTGCTTTTGTACATTTATTAAAATCATTTCAATATGTGCATCGTATCTTTTTGGCACATATTCCATATTCTTTCGTTTTTAATATTAAACCTTCAGCTCATGGGGCTCTTCAAAAGTCAATTGAGTCGAAACTGTCAGATGCTCACAATAAAGGTATATGGCCCTTTAAAGGTGAAATAGGTAGTATTTTTTAATGTTTTTGGCTTATTGCAGATAGCAAAAAGCTTTTGTCTGCTTTAAGTTAACCTCTGCTGATTGAGCTCTTCAAAAGTCTCAATTGGGTTGAAGTTGTCAGATAACTCTTTATAGGGGTCATGGCCCTTTAAAGATAAAAATGGTGTTTTTTCATGTTCTTTGCCAATAGAAGGAAAACTGTTGTAGATAGAGAATAGCTCTTGCTTGCTTAAACTTACAGTTCATTTGCCTCAGATGCCCCAAAATATTTTCATTCCATCAGTCATTGAATTCGGGTGAGCAATTCAGACTCCTGGGAGCCTCGTTTGTTTTTTATTTGCTTTGATTATATATATGGATGAGTGTAGGATTTGATGTACATAGGCACAGGGCAAACATTTTCTATTTTAACCAAGTACATTGCGCAATAAAAAAACTTTTTTTTCAAACATTCAATAATTATAACATTGAAAAATTACAGCAATTTCACAGATAAAATAATAATAATTGAAATATAATGATGATATAAGCTTTTTTTCATTATTTTACTTTGGAAAAAATCCTAAAGAAATGAAAATTATTTTGGCAGATGACTAAAATAATTCATTTTATTATTTCAATCCCCTTAATTGTTTTCTGTAAACAAGTACCATATACTTGCATTTTCTTATAACATGTAATTTGGAACAAATTTACTGTCATAATTTCTTCGTGGCATCCTATAATCTCTTAAATAAACAACCCAACAGGTGAACAAAATCAAAGTTGAGCGAGTTTTTCTATTTCAATTGAGCGAATATTTTCCAGGTAAATATAGGTAAATGACTATAAAATTTGTACAAAAAAGAGAGAGAGAAGAGGACTTAAACTTGCATATAAATGCTTTACTTAAATAAAATTTAAAATATTTTATTTTTATATTAAATCAGATGTAGTGGTTGTGGAACAAACATTCGATTCACAGTTTCAGTACCTTGATTTCATTAATATTTCATTTCTTTCTATTAGAAAGATTGAATTTTCGATAGACACTTATCAGAAATACACTGTTGACTGATAGTGACCAAATTACTAGATTCGAATTTATTAAGTTGTTCGGGTACAAATTTGTTGCTTGTGTTGACTTGTAAAATGATAAAGTCAGTCTAGACGTTAACACATAGTGCTCACATTCTAAAGTTGGTATCTGACATAATTTTTTTAGCATGTAAAAAATATTTTAATAAACATATTGTTTACATTTTTGTTCTATCTGCAAATATTTCCTTTGTAGTACTATGGAAAATGTTCTAAAAAATTACCAGTAAAAGCAAAATTTACCTGTAATTTACCTGTAGAAAAATTCGCTCAAATGAAAAAATTATTTCGCTCAAATGAAACTTTTTTTCGCTCAATTGAAATATCAATTCGCTCATATGAAATGCACCGAGTTGAATAGGTGGGAATAGCTATTTTTAAAAAGTTGGATAAATGGGAAGACACCATATTAACACGATAATAGAAAAGGTGTAAAACAACTAAATCGGGACCCAGTCAGTACACGTAATGTAGTACAGAATAACAGACAAAGTAGTCCATATAAGGTACTATATCTTTAGAATGACATGTCCTTCACCAATAAATTTGGTATTTTATAAAGCTTAGATGATTGGAAAATTTTGATCCCATGAAACAGTCATTTTTGTCTCGCCTGCGACGAATAGTCGCGGAAGGCGAGACAAAGGTATTACTTTCCGGCGGCGGCGGCGGCGGCGGCGTCGTAAACTTTTTTGTAAGACTTTTGTGGACAATGAATTGCTTGAAAAGTATATTAGCTAGGCATCTGATATTTGGTATACAGACAGTTCAGGTTATGGTCTACGCAACTGTCACCATGCCATGTGACCCTGACCCCATTTTCATGCTCCAGTGACTCTGTGAACTTAGGTCTTTTTTTCAGGCCGTTAACTTTTTTGTAAGACTTTTGTGGACGATGAATTGCTGGAAAAGTATATTAGCTAGGCATCTGATATTTGGTATACAGACAGTTCAGGTTATGGTCTACACAACTGTTACCATGTTTTGTAACCCTGACCCCATTTTCACGCTCCAGTGACTCTGTGAACTTAGGTCTTTTTTCAGGCCGTAAACATTTTTGTAAGACTTTTGTGGACGATGAATTGATGGAAAAGTATATTAGCTAGGCATCTGATATTTGGTATACAGACAGTTCAGGTTATGGTCTACGCAACTGTCACCATGCCATGTGACCCTGACCCCATTTTCACGCTCCAGTGACTCTGTGAACTTAGGTCTTTTTTCAGGCCGTAAACATTTTTGTAAGACTTTTGTGGACGATGAATTGATGGAAAAGTATATTAGCTAGGCATCTGATATTTGGTATACGGACAGTTCAGGTTATGGTCTACGCAACTGTCACCATGCCATGTGACCCTGACCCCATTTTCACGCTCCAGTGACTCTGTGAACTTAGGTCATTTTTCAGGCCGTAAACTTTTTGTAAGACTTATGGACGATGAATTGCTGGAAAGTTATAATAGCTAGGCATCTGATATTGGGTAAACAGACAGTTGCGGTTATGGACAAGGCAACTGTCACCATGCCATGTGACCATGACCTCATTTTTACGCTCCAGTGACTCTGTGAACTTAGGTCTTTTTTTCAGACAGAAAACTTTTTGTAATACTTGTGTGGACAATGGATTGCTTGAAAAGTATAATAACTAGGCATCTGTTTTTAGGTATACAGACACTTTTTGTGTTTATATCAAGAAATGAAAGCTTAGGTAGTTGATTTTAGTGATGGTGCCGGCAGGCGAGACATACTTTTAGTGGCCACACTTGTTATGATGTTAAGAAAAAAAGTGAGTAGTAATTTGTGGCCATGTGTTTTGGTGAGAATGTTTACATTAGTTCCCGTTTTCTGTGACATGCAACTTCCGGTTAACCGTTCTCTCCCAGATGCCGAGGAACCTTATATGAGATTTACATGACAGGTACTGTTATGCATCTACTTTAAGGGACAAGTACTGTCACACCCCAAAAATTCATTTCTTGAGTTTGAAAGTGACCCCCATAAACCAGGTTTAACATAGAAAGTAATGGGAGCAGTTTTTTTGTCATTAAAACATGGTTATTTATTTAGCCCGCGAACCTCCTATTTTCTTTTGATAATTTTCTTAAATACATCCTAATGAAGTGATTTTAACAGCAAAAAGGTGCTAAACCTATGAAAACGCCAGAGAAAACCTTTTCACGCCAAAATTTCAATGTCGAATATCTTGAAAACGAGGCAATGAAGCTATTAAATTGTTTTGCTTCCTTTATCACTCAATTTAATGCTTCATGGTTGAAACCTATTTTTTTTCAAATATAGTCGCGAACATCTTTCAGAGCGCTCTGAAATCTGACATTGGGTCACGCGGCTTTGTCCACAATGCGATTGGGATATGTACACCGGATGATTGAATGGGACAGCCCTGTCATAATCAAGTCCGGGATCGTCTGGATATAATGCGGAAAACTGAACGCAAACCATAGTGTTGCACCGTTTTGGAAGAAATGTCACGTTTCTCACACGTCAAAGAAACCTGCTGCATGTCTGGATAGGATTAGGAACCGTAGGATTCCCACGCAGGATGCTTTATTGCTCCCCTATCCATTACTCCTTTTTCCAGTTACGGTCAAAACTATCCTCCTCATTAGCCTACTTCATAATCATCCAATGTTCATTGTATTAACCCGTTCATGTCCATCTTCCGGAAATAGTGGTAAACGCGCTGCTAGTGAAACTAGCTTGCATCTTTGAGGTTTAATGCAAGATCTATAGAGAATTTGGTTGAAGACGTAAGTCTCATGCTCAAGGCTTTAATAAGTGCCTTAGTGATAGTTTAGGGATCGTGAATATCAAGTTTTAAGTAATCTTTTTTGCATTCATCGCGATCAGATGACAGCACTTGAAACGTTAAAATTAATATGTATATAGTTTGATCCTGAAAATATATTGTTTAGATTATTTTATTTAAGTTTATTTATCCTCTTAAGATAAAAGATTTTGGGAGTACCAGGACCCGTTAATTGTTCAATGGTTTATATTTCTTAGACTGCTCGACCTCAATGCATTACATATAGAAGATGTAGAATAAGCGCTAGATTCATTCAAAGTTAATTGGATTTAGTTACAATTTCATTCTATATTGTTTTTCTTATTAAAACATTTTTTTTTTCAATTCGATTTAAACTTGAACTCTATGCTTGGTGGGTCTCATGGGATCCCGTAGAAATCGTAAGGTATTTTCATACTTGTTGTTTTTGAACCGGTGGTGCTGATTGGCTTCCATAGAAAGTTGAATTTTAAGCAGAACTGGTTTGTGAGTTGTTTTAACCTGTTAACAAATATTGACCAGTCAGTGTGAAATTTGCACTTGTCGAGTGAAGATATAAGGTATGTATCCCCGTATAAGAAATTATCTATTTCCTATATTTTGTTTAAACCTTTATCATAGTTAGCATTGATTACTAAAATTAATTTTTGCCAGTTTTACAGAAATGACTTTCAATTTGGTCTCCTCAAATTAAAGGTTGGATACAATATCTTAGTCTTTAATAAATGTTGGAAATTTAAGTGTCTTCCAATATCTTACGTTTTTCTTTTTAAAGAACACAGTGAAAACCAAACATTAAAATCATAATCATGATTATGATAATCAGCTGTTTTGAGGAACGGTTTTTTGTTTTTTTTGTCTCGCCTGCGAAGGTGTTACTTTACCGGCGGCGGCGTTAACTTTTTGAAAAAAGTTTTATGAGCACCTCCTTATCTCAAGAACTATAGGTACCTATAGTGCTCGCAAAACTTTTCCATTGCTATTATATGTATTGAACATTGTCAAAGTCACTCAACCGGAAAATCAAGGTCAAGTTCAAAAGATGATGGGATGCAACTGTGCTAAGCTACTACTTGGGCATATGCATACCAAGTTTCATCAACCCTAGGATGATGAAACTTGGTATGCATATGCCCCAGTAGTAGCTTAGCACAGTTGCATCCCCTATCTTTTGACATTGATTTTCTGGTTGAGTGACTTTGATTATTTTTATTGCATATATTAACAATGTATAAGTTCTATAAACATCTTTTGATCTCAGAAACTGAAAATCACTGTAAATTCAAATTATAGTGGAAGTAGAAAGAATAATAAAAATTGTTTCTGATGGTGCCGGCAGGCGAGACATTCTTTAGTGTTAACTCTTCTTTTGTTGCTCTTTTTTATTTTGTTGTTAAACACTACTGTGGGTCTCGGTAGGGGTAAGGCCAAAAAATTCCAGCGGTAAGCTTGTTTGTCCAATTTTACCCATATACACGATATCGCATGACCTGTATCGTACCCCTGTCATAAAAAATACAAAAGAAATTGCCAAACGTTACAATGTAAATATATATGATAAAATGAATATAAAATGGCTATTAAAATGTATCCAATAAACCCTCGACTAATATCACCCCTCGGGCCGATGGCCCTCAGGGTGATATATGTCTCTTGGGTTTTAACAACATTTGGTGAAGATTGGGAGGTAATATTCAGTATAATATTATTGCATGATGTTCCTACAATATCTTACATGGTTCTGAGTGCTGGGGTCAGTGCTGTGTCATGGTAGGCGAGGGGTCTTCACAATTCAGTTTGTTGTATCAATTTGTTCTTGTCCTGATTATAACCGAAATACTGTCGACTTTGCATAAATTATACAAACAGCAATCCCATTGATATTTCCAATTTCATAAATCTTCACTTTATTTATTTTGCAGTCATTTGGTTTTTAAGAGACAGATGCATTACAAGATGTACTTCTTTTTCATCATATGCTGTCTTGTAGTGCCATCATATTGTCGACCTTTTGGTAAGAATAAAACACTTTATTAAGGCGAAAGCACGTTTATCGAAAACAACCCAGACCAAATTGTAGCGCCGCTACAAGAAAACAGTGGAACTAATTTTCCGCTACAATTATGCTAAAATTACACTGTGAATTTGACAGCGTAAATTAGCAGCTACCCAAAGTCCACTAATTTACCATTATAATTTAGCGGAATAATCAGTTCCACTAAACTTCCGCTAAACTTTCCACTGATACCTACTGTTATTGACAGTGTAAAATTAGCATCCAATTCTAAATACCACTAAAATCCACTAATAAAATTAGTGGTTTCTAGTGGTTAACCTATATTTCCACTAATTTACCACTACATAAAGATAGAATAATTTATGAGAAATCAGCGGGAAATTAGCAGTACTAAATTCCTGCTAGAAAAACTTATTAAAAAATCTTTAACAAATATAAACTGCTAAAATACGCTACAAAAACTTCATATATTTATAGGCCTTGCTAAAGTACGCTAAATAAACTTACAAAATGGATTTAATAATGTAATGATAAATCAGTGGACAATGAGCGGTACTAAATTCCTACTAGGAAAACTCTGCTAAAAAGCTTAAACAAATATTAACTGCTAAAATACGCTACAAAAACTTAATATATTTATAAGCCTGGCTAAAGTATGCTTATTAAACTTAGAAAACTATATAAATCTGTTATAACACAATAGACTAAAAATATTGTTCATGAACCTTAAACTTTGGTGCACCAAATACACTTAAGAAAATACTATTTTAATCCAGCTAAAGTTGCTAATACTCTTGAAAATAATTATCAATATGGCTTAACTGTAGGTTTAGGGGTAACCATACTTTGTCATGTACACTTATTGCACATCTCATAATCATCTTTTTGAAGTACGTATGAAATGCAAGATAAAGACAAAAATAAGTTTAAACAATGCAGATTTATTTTGACAATTCTCATATAAAGTTAACAATATTTAGCATTAACATCCAACAGGTTTCATGTTATGTACAATTAACAATGATAAATTAGCAACAACAAAGATTAAAATCAGACATTAAATACAAATTTTGATTTTGACCCATATTTGCCCCTAATTACATAACGGAAAAGGGGGGAGTTAATCCCCATTTTGTATCCACTACTTGATAAGAATTGTTATGCCAATTAGAAATTTCAAAATAAGAGCAGAAATAAAGAGTTGCATTTATGTCCCTTTTAGGACCCCTTATTTCTAAATGAAAAAAGGGGCACCCCCCAAAATCAATCCCATCCATCCTTTATTGTAAAGAACATCATTACAAAATTTCATAGCAATTGGAAAACTAAAACTTAAGAATTGTGGGAGAACTTAGGTAATTAAACAGACAACAACATTATAATGTTATATGGCATGTATGTGGTATAAAAATGTCAATGTGTTCCTGTCAGAGGAGAGTACATTTGTATCCAAAATTCATTCAATAACATTTGTTATTTTATATCAGTAATTTCCTTATATCTACAAATGTATCAAAGGGTCATGTAGAAAATCTAATTGCCCATTTCTTTAAAATCTAGAAAATGTGCCTATAAGCAATTAATAACCTGCATGATCTTGAAATATTGATCTCAACATTTAGTGCTTTTTTTTAAATACTAAAAAATGAGAGCATTCTGTTCAAACTTCATGAAGTAATTAAGTCTGAGTAAAGTGTGACAGTAATGTGAGAAATCCCACATCAATTTTAGTAATAATTATACATTATAAGTGTTCATTTTTTGTATGTCATGCATGTACAGGCATTGTAATATTTACAACAAATTGCACTATAATAAACAAAAGAAACATGATTGAAAACAAAATATTTACAACAAATCGCACTATAATAAACAAAAGAAACATGATTGAAAACAAAATATTTACAACAAATCGCACTATAATAAACAAAAGAAACATGATTGAAAACAAAATATTTACAACAAATCGCACTATAATAAACAAAAGAAACATGATTGAAAACAAAATATTTACAACAAATCGCACTATAATAAACAAAAGAAACATGATTGAAAACAAAATATTTACAACAAATCGCACTATAATAAACAAAAGAAACATGATTGAAAACAAAATATTTACAACAAATCGCACTATAATAAACAAAAGAAACATGATTGAAAACAAAATATTTACAACAAATCGCACTATAATAAACAAAAGAAACATGATTGAAAACAATGACTTATAGGCATACAATACAGTAACAAAGTGAGACAAGAAGTACATGTAGGTGAACAGCTTTAGGGACGGACCCTTTAACTTGAAGGCCTTGGTGTGTTCTTCTGCTCAAGAATTTTTTTCAGTGCAGAAAAAAAAATATGCTTTTAAAGGCGTCAATGACGACAGATTTTTGTTCCATTTGTTTTATTTGTCATCTTGACACATTTCTTTGTTTTATTAATTCTTTTATGCAGAATGATTTATTAAACTAAATTCAATAAAAAGCGAAGCAATTGTTTTTATTTTTTTAATCTATAACATCGGCGCGTTTAAAGCATGACTTTTGAGGAAGAAGTCGAAAAAACAAAGTCTACAATTGGTAGATTCAAAAATCTGTCTTTCCGTAAAGTTTTGACATTTATCAAATAAAGCTTTTTTTTTCAAAATTTACAGTTTGCATCATTTTTTTTCAAATTGATTATTTTTTCACTTTGTTTGCTCTAAACAAACTTGATTTTTAGAAATCCAAAAATGAAAAAACACAATTTTTCCTCATTTGCAGAGATTGATGTTGTGGATCCAAAACATACTCTTCTATTATTGATATTTGCTATTTAAATTTTGTGTCAAAGGAAATGAATGGAATGGTGCGTTTCTTTTGTTGTTAAGTATGTTATTGATCATGCGCGCGAGAAGCCCAAACAGTACATTATTCATGCAAGAAGTTATTTACAGTAGTTTATTTACATTAAAGGCATATTGTCTACGAAAAAATTTTTTTTTTTTGTAAAACCAAAAAATTGTCGTCAGACTATTCGGTTTGTTTATTTAGAAAGATACAAACTTTCAAAATACCACTAGGGTTCTTTATTACTTCAAAAATTGAAAAATAAATAATATTTGTAAAGCTTTACAAAAATTCATATTCATGAGATGTAGATGAGCTGTAAGCATGCGCACTATACTTTCTTTGATTGAAAACTTCAATAGTTCTTGCACGTGGTGCATAATCTGTTTCTCGAAGTTTTAGCTCGGAAGAAAATTTAAACGGCAACCGAATATTAGAGCTACTTAATGAATAAAACTGACAATTATTGCCTGTATTAATTTTTGAATGTTATTTAAAAGGTAAACACGAAAAATATCGGTATTTTTTCAACATATCAATGTATTCGGGGACAAAACTCGAGATTCCGCTTAGTGTCCGTGTTAAAACTACTCAGTCTAAATCTGTGTCAATGTGACGTAGTGCAGGTAAATAAAATATCAATCAATATTGTCGAGCTATTTTGATCAAAATAAACTACTTTTGAGGCAAAATTTGTAGCAAATTTGTTTTTCAATATTCATTTTATTGCATTTCGGTCTAATTGACACCAAAAAATTGAGGGGTAAAAAAAATGAGTTTGCCGTAGACAATATGCCTTTAAAGACAGCCAACTCCTTACCGGGAGATGATAGAGTTCTTGAAGTAAACATAATTTCCTTCTGTATCCGACCTGATGGCTAATGTATAAAATCAATAGTGAATGTCAGGGCTGAACATTGGCAAAATGTTTGAAGGTGTTTTCTCAGCAACTACTACATGCACAATGTTAAAACACTCCATTGATGTTCGATATGTAGCATCAATATCCAGACACAATTTCAGAATTTTCGGTAATAGGCTTCCTGTTTTCCGACAAAATTTGATTTGATAATTGTTAACGCACTCTTGAATCATTTCTGTCTTTTTTTTAATTTCTTTGTCTATT